>CM044110.1:7953426-8079921 GCA_024174645.1 Lemna minuta
TGCACTCAAAGTATGATAACATGCATATAAATGGAATGTTTTATGCCTTATTTTGCATTAATAATCATGTTTTATCATGTTAAGATTGCATGTTATCAGACCCTTTAAACCCTCTAATTGGGGCCCAACAATTTTGCGAAGGAGAAACCTTGAAAAGGGTCAGAGGATCTTCACGAATGCCCCCTTATTGCTTCTTCTTCTTCTTATATTTTTCTTCTCATACTCTTGCTTCTTCTTCTTCCTCTTCTACTGCTTATATATATTTTTTCTACTTCTTTTGCTTCTTCCTCCTCATCATCTTCTTCTTCTTACATTTGTCTTCTTCTTCTTCTTATATTTTTCTTCTCCTCCTTCTACTACTTGTTGTTGTTGTTGTTGTTGTTGTTGTTGTTGTTCTTCTTCTTCTTCTAATTATATTTTTCTTATCTTCTCTTCTCCTCTCTCCTCCTCCCCCTCCTCCTTCTCTTGCTTCTCGTTCTTGTTCTTCCTATTCTTCTCATTCTTATTTCTCTTCTTATAATTTTCTTTTTTGGTGGATGTTCTTCATCAGGTTAGATTTCTTTGGAGTTAGGTAAGAAATTTAGGCTATTGCTTCTCTTTCTCTCTCCCTACATTCTCAATTCTTCCCCTCTTTAGTGACTTATTATTCTCCTCTCTTTCTCTCTATATCATTATCCCTATTCTCCAAGATTTCTTATGTTATATGTTCTTATCTTGTTCATTCTCTTCGAACTGATCTAGTCTTTTTCTCTACTTTTGTCCTCTCTTTCTTTTTACTTACATTTATTTTCATTCTCGTATTTCTCTCCCTCTCTTTCCAAATTTTTTTGTTGCTATCAGCCTATGATCTCTTCTTCTCCCTACCTCATTCAATGCTCATTCCCTCCCACTTCTCCTTAATTTCTCTCTTCCCAATTTCACCTCTTTTCCCTCTATCTTTTTCTTTTCCTCTCTCTCCCCTGTATTTTTCATTTTTCTCTTCCGTCTTACCTCTTTTATTTTGCCTAGAATTCTCTCTTTGTTTTTTTATTCTCTCTCCTCTAACTTTCACTTCTCGTTCCCAATTTCTTCTACTCAATCTCTCGTGTTTCTCTTTTTTGATTCCTCTCTTATGATTTTCCCCATTCTTACAAGTTTCACCCATCTCATACTTTCTCTACCTTTATTTCCACTTATTTACTCTTTACTCTCTCTATCTCTCTCTCTCACTTTCTCCACATTCAGGTGCTCTATTTTGATTTTCTCTCTCCTACAAGTTAGTCACCTCTATCTATCTCCGTGTGTCTGTCTATTTGTCTCTCTCTCTCTCTCTCTCTCTCTCTCCACTTAACTCTCTCCTTGTCTCTCTACCTAGTTTAGTTTTCTTTATTTTCACGTCCCTCTTCCTACACCTTTTCAATTCTTCTACCCAATCTCTCTTGTCCTTTGATTAATTTCAATTCACTTCTTTTATCTATTTATGTTTAGTCTGATTCTCATTTTTCTTCAAATTTTTCTTCTCTTCCTTATCTATTCACCACATACTCTTAGGTCAGCATAGATACAATTGAGTTTTCATTTTGTATGTTCATGGTTTTTAGGATCATTAGTACCAATTTCAAAATCATCTAACACTTACATCTTGTAGTCAACTCTCATAGTTGACCAGTGAGATTTTTCTCTCTCACTTAATATTTCTATATAAAATTGGTATTTTTGCCCTAAAATTCTTGAGCATTGTCTAGAAAGCTATAGAATCTAAATGTCTCTGTCAAGTTGTGCTTGTCTAGTTTGTAAATGTTAAATTTGTGGGTTTAAATGGGTGATAATTTTTTTTTAAGGAGAAATAGAGAGCCACCCGGAAACGGTGACCCCCTGTTGTCATTGAAGAAATGACTAAGATTCGATTACATCAAGGGGGATATCCCCGTGAGGGTTGTGCCACCTAGGTGCCAGGACCTTGCGATCCCCCTCGCAGCATGTTGTACCGCATCGGTAGAGGGGGGTCGACCCCTAAATATAATCTCGTTCCAGTGGAGCCATATCGCCCATAATGTGGCGAAGATGGTCTGCCACTCGTCTCCCCGCCGGAAAGGCCCTTGGCAGATCGATTGCCAAAATGCGTCCCCCACCGTGACGTCGATCCCCTCGAGAGCCGCCTCGTTCCAGATGGTATGGACCAACGAGCATTCAAAAAATAGATGGGAAAAGTCTTTAATCGCGTTGGAGCACATAACACACCCGTCATTCGTTTTCGGAACAAAGCGCTGCCGCAAGGAGCGCGTCATCAGGCGGTTTCGTATGAGGAGCCAACCGAACACCTTGATCTTTAGCGGGATACGCCGTCTCCACACCAGGCGACACCGGCGCACTAGTACTGGATCCTATGGAGGCTCCGTGGCTAGGAGCGATCCATACACCTCGCGGACCGTGAACGTGGAGCCCCTCCATTCCCAAGCGTCCCTCCCCGCCTCGGCAGGTCACATATGAGCCAACGCCGTCTGCATCCTGATTAGATCCTTGAGCCTTTGTTCTGACATAACATCAGGGAGAGGTGGGCACCACGTGTTGCACCACGCCTGCTGCACCGAGGCCTCTAGATTGGTGGAAAGGCTGTAGAGATGGGGAAAGACATCCCGCAGATGCATTCATATCATTTTTGCATGGGTGATAATTTTGAGCTTGATAATATGCAAACTCATACATTTATATCATGAATTTTATGATAATGAATGCATGTTATCATGGTATAAAGTAACTAAAACAATAAGCTTTACATTTAAAAGGACATTCTTGAATTTTCATGATTTGATACGATTTTTTAACAAGTTTATGACATTGATATATCAAAAAAATAAATTTATAGAGACAAATGAAATTTTTATTTTTAATTTAAAATGAATTTATTTATACAAAAACACTTATCAATCCATGATTAATGTGGTTTAAAATGATTTAAATAATCTTTTATAAAATATTCCAGATTTTTAAAGATTTTTTTGAATTTTATAAAGTCAAAATAATTGAGAAATATATTTTTAAAACATGATTTAAAATAAATAAATAAAAATGAAGTACTAAAAAATAGCAACATTTCTATCTTTGGCGATGGAAACTTTTTTTCCGTCACACGCCTCCCCCATTCTTTGTCACAACAATTCCTCTTCCTCCTCCTCCTTCTTGTCCTCCATGTCATCTCTTTCACTCTTGTGTGCATGCATGCTCCGCCAGTGATTTCTCTCTTTCTCCTCTTCTTCTTCATGCCTCTCTCCCTTCTTCCTTCTTCTTTGAATTTTGAATTTCTTCTCACTGCTCTCTGACGAAGCGATTTATGTAGTCGTTAAAAACACACAAACGTTGATAATTTTTTTTATAATTCCGAACGCACAATAACAAAGATATGAAATCAAGTATAGTGTAAAGATTGGGTCGATCCACAGAGAACACGGTTCACTTTGATCGAAGAGTTGACTTGGTCAAACTTAGGTTTAATTAAGGATTTTAGGAAGTGAAAGTAATATTTTATTAGTGATAATGATATAAATATGCCAAATAAGATATTTTAAGAATTTCGAAGCTGATTTGACGAAGAAATACCAAAAGTCAAGGTCAAAGCATTGACTTTGACCACCCATTGACTTTTTCTATAAAAATTAGAAAAATAAAAAAAGAGCTTAAAATATTATAAAAAAATTATATATTCAGAAACTAGAGAGAAAATGGAAATTTTTGATATATAATTAGTGATTTTTCAAGAAGAATTGGATTTGGTATGAATTATTAAAAATCAAAGTTTAGAAAAATCCCGAAATGAACACTTTGGTTTAAAGGTTTAAATTGACTAACCAAGTGATATCCAAATATTGAAATTCATATATGAATAGAAAGCTAACAACCAGAGGATTCTAAAGAGACTAAAATTGTCAAATTTCACCTTGTATTTTAAGAGTAATTGATTTTGCAAGTTAACACCCAAATTTGGATTGAAAATGAACAGCTGATGGTCAAACGTCAAATTGAAGGGCCAAATGATAATGAAATTTTAAGATTTTTCTGTCCACTAAAGCTGATGAAACAAGGAATCCAATGAAAAAAAAATCAAGACATTTGGATTTAAGATCAGAGAGAAATCCTTGTTTCAAAGTCAGCAAAAATCCGTTCCCAATTTGGGCGAAAATGAAGAACACATTGATTTAAAAGATGAAATTAGCCACTTAAATCTAATCTAAATTACAATTTTTAAAAGATGATGATAGATTCACACTACTAAATGATTAACGCGAAGATTGGGCTCCAAATTGCGTCGATTAAAGTGTACTTGATCGGTTTCTTCCTCGGCGTACGTTCGGCGTTCAACGGGAGAATTCGATCAAATCTTGCAAGGATTCGTGATGAATCCCACCTTGATTGGATCACAATCAAGTCTAGAATGCGGGGGATCACGAAGAACTCAAGATTTTGCTCAAAAACTGCTTAATTTATTCATGATTCAATCAAGAGCTGCCTATCAAGGGAGGGAGAACACCATTTAATAGGAAAATTGTGCAAAAATTTCAGACCGTCCGATTCGGTGAAGACGGATTGACGACCACAATCACGCGAGTATCGTGGACCACGATCCCACGATACCTCAAGAATCTTCTATCTGATCTTGATCGGAAGACCTTGATGTGTCCACGTGTCGCCCCACGATCACCGAAAGCGCGATTAAATCTCGAGCGTCCGATGTCACTTACGCGATCGACGGTCCTCCTTTGCGCACGTGCATTTGATGGTGATCAAGTGGACCCGAGTCCATGCGATCGACGTGTCTTAGTTGATGCGACCGCATCCAACGACTTCCACGCTGCAGCCTACCCTGGAATTTAAGAATTAGAAGGGAACATAGTCCCACAAGGAAGAAAATCTCAGAATACGCAAGTATAAAAGGTGGGGCTCTCTTACGCAAATGCGTTACCGCCCTAATTATCTTACTTGGGCCCACTAACCTGTGGGATCATCACCTGCCAGCCCTAAGACTGTTCGCGCCACGTCACCACCATGTCCTACGCAAATATTAAACACTTTTTGCCCGTTTTTAAAGGAATTAAAATCCGTATAAATTCCTAAAAAATCAAAATAAATTCCAGAAAAATCTAGAAAATTCAGAAATCAATATTTTAAAAAATATAACTCCTTTTTGACTCAAAATTTTCTCCATTGGCTCACAAATTTATTCATTTTTAATATCATGTCATCTAAAATAGACATTAAAAGAAGAATGAAAAATGAATTCAAAAATATTCATAGGTGAACCATATCATCCACTAATTTTCTTTGATTCCTCTATCTTCTTCTTCTTCTTCTCTTTCTTCTTTTCTTCATCTTCACCAAAGACAAAATAAAAATCACTAAAAGATAGTTATTTTTGATTTTTTTGATCTTATAAAAGGTCATAAATCATTAAAGCATCTGATTAACCCTAAATTATGAAAAAATATGAACTTTAGTTACATAAAATATGGAGAAAATTTATAAAACTAGGATAACATGCATCATAATTACATAAAATAAGCATGAATATTAGTTAAATAAGATAAGAATTTAAGTTATATATGCATGTTATCACTCTCTCTTTTGGAAAACTTCTCTCGCCCACGGAATTCCTTCTATGCAGTGAGGGAAGTTTTTGGTCTCTTTTGCCAACCTTTCTCTCCCATTCCTTCGTTTCTCTGTTCCGTTGTTGCCATCCTTATCCTCAGGTCCTCTCCATTGTGCATCTCTTGTTGTTCTGCTCTTGTGCGCGTGATGGAGAAATTCTCCACTACTACATTTTTTTCTCTCTCTCTTGAGCAAGAGAACTTCTCTCATAGGACATGATAAATTCTCCTGCCACTTCCTTCTTCCTCCTTCACCACTTTTCCCTCTTTGTATTATTTTGCATCCTCTTTTTCGACGTTCTTCGTCTCACTCCTCTACGCATGCACTGACAAGAGATTCTTCCTCTCACGCTCCCTTGTACGCGAACGAATGGAAGAATATTCTTCCACCATTTCCTTTTCTCTTCTTGTCTCCTTCTCCCTTTTCTCTTCTCGCTCCTCTCCCACATTTCTCACTCGCATTTCTCCCTTGCCCTCTTCTTTTTTGCTCTCTCTTTTTCATCTCATGCACAGATGTTGAAAGAGGAGAGTGGAGATAAGAGAGAGAAGAGAGAAGAGAGAAGGGCAAATAGGTGAGGTCTCTAGCTTGCATCTAAAAAGTGTTATCATCTGAAGCATGTCAAGGGCATACTTTCATTGGGTCAAAGCAAAATTTCACTCTTGATTTGAAAAAATCAATCCCAAGAAATTATCTAGGACTCCTCAATTCACTAATCTCGAGGTGTTGTTGCCAATAAGTTTTGATAGCATGGATACTAGTGTCATGGCTCCTAGTTGTAAGAATATTACCAACGTAGACTGTAAGAATGACACAATCACCCTTAGTCTTCTTAGTGATCACGGTGGGAACATTGCATATGATGTGAAGCCAAAGGTGGAGAGAAGGCCATTGAACTTGGAAAAACAAGTTTGTTGACTCTATTTGGGCCCATAAATAGCATGTCGCAGGAAACACACCTTGGACAAGTCCCCCTAAGAAACATACTCTAGAGGTTGCTCCATAAAGACTTGCTCCTCAAGATCACCGTAAAGAAAAATGTTAGAAACCTCTAACTTGGTAGTGATAGAGAGGAGCATGCAAATAGAGTTGAGATAGATGATGGGGCATAACGTCTCGCTTTAGTCAATGTCATACGTTTGGGTGAAGCCATGAGAAACCAAATGAGCCTTGTGACATGCAATGGTTCCATAAAGATGATACTTGAGGGTGAAGAACCACATTCATGTGACAATGTTGGCATTTGCCAGATGAGGAACCAAGGTCCAAGTACCTCAAGAAACAAGACCTTCACCTCCCATTTCATTGCTACTTTTTGTGCAAGTACTTGTGTCACCTCTAATGGGATCTGAGGTCGATAACTTTTTGAAATTTTGATCAAAACATCAAATGCAGCGGAAAACATCGAATCGGACATTTAAAATATCAAGCCACCAAGAACAGATGATCCTATTATCTAGTATGAATGAGAAAACATACTTAAAGGGTTTCCTTGAAGGAGTTCTTGAAGCTATTCAAGTGTCTAGCCTCTAGTAGTATCCACATGGTCTCCAGATAGTTGGATCTCTTCTTCAAAGCTCTTCACCAAGAGAGAAAGAGAAGAATGGAGAGAATTCCCACAAGGCTTGCATGGGCACCTTCAGTTGTGGTCGTTCTCCCCCTATTTATAGATATTTGGAATGAGGTTTTTTCATAAAAAACCATCATAATTATGTCTATATCCACCAACATCCATAAACCTTATGTGTGTGACCCTCTAGGTCCATATATCTCACTAGTTAATAACTCTATAGACCAAATAACACTTTATTGGTCAACCTTAATTAATTATCCACATCCACATATAGATTAATTAATCAAGGATCGATTTAACCCAATCAATAGGTTGAGTTGCCAGCCCGTTGGGTGCCAAGCTACACCACGTACACTAGGAGATATGCAGTATGTAAGAACTCACTTATGGAACCTTCCCATCATCGATTATCATATATTTATAATCCTTCATCCACATTAGACTCACGAATGACTTAGGGTATGGTTAATTGTCAAACCCTAATCGGTCACTCAAGTTAGTACTGATGTGTGTAGAAATCATCGAGAACTCCTTCGATATTTCTACTACCTTGACCAAGGATTTTATCGCATCTCATTCCTTTGAGTCAATATCCTCAAACACTGAGGGTGGATGATCCCATCTTGATCACACAATCATCTTCATGGACTTCATGTCGTATCCAATATATGACATTTTAGATATTTCGTGACTAGGGATTCGTAGGCCATAATCAAAACACGATCATCCATCCACAAGTATGTCTTTGGTCTCTCAAGTCAAAGGACCACATACATAATCATGACATGAATCAACCCGATTGACAGTTAGGTATATTACCATTCAAGGATTCATACGGATCAATTCAGTGAACTCTTTCTCCAAAGAGCACCCACGATCTATCCTTAATGTCTCCACACCGATGGCCACATGATCAGCCATACTCATCATATGAGTCAGATCAGATAGTGCTTCTTTCCGGATAAGTCGATGTCCTTCTCGAATATCCCACGAATAGGAATGTTTAGAATATATGTTTAAAAGACTAGTGATCACTGTATTATAATCTCATCATAATTCACTTAGTCATTGCACATGCTCATGGACTTCATTGTAAACATCATTCAAGAATGACAATGAATTAAATTTCATTTTAATGAACATAAACAAGGTACATGAAAGTGTGATTGGCTTATAGGCCACATAATATCTATCAACCTCAACATGCGATTGTGGAATCAACTTAACGGCTATTGAAAGGGAAAAGTACACAAAAGGAGGGAAAAAGTCAATCATAGTAAGCAAAGTGAGAAATGGGATGCTAAGTACAAGCGCGTGTACCTTTGTGAAGCACAATGGGAAGGTGTAGATCATTTGAAGGGGCTTGGGGAGGGATGCTTGGGAATATTGAGGTCACAGTAGTGGAGGGGGACATCAGATCTGTATCTAAAATGTATGAGATTGGAAAAATCAAGGAAGCAAGAGGAGAGGAAGAGGATGGAGAGAGTGAAGGAGTGGGAACCTAAGGGAGGGGATTGAAAATGACCACCAGAAGAGGGAACCCAAGTAGAGGAGATGTAGCAATGGGAGTTGGAGAAAATGAGGTAGAGGAGAAGAAGGGAGAGTCCTCATGGAAGGTAACAATTATATAATTAACATAATGATGGGTGTTAAGAAAGTACACGTGATAGCTGACGAGACGGGAACGCGAGGTCGTTGATTTCACATAGTCTCGTGTCAAAAAGTAATACCGAATTTACCAATTTAAGGATTAATAACAAACAGAGGGGTATAATGGTAAATAAGGGTCGAATCCACAGAGAATTAAGGTATTTTCGAGAGATCTTTTAGAGATTTGATCAAATTGGACGATGAATTGAGTAGAGAAATTAGGGAAAAATAGTAGATTTAGAAAGATAACTCAAAGATGTATCCACGGAATCAAAAATAACTCGATTTGGATTAGTAATTGCGGAGAAATCAAAGAGCAAAGTGAGATGAAATTTCTGAAATCGTGAAGAACATAAACGGAAATTAAATACTAAATTAAGCTAAATTTTGATCCTAAACTAAAAATTGATGATACATGAAAATAGATTAGAGGGAAAATAAGTTTTCTAACCCGAGATAACGATCGAATCGATCCGATTGATCGCCGGATCGACGACTATTCATTCCGTGAATTCGAACGTGAACATCGGTGTTCAAGAGACAAATTCTCCTTGATCGATCGATGAAATCTCACTTTTAATCACTCCGTGGATGCGGCATTGAGTCTAGAAGAAATTAGAAGTGAGAGATTCAAGGATTGAAGGGTGTAGATGGGTCGAATAAGCGAAATCATCCAAGAATGCTTACAAAAATCGAAGAACACTTCATTTTTATAGGCGAAATTGGGCGTAACCGTCCAATCGCCTTGATTAATGGCTCTGATGAAACGGTTCATCACGAACTGTTACCGTTAAGTCACGGCCGTCCGATCGCGATCGGACGCGTGAGAAGAGGCCACGTGTTGATGCGTTATAAAACGCGTGAAACACCGTCCATTGGATCTTCATCCAGCGTTTGAGATGCGTTTTGATGAATCAATGAGTCCACCAATTTGGATTAATCTCGACCGTTATAACTCGATTGATGAACGGTCGAGATTAATCCTTCAAGCTTTGCTTAAGTGGACTTTAACGCATGTGCGTTGATGGGTGATCCGTGGACCTTGCGTCCACGCGATCCACACGCCAGCTTCATCGCGCCTTTGATCCGACGCCCAGCGTTGATCCACGTGGCCTGCGATTAAAACAAAACGTGTGGAACATAGTCCCACACGGTAAAACTAAAAAGGGACTATCCGGGTATATAAGGGGCGACGAATAGGTGAGTTTAATAATCTGTCTTCCGATAATCGAAAGACCTATATATATATAAAACTATATGTGATAAATACATCTTATAATCTGTCTCTCTCCCGCCCTCCCTCACTCCCTCCCTCAGTCTCTCTCCCGCCCTCCCTCTCTCTCTCCAGGAATCCCTCCCTCCCTCTCTCTCCCTCCCTCCGTCTCTCTCCTGCCCTCCCTCCGTCTCTCTCCTGCCCTCCCTCCATCTCTCTCCCGCTCTCCCTCCGTCTCTCTGTCTCTCTCCTGCCCTCCCTCCCTCCCTCTCTCCCGCTCGCCCTCTCTCTCCCTCCCTCCCTCCCTCCCTCGCTCGTCTCTCCCGGCCTCCCTCCCTCCCTCAATCTCTCTCTCCCGCCCTCCCGCCCTCCCTCCCTCTCTCTCCCGGCCTCCCTCCCGGCCTCCCTCCCTCTCTCTCTTGGCCTCCCTCCCTCCATCCCTCTCTCTCTCTCTCTCTCTCCCGCCCTCTCTCTCTCCCGGCCTCCCTCCCTCCCTCTCTCTCCTGCCCTCCCTCTCTCCCACTCGCCCTCTCTCTCCCTCCCTCCCTCCCTCCCTCCCTCTCTCCCGCCTTCCCTCCCTCTATCTCCCGGCCTCCCTCCCTCCCTCTGTCTCTCTCCTGCCCTCCCTCCCCTCCCCTCTCTCTGCCGCCCTCTCTCTCTCCCTGCCCTCCCTCCCTCCCTCTCTCTCTCTCTCCCTCCCTCTCTCTCCCGGTCTCCCTCCCTCTCTCCCTCTCTCTCCCAGGTCTCCCTCCCTCCGTCGCTCTCCCGCATTCCCTCCCTCCCTCCCTCCATCTCTCTCCCTCCCTCCCTCCGTCTCTCTCCCGCCTCCCTTCCTCTCTCTCCCTTTCTCCTTCCCTCTCTCCCTCCTGACTTGAATGAGCTTCCCCGAAATTTTCCACCTCGCAGTTTCCAGATCTTCTCGTGCGTTTATTCGCCGTAATTTACTTCTGAGTCACCATCGTCAAAACTAGGAAGGGAAGAAGGGCGCTCAAGAACCCCACGACTACCTCCTCCTAGAAAGGTTGCAGAATCCATGAACCTCTACCAACTATCCCCGACTTCAATTCTCCGGACCCTCTTCACAAAAATTTCAGAATCATGAGAATTCCTCCTTCTCGGCCTCTTGCTTTTCTTCCCAAGTCTTGGGTAGCGCCAAATTTCTGCCATAAATTTCAAGATGAAATGGGTATCAAGCGCCAGCGAAAAGTCCGGGAAGCAAAATCGATCAAAATCTCTAGTTGACCTGCCACCCAATAACACTGGATTCAAATCAAACGAAATCCAATTGCGTGACGGAGATCATTTTATGAAAAACGAAATCATTTTACAAAAAATGAAAAACAAAAAGCTAAAAATGAAAAACGAAAACTACTGAAAAGGAATCAGAAAAATGAAAAACGAAATCAGAAAGAGAGAGAGAGAGAGAGAGCTCGAAACGAAATCGGAAAGCCTACCTTCTTCTTCAGTTCTCCAGAGGTTGCAGGCCGAGAGTCGGGGAGAGAGAACAAAAGAGAGTCGGGGAGAGAGAAAAAATAGAGGCAGGGAGAGATACTGTTACTAATATAACCTATATCACAATACAAATATCATCTAAATATCATAAAATTGATGTAGTAATGTATGTCTACATAGGGGTAAAGTTGGAAGAAAAAAGAGCTTCGCCAAACCTATTCTATTATGTAATACTAGTGTCTACCCGATCTGAATCAGATCGAGAGATGAAAAGATTATCGAGGAAGTCAATGAATTCTGGACGAAGAAAAACGCTCTCTCTCGCTGGAATTCTCGAATCTGAATTCCCTCCCTCCTCCCGCAACATAGGAGTTTCCTGTAAACGGTACCGCTGTAGAACCTGCAGTGATCAGCATGAAACCCGGGAGTGGGGAGGAGAACAACGGGAAAGGAAATATTACGTCACTTTTAGAAAAAAATACCATCCTTAATAGAGAGAAAACCCTCTCTTTCTGATGTAGGATATTTAGAAATACTAATATTCCTACAAATTGGGGAGGATCTATGAATGATATCAAAGATGGATGTCAAATATGAGTAGAGAAGAGAAAATGGAGAAGAGATAGTATGAGTTATTTATTACGTATGGAGAGTGTTAATATAGTTTATATTATGGAGAGGAAATAATAAGGATATTATGATAATAATGAGATGAAATAGAGAATAGATAATGATGGAAATGAGTGACAGGAATAATGAAACAGAAGAGGAAATGCAGGTGAACGTGGTGAGAAAACTTTAAGATAGATTATGATATAGATAATAGTGAAAGAGGGAGAAAACGATGATGATAGATATGTAATAGAGGAGAATAGGGGAATGCAGGGAATCTTATGTTGGACTTAAAGATCTCGGATTTGAACTTTCACCACTTGTGAGAGGAGTAGAGGACGATTACCGCTGGCGATGAAGCGTGCCTCGGGTTTACTCCAGATGATAAAAATATTTCCTCGATATTGTCTCTGACAGGAGGTGTATGAAAGCGAAAGACTAGGAGGGAGAATAGAAAAGGAGGATAGAAATCTCGGAGAGAAGGATGATGCGGGAAGAGATGATGGAGATACGGAGGAAGAACACCATGAAACACAGGGTAAAAACGAACCGGTAACCAAACTTTTCATTAAAAAACAACATCCTCTTTTCTCTCTTACAATTGTCTTTTATAGAGTAGAGAAAGAGAGAGAAGTTGGGACGACGAGTCGTTTTGGAAGAGAGGAGCAGTTGTGGCGGTTATGCATCCTCGTCGTGGACAGGGAGAGTTCTTTGATGCTTGCGTCAATGACTTAAGATGAAATTGAAGCTCATCTGGAAGATGTCGTCCGCTTCTTTGACAAAAGGGAGGTAGTATAAAAACCCGAAATCGCGAAATTCATGCAGGTTTGAAGAGTTCTGGTGATTTCAATTCAAGGCGACGAGATTAGCGTACGCGCTGGAGAGACGTTCGAGATGGCGCTGGAGATGACGCTGATGATTCGTCACGGGTATCTTTCAGGGTGTTGATTTATTTTTCTGCAGGTGTCGACTTCTTGAAATCGGTGGAATGTAGACGTCCAATCAAAAAGAGGAGCAGAGAATGAAGAAGCGACGTCTAGTAGAAGAAGGTATGTGGCCTCCGATTCTCGGATTTTGAAACATTTGTGGATCGCGATACTTCCTTTTTTTCATGCACGGATTTCGTAATGGCATCTGGAAAAATAATTATGATCCTTGGTCGGTGATAAGTCAACGGTTGCGGGGTGGATTACGTGGACTGAACTTCTTCGGAAGTTTCGGCTTATTGTCGTTATCTGGGGATAAAGCTTCAACAGGAGGTGATTCGGTCTCTATCCCTTTTGTTGGTGACGAGTCTCCAGAAAGGCGTCCACTATTCTTGTCGTCGCGAGTTTGACGCCTCTTGTCACAAATCTTCGCGTGGATTGCAAACCACGGAGGTAGCGGAAAGTTTCTGTAGCCCGTGTTGACCTCGGGTAGATTTGATGTTGAGGATCTTGCTGCGATATACTGCGATCCGGTTGCTTCAGGGATTTCCCGATTTCCTGTTGTGTTCTCACGAGAGTTTTCGAGATAAGCTGAGGAGTAATTTGGGTTGAACATACTTCCCTTCTTGGAGGTCTTCAAAATCTGTAGAGGTTGTGAGGACTTTTGAGGCTACTGTCCTCATAGTCATCTTTAGATAACCTTGCGGCAGTATTGATAAGTACAATGATTGACCATGGTAGGTATCATGCTGAACTTCCATTCTTTCCATCAATAGTGAAGGTGATAATCCAATGTGAGATGATGCTCAAATAGAAGATGGGAAGGATTGATCCTTGATCACTTCATATCTCATGTTAAATCTTTGAACTTTAGAATCCGTGGCCATGCTTCCATATGTATTAATGATTAGATCTCTACTAAATTCTATCTAAGGGAGGTTTTCAAAGAAAGAAGGAATATATCACAATGGTGTTCCTATTGATGTTTATTTTGAGATCATTATTTACATGATATAAGGTACCTATGATGTGGTGGAGAAGGCTTAGAAAATAAGGAACCTACATCAAGGTAAAAGGTGGTTGACTTGGTCCACTCAAGGAATTCTAGGTTTCTAAAGATAAGGATTAAATGTTTGACCAAGTCAATCTTTAGATCAGTATAAAATAAGAGGAGGGAAGGTAATTCCCTTAAGATCTACACTCTCTTTAATTATTTAGAGAGGTCTTCTTCATCCATTTAAGGAATGGATAATTTCTCAAATTGGTAAATAAGGAGGAGGAGGAGGAGGAGGAGGAGGATAGGTTCACTTAGAACCCTTGTGTTCATGTTTCAAAATAATTCTCCATCACTTTCTCTCTCTATTCTCCAGTTCCTCGCACGAGTAGAGAGAGAAAGAAGAATCAACAGGTGGAGAACCTACACCCCCTCGGCTGATCTGTATCTATAATAGAATTGGTGTCCGGCGAAGCTCTTTTTTCTTCTGACTTTACCCCTCTGTATACATACATGAATATGAAATGATTGCTTATATACATTAGTAATAGTTATTTGTATATGATGATATGATAGGTTACATTAGTAACTATCTCTCATCTTTCTCTCTCCCCGACTCTCTTTTTTTCTCTCTCCCCAACTCTCTTTTCTCTCTCTCCCCGACTCTCTTTTCTCTCTCTCCCCGACTCTCTTTTTTCTCTCTCCCCGATTCATTGAGCTTCTTAGACAGCCACGTGGCAGACGGCTCCAAAATCCATCGCTGGGCACTCATCAGCTTCGGCAACTACCCTGATCAGCACTCCTCCATTTCTTGCTTCATCTCTCAGTTTTCAGTTCGCTGCCACCAACTGGTCATTTTCCTAAGCCGGACCACAACGGCGCCGCCAGTATTCGAGCCGTTACAGACCCTCTCCAGTGCCGCCACCCTCGAGTCTAAGCTCTGGCAGCTCCACTCTGTCGTCGATCTCGAACTTCTCATCTGCGTCATGGAGAAGAAACACCCAGGATACAACGACTTGAAGAGAATCGCAGAAACTGAAATCGGAGTCATCACCCAGTGTTGTCTCTCCTCAAATATCTGAAAACCCTCCTCTCAATTTCTCTCTAACCTCTCTAACCAGGAATATTTTATCTACCGATTGATCCGATCCAACCGACCAAAACATGGAATACTTCCCGTCATGACACGAATGATAGTCGTGCTCGGAATCAAATCATCTCGCTTCTGCAGCCGGTGAGACGTAGAATAGGCAAATGGGAAAGGCGCAAGAAGCGCTGGAGTGAGTACTAACGCTCTCTCTGCAGCTCTCTAGACCGTTTAACACTGAAGAATAGGAAGAGGGGATGGGACTATCACCGGATAGAATTTTCGGTTTGAAATTTTCCGATGCTAGGGTTCACAATGCATTAGATAAATCAGAAGGCTATGTTTTGTGCATCATATATTTCTCATATCTTATCATGCAGTGGGTGATGAGGCATACTAGCTTTCATTACTTTTCATCTCATCAAGTCTGTGCCATTACAATTGATAATGCAAGAAACAACATAACAATGGTGGAGGAATTGATTAAGAAAATTGTTGAGCCAAACCCAGCCTTCAACAAGAGCCCACCATATGTTGTGTCGTGCCCATGTGACAAACCTCGTTGTGTGGGAGCATATAAAAGATATGGATGTTCCCCTAGTGTATACAATTGAAGAGTATAAAAAATTGACTATTGACCCTGAAAACTCAATATCCATAGGTTACGTAATGTTCTCTTGGTGATTTTGTGCATCTTGTAAGATAGATTGTGGTTTTCATACAATCATGAACCCATCAGACCAATAATTACCAAGCTCTCTTCAATGAGTTTAACTGTCAATTTACAACAAACTTATCTTAGATGTGAAAACAATATGGAACTAAATAAAGACATGCTTGACAGAATGGCCATGATTTCATTGACTACTTTGAAGCATTGACGAATGGAGACTGCAAGGTCGTTAAAAACACATGGTCAACAGTCAAAATTAATACCAAACTCACCAATGGTGGCGTACGACCCTCGTCGCCACCAAGGCATGACACTACGGCGCCGGAGGAGCCGACACCCGCGCGCGTCCAGCCCCCTCGACAGGCGAAGACGAAGGATGCCGAGTTTCACTATACCAAGTGAGGACCTCATCTCGCCACGACACATTTCACAGGGCTCGCGCGCGCTTGGAGTTATCTTTCCCGTCTTTTCTTTTATTATGCACTTATTTAGCCCGCACGTGTTTAAGCGGGCCTTTGCATCTCTTCTTCCTTCTCTTTTAGGCCGTTAGGTGGGTTCTCTCCGTTTGGGAACCCATTCGTGAATCCATTTTCACTATGTGAACCTTTAAATTTCTATGAGTATGTTTTAGGTGTGGGTTGTGGGCCTCAAGTGGGCCCTTTCCTCTCTCGGCCCACTATGGGCTCTATAAGAGGGGAAGGGACCCCCCCACAAACCCTAGCCATCATTTGAAGAAAAAAGGAGTGTTCTCCCTCTCAAGTGGCTGCTCAAGGAAGACCAAGGAAGGAGACCAACCGCCGCCTCCGCCGCCACCACCGCCGCCGCACAACCGCGTGCCGCCGCCGTGCCCGCCGCCGAGACCGCCGCCTCCCCTTGCTTTGGTCACGTTCTACTTACGCAGTCAACCCCACGCCGCCGCCGCCACAGGCCGCCGCCGCAGCCGCCGCCGCCGGATTGCTCTGCCATCCTTTCCCCTCCACGGACCTCTCAACCTTTCCCCACCACCACCTCCTTCCTCTCTCCGAGCGCCCCACTTCCCTGCTTTCTCCCGCTGCCCCGTTCATCCCGATTCCTCTCCCAATGAACCCCTCCTCCTCTGTCCTGTTTCCTCTCCTGTGATTCCGCATTTCTCCGCTCCCGTGCAACCTCGATTCCGACTCCCTTGACCCTTTTTTCCTCTTCAAGTTATTTTTCCACCGGCTCCGACCATCCACCTTCCCTTCTCTTCCCGTTTTTTTCATTCCCCGCAACGCCTATCCACTTCCTCCCCTTGGACAGAATTTCCCGGTGTTTTCTTCTCGGTCAATCGCTGCGTATCCAGATCTACCGCCCGATTGTATGCAGGTCATATTTTCCCCGCCCTGATTCCCGTCCCCTTCTCGGTCACCTGGGTGGCTCCCTCTCCCACCACCCGACTTCCCGCAAAACCCCCCGCATCCACGACTCTCAGCATATAATTCCCCCTCTCTCCCAATTCCGCGATCGATCTCTCTCTCTCCACGAAGATTCGTTGCCCCCTGCCAAAATTCACGAATTCGGCACCTGAATTCGCCCACCTCCGAATTTGGTGTTCCCCCAGCCGGAACGGTCATTCCCGTCGCCCGCGTGGCGGATTTCCGGACCACAGCGGCGAGCAGGCCGTCATCGCCGAGCGCCACGCGCTCCGAGTCCTCCACGCCCTACAAAAATAAGAAAAGTCTTGCAGATTCAAGCCGCCGCCGAACGAGGGCCATCATCCACGTCACTCCATCAAGCTGAAGCGACTCCCATCGCGAGAATAAGCTGGCCGACTCTCCATCAAATCAGCTCTTGGGCTGACCAGGCTCCGTCTCCCAGCAAGGGGCCTCACACCCCTTCGGCCCGTGCGCGGCTTGCTCGCGCTCGCCACACCTGTCCGCGAGTGACGCATCCCGTCACGCCACACACCATCGACAGCGCCGATTCGACCCCCCCTTTTCGCCGCCCGCCCGTGCTGCGTACGAAGGGCCTCCGCCATCACGACCGACCGGGTTCGCGCCCCGCAGGTTAGGCACACACTCCCCTTCCTTTACTTCGAAGTTTATATCTTCTTCAGTGTTTCCCGCACTTGTCTCCACCGCCATCGGAACTTAGATTAGGAAGAGTGCTTAGACGGAACTTCAAGTTCTTCCTATTCTCTTTAACAAAATCTCACTCTCAAGCACTCGTGGGCGCGAAAAACAAGTCTAGAAGCGATTGTAAGCAAGAGATTCAAGGGATTTGGTGTCTAAATAGGTTGATTACCCAAATTTTCGTGGAATGCTTTACAATGTCGAAGAACATCTCAATTTATAGGGTGAATTGGGCGTAACCATCCAATCAAGCATTTAATCTTCAATCAACGGCTCTGATGAAACACACGATTGTGAATCGTTACGATTAAGTCGTGGCCATTGGATCTCTGATGAGCAGCTGAGATGATGTCACATTGCGCACATTATAAGTAATACATCGATTCGCTGCCGTTTGATCTCGATCGGATGCTCTAGAAGCGTTTTGTTGGTTTTAATCTCAGCCGTTATAACTCCTTAGATCAATGCCTGAGATTAAATCATTTTAAAACGATTCGCCGATGAATGAGATTGCACCACGTACCTGCCGCCTTTAAGTAATGTTCAACGGTCACGATTAAACGCGCGATTGGATGCTCCAGATTGTGCCACCTGCTCACTTATAAAATCAATTTTTAATTAAATAAATCATATTTAAATTCAAAAAAATCCTAAAAAAATCCCAAAAAATTCATAAAAAATTCAGAAAAATTCAGAAAAAAATGTGAAAAAATCCCTTAAAATCAAAAAATTCATAACTTTCAAAATATAGCTCCAAATTAATCTAAATTTGTTTCATTTGATCAGAAATTAAATTATCTATCATTATAAAAATGCAAATTTTTATAAATAACAAGATAATAAATTTCTATTTCAAAAATACACTCATTTCTTTTATATTTAAAAACTTAGAAAAATATGAGTTTATGTAAAATGATTTCTCTTATTATTTAACGTTAAAAACTAATTATAATCTCAAGTAAAGATGGGTTATAAAAATATTATCCTTTAATTCATCATAATTAACCCCAAATTAATGCATCTTAAGATTATAATGAATTTTTCATAGAATGATAGATAAACACTAAAAACTATGATAACATGCATTAGAATAGAAAGATTTATGTCTCAATTTGCATTAATAATCATGTATTTTCATGTTTAATTAGCATGTTATCAAGCATGACCATTGCATTAAACCCTAGAAGTGGGAGCTTGTTTTGAACTTTAGAAAAATGTTGAAGCTCTTTTGTTGGCTACTAATTAAGTGAACCACACAAAGATTGTAACTGCATTCCATATTCTTGTACTGAATAAAATGCTTTAATGATGATTAAGTAGTAATATTTCAGAGCTTGACTAAGGTTCCATATTCCCCATTCACCCGATATTGACCCATGAAAAACATGCATCTATATGATCTATCACTATTTAAATGAGGACGAAGATTGCATAGAACAAAGAACTTCTCAGGGGCAACGTAGCTCTCATTTGTGTTTGCATCAATGGGGGACCCAAGAGTGAAACAATTATGATCAATGGCATTTCTTCCAAGGAGCATGAAACAATTATTAGGGTTGTTCACAAACTCTACAAAGAGGTTGAAAGGTAAGGGAGCTCTCATGATGATCCTTCTGAAATGACTCAATGATCTACCTTTGATTAGATGCCTTATGATGATGATGACTTGCTCTTCTCTATAACTAAATAAATTGAAAGATGAATATACTAGGTCAACGAACAACATCGAAGATATACTCAAAGTTTGCTTGCTTGTGCCCATCAAAGAGGATGCATGTGCTTGGTGGAAGCAAGAAGGATGTCACATTTTTCAAAGTTATCAATTATTTCCAACGAGTTCTTACATGTTTGCACAAAAAGGATGCATGCAAAATTATTCTTCTTGGTTGGCTAAGGGAAAAACAATATATCCACGCTCATGACGCTAAAAGTGTGGCTTCAACAAGGGGAGTTCCAAATGCCTGTGCGGATGTTGGTGAAAAAGTCCTCAACCACTTGAAAGAGGAGGGATTAGAAGGAGATAGGATGGTGATGGGATCCATGGGTAGATGAGAGATAGATTTCAAAATATATTTAATTTATTTTCCATTTTAGATTCAATTACTCTATTATGTAAAACTTCAAGTTGTACAAATCTTCTATAGGTGGAATTGATTAATGAAAGCTTATTGAGAAGGTGATTCTTTTCCCACTTTGTAAATTTTTAATTTGTGTTTCCAATGATCTCAGAATGATGATTTTCCAAAATGTTTCCATTTATTTTTACAAACATGAATAAATTTTTAATATTTCTAATGAAATGGAACTTTCATGATAAGTTTTGGTTTTCTTTGTCATAGAATCTTACATTATTATATTCATCACATGTAAATTCATCTTATAGGCATTTAAAGATTGCATGTAATTTTTAAAGTTTCTGTTCATAATAGATTTAATAAGTTATTTTAATTTATAGTTAGCATTGTTTGATAGTTTCTATTTTGATTATAATCATAACCTAGAATATAAGGAATTAAGGAAATCCTGAAAAATCTTATAATTACAATCTATAGTTGAATAAATAACCTATAAATCAATGAAACATGTAAATATTCATAGTTATAAAATTTTTGCTCCAAAATTTCACTATGGGCACTTCAGCCCTACAAAATTTTCCCAAGCACATTGCTGGATCATCAAATCAGAAATATGGTGATCTTGCTCATAAAGCAAAGTTTCACCAATCATGATTGATGATCAGATCATCATAGTGTCAATCTAACAATCCAACGATCCAAAATTCTAAGCCCTATTTGTACCCAAGTATTGTGATTACCAAACAATGATATTCATTACATGGAACAACACCTTTCAAGAATGATTGAAGCACATAAAGATTGACTAGCACCATATTTGTGATAGGATGTTACACCTTCACTAAGAGGCTTGATGCAATCTCCTTCGACATCATGTGTGCATAGCTGGGAACGTATGACTTACATGATCGAATTTGAGGGGTAGTATTAGGCTTGCTCACTAGGCCTTCCAGAGCTTGCATACTTGGGTACTCCTTAGCCCCCAAGGGCCCATGTATTTTTTTTCTCTTCATCTCCTATGTCTCCTATAATTTCATTTCTCCTCGTCTCCTTACGTCTCTTCATCTTCTTATCACTCTTCACCTACTTTTCTCATTATTTAAATACTCTTGTGTTCCACCTTCATTTTACATGGATTGAGGAATTCTTATTTTTAGATAATCAAAAGCACATTTTTTGGATATACTTTGTTGAATCACAAGGGACATCATATATTATGATCAAAATCTAAAAAATATATGATCTAGTTCCAATTTCATTCTTTTGAATCTTCTCTCTTTCTATTGATCACCTTTGTCTACTCCCTTGACCCATATTTTCCCATTGAAAAATTTCCATGCAACTAAGTGATCTATCACCTCAAATATATACTCTTCAAATCCTTCTACACTGACACCGTTGTGATTTCCATCAAGTGATTTTAAGTAATCTAGTTGCCCTTTACAAAATAGATGCTTTAGTGCCTAGACCATTTCTCTAATTTTTTTATATGTGACCACCTTCTCTATCTTGGTGAGCCTGACCACCACTCTTGGCTTTGAGTCCATTCCCAAGAAATATTTTGAGGCATAATAACTTCCACATTAGATAGACATTATGAATAGTGAGATTGGGGAATTCCGTACTAAAAAATCAGCAAGCTTATGCCTCATCCTAATCATGTTAATATAGTGACTTGCACATAGGTATATCCTATTAAGTATCAAATTAATAACACCATAAATCAATACAAGGCACCACTGGTGGGTTGAGGCTTCATGTCATTTTGTACTTTGTGAGAGGGATGACCCAATAGGGTTGGGCCATTTGAGAAATAATCCCACATGGGACTTATCTCCTTTACTGTCATCATCTCCTTGATATATTGAGGACTAGTGATCTCTTTGAAGTCATAATTCAATAAACATTTTAGTATTTTACATAGTAGAAGAGTCAATGACTCTCATCCCAAGTCCTATAGGGTTTCTCGAGTTGATGTTGTCACTACTATTGTCCTATAGCTGTCACTACAACCCTTTCCTCATGTCTCTACATGCTTGCACTCACCACCATGACCACCCTTTGCTTGAGTATTAGAGTGCATGCATGTGTTACCACCACCTCTACTTGTAGAAACCTCCAAGTTTCGAAAATTTTATTGTAGGAGTCGACATCAACACTCATTGATGGCCGCTACCCTAGAAGCCATGCCATCCTTTCACCTCCATCGAGTTTCTTCATGCCCTCAAGGCCACTTATACTGGTAGCCTCCACCTCCCCTTCTATAGTAGGCAACCACATGCATTTGTGTCTCATCTACGTCTACCACTAATAACATTCAATCTATATGATAACATGATATTTATACATGAATTTACATGATTATTGATGAAAATAAAAGCATTACTTGTTCTAATTGCATGCATGTTATCATATTTTAAGTATACTTCTACCATTCTACAAAATTTCATGTTATGATCTAAAAATACACTATTTTTTGGATAATTATGTGTAATTAAACATCATTATTTGTAATCCTAATTATACTTGAGATCATAAGTATGTTTTCATGATTAAATGATAAGAGAAATGATGCTTATTAACATTCATGTATTTTTATAAAGTTAATTTAAGAAATACATGAATGTATTAAATTAATTAAAATTCATTCTCTTACTATTTTAATAATTTGACTTTTTATAATGATAGATTATTCAATTTCTGATCCAACAAAATAAATTTGAACTAATTTGGAGTTGTATTTTGAAAGTCATGATTTTTACAATTTTTAAGAATTTTTTGGAATTTTTATGAATTTATTTAAGTGTATTTTCGATTTTAAAAGTATTAAAAACAATTAAAAAAAGGCAAAAAGGATTTGATTTATTGCGCGGGACCCACGTGGATGCGACGTGGCATGCAAGGCCATGTGGCAGAGCCACGCCGACCCACGCGAGCGCCTGCGTGGCGCGGAGGTGACATGTGTGCAATATACATATTTATTTATATTATATATGGTTATAGTAAGTATAAGCATTTCGTTTATCGTAACTCGCTAACCCTCATTTCTGTCGCATGTTATATACCCGACCATTCCCTTTCTTTTTCTCCTTGTGGGACTAATCCACTCTTATTTTGAAATGCAGATCGACATGGCTGAATACGATGCGCTGGATCTAAAGCGCGTGGATTATCGCGCATATATGCAGTGGACTTTGGGTCCACGCAATCCCTATCAGCGCACGTGCCTTAATTGGGAGTTAAGTGAAGCTTCAACGATTTAATCGCGACCGTCCATCTTTCAGAGTTATAACGGTTGAGATTCGACGCGATTGATAGACCCTCCAATTAATCAAGATCATTAGATTTAAATCCAACGGATAAATCAAGCGACACATCTCTTTAAAGCATACGATGTGGCAGCATCTCAACGCTTCCTCGGAGATCAGACGATCATCATTTAAATGCACCGATTCGCCTAACGACGCTTCATCTAGATCGTTGATTGCGATGGACCGTTAGATCGACGGTTACACCCAATTCTTCTATAAATTAGAGTGTTCTTCATGAAACAGAACTTACCCTTGGATTTTCGACATTAATCGAAAACTGTTTAGACACCACAATTCAAGCGTCCATCGATTTATTTCTATTCTTAACACATTTCCGCGTCCGAGGAGCATTTGAAATCGAAAATTGATCAAGAGGATAAAGAGAAATCACATCTTGAACTCCATCTTTGTCTTCGAAATTGCAGAATGAAAAGCCATGCATCCAACAATTAATTGAATCATTTTGACGGGCTACTTTGGGTTAGATTGCGTGTTTTCATCTTAATCTTTCATCATTTAGCATTAGATTTACATTTTGAATCGTAGATTAAGTTTAATTTCAGTTTAATTTCGGTTTTAAATCATTTTTGTGATCGAATTGCTATCCCATTTTCAAACTTCAATCACTCTGCGAATTCTCATCCAAATCACTTGATTTTTGATTTCGTGGATTCACAATTGAGTTATCTTTTTTAATATTATAAAATGCCTAATTTCAAAACTCAATTCGTTGTCCAATTTGATCGAATTTCAAAGATATCTCTCAAATTTCTCTAATTCTCTGTGGATTCGACCCTTATTGACCATTATACTCTTCAATTCGTGAATAAATCTTTAAATTGGTAAGTTTGGACTTTATTTTGACACGACATCGTATATATTCAATGACCATACGTATTCGTTTCATCACTATACATAAGATTATATGATTATTCATGTGATAGAAGGCATACAACATTCCATTCTTATGCATCTTATCATGTTTTGAGTGCATATCTATCAGTCTATGATAACTTAAGTTAAAATATCAAAATGTGCTATTTTTCAGGGATAATCATAAATAAATAAAAAGAAATATTTGAGAATAGAATATTCCCACTTTATATTTGAGATTATGATTAGGTTTTAATGTTAAATAATAAGAGGAAATATTTTTATATGCACTAATTTATTTTTCTAGCTTTATTTTCTAAAAGAAATATGTGCATTTTTGAAATATTTTATTATCTTGTTATTTATTAAATTTGACCTTTTAGAATAATAGATTATTTAATTTCTGATCAAACAAGACAAATTTAGATTAATTTAGAGTTATATTTTTAAATTTATGAATTTCCCAATGTCAAGGAATTTTTTAGAATTTTTTCAATTTTTTATGAATTTATTTAGATTTATTTTGAATAAAAAATATTAAAAAATTTGATAAAAATCATGCGTTGACATGACAGCTGATGCGGCAAGGTGGATTACGTGCCGCCATGTGGCAGCTTGTGCATGTGCTGCGTGTCACACATGTGCTTGTGTTTATCACGTCATTAGCGAGTTAAGCATCGATTAATCGGGAAATAGTCTCACTTGCACATAATGGATATTTCTGTCATGTGGTACTATTTCTCTATCTTTTTACCTGCAAGTGACGTGGCCAATTGTGGTGCGTGTGATCCCGTGGATCCATTGTGATCGTCGATCTTCACTTAAAGAAGGGGAGTATGTGGCGCATAGCAATTAATCATCGAATCGTTTTAAAATGACTTAATCTCAGCCATTCTTTTGAGGATTTATAACGATTGAGATTAAAAGTGCTCGATGGACTCCCGCGTATATGTGTACACATCTAAAGCGGCCGATGGAGATCAAACGGAAATAGTTACGTGACGTTTCTTCTTCATGCGCGATGTGACAAAATCTGAGTGCTCCATCTTTGATCAAATGGACATGACTTAATGGTGACGATTCATATCCAAGCCTTTTATTTGAGCAGTTGATTGAAGATGAAACGACTCACACCCAATTTTTCCTATATATACGCATGTTCTTCGATGATGTAAAACATTCTCAGATGTTTGGAGCAATCAAACTTTTTAGACATCTCAATCCTTGAATCTCTTGCTTTCCTCCTCATTTAGATCAATTTTTGTGTCCAAGGAGTGTTTGAAGATGAGATTCCGTCGAGAGAACATGGAGAAATCACTTCTTGAATTTAGAAATTTGTGAATGCCGAATAAAAAGCCCTTGATCCAGCGATCAATTTGATCATTTCGAGCGCGATTTTGAGTTAGATTATGTCTGTTCCTCCTAGTAACTAGATTTTAATTTCGAAGTTTAGATTAGTCAAATTTTAGATAATTTCTCAGTTATATCTATCTTTCTGAACGGTTATTCTATCTAATTTTTGCTGCTTGATTTCTTTGAGAATATTGATCCAAATTGTATGATTTTTTATTCCACGAATTATTCTTAAAGTTTTCTGTCCAAAATTGCTAAAATCCCTAATTTCTCACCTCTTTTCCTCGTCCGATTTGATTGAATGTCAAGAAATACCTTGAAAATCCCTTAATTCCCTGTGGATTCGAATCTTATTTACCGTTTTACTCTTCAAATCTTGATTAAAACTTTAAATTAGTGAGTTTGGAAATTTTTTTTGACACTTCTCCACGTGTTTTCAACGACCGCACAGATTCGTCTTGTCAGCCACCTCTCGAGTGCTTGCCTACCACTTGTGTTGCATTTGTGTGGCATATCGGTGGGCCCACGTGACACTTATGCAATGCCTACTTGGTGACTGCATGCACATATATGGTGCTTCTTCAACACCTACATGAATCTATAGACGAAGTTGAGTGTTTTGCTGCTAATGATGCTTTGGGTTCTCCGGTTCCAATGTTGGTACTGATTTTTTGTGAGAACCTAACTTCGATTTAGTATCGGGGATGATATTTTTCAATGTCGGTTCTATTAAACCTATATTTTTGGTGACATGTCATTTGAACTGAAAAAAAATTATGCAAGATTTTTTGATATCAAAATCTGTCTATATCTTAATACATGTTTCACAAATGAATGATAAGAGATTAACACTTTCTAATAATATCTGTACAATATATCAATAATTCAATATAAAGGTCTTCAGTAGCTAAAATTCAATAATTAAATATAGTTACAGAAATAGTAATAATAGAGTTTTAGAAAATCATCTCTTACGAGTCTAATTAAAAAAAATTATCTCTCTATTTCTCACTCCCTCTCCCTCTCTCTCTCTCTCTCTCTCTCTCTCATTTCTCTCCTCTTTCTCTCTTCTTCTATCTATTTTTTGTCATCTCGCTTGGAACCTCTTCCTCATCTCTCTGGAATGCACAAGGGAGAAAGTTTCCCATTCCCGTATTCATCGTCTTCCTTCCTCTCCACTCATGTCTTCCTCTCCCTATGGCAAGATAGGAAATTTCTCGCACACGTGAAAACTTCCTTGTCATTCTTTTCTCTCTCTTTCCCTCCCTGATCTCTCTTCTTCACTACCCTTTGTTTTCTTCTCCCCCCTTCTCCTCTCCTCTCTTTCCACATCTCCCATTCAAGAGAGAGAAATGCTTTGGTGACACCGAAACTAGAAACCTAAACCACATTTAAAGAAATACCGATTTTCAGTTTGACCAAAATTTCAAGACCATCGATGTTAGTTCCGGTTCGGTTTTTCAGCGTTCGACATAAGTTTGGAGATCACTGATAACATGCAATCTTAACATGAAAAAAATATGATTATATAATGCAAATAAAGGGATAAAACATTCCATTTTTATACATATTATCATACTTTGAGTGTATTTCTTTCATTTCATATAATTTTAAGTGATAATATCAAAATACACTATTTTAGGGATAATTATGTATTTTTATGAATAAATTTTAGATTATATTATTCCCATATAAATTTGAGATTATCATTAGGTTTTAATGTTAAATAATAGGAGAAAGATTTATATACACTCACTTATTTTTCAAGTAGAAGTGCATGTACTTTTTGAAATGAAAATTAACTCTCTTGTTATTTAAATATTTTGACTTTTTATAATGATAGATAATTGAATTTCTGATCCAATAAAAAAAAATTTGGACTAATTTGGAGTTGTACTTGTGAAAGTTTTGAATTTTCTAATTTTTAGGGATTTTTCTAGAATTTTTCTATTTTTTCTGAATTTTTAATAAATTTCTAAGGATTTTCCCGAATTAAAAATCAGTTTTTCTAATTTAAAATCAATTTTTCAATTTAATATTAGTGCGTAGGTGACGTGGCGCAATCTGGAGCGTCCAATCAATCGCGATCAACGATCAAGAGCGGGATGTGACCTGGTAGGGTATGGAGCGTCCAATCGCGCGAAGAATCTAAGTCGTTGATCTCCACTTAAAGAGGGGGGTTACGTGGTGCACAATACTCGTCAGCGAATTGTTTAAAAACTGATATAATCTCAGCCGTCCATCAACCGAGTTATGACGGCTAAGATTAAATCGACGAGAAACGCATCTGAGCGTTTGATCGTGATCAAACGGCGGACGTTACATGCATTTTTATAACGCACGCGACATGTCGAAATCTCGACGGTTGATCTGCGATCCAACGGCTGCGACTTAATGGTAATGATTCACATTAATGCGATCAATCAGAGTCGTTGATCGAAGATGAAGCGTTTCATCGGATGATTACGCCCAAATTGGCTATAAATTGAGATGTTCTTCGAATTTATAATGCATTATTGGATGATTTCGCTTAATTGATCTATCTAAACACTTAATCCTTGAATATCTTGCTTTCAATCGCTTCTAGACTCATTTCCACGTCCACGGAGTGGTTAAAAGTAAAATTTCGTCGATCGATTAAGGAGAATTCTCCTCTTGAACATCGATGATCATTTTCGAAATCGCGGAATGAAAAGCCTTGAATCCGACAATTAATTGGATCATTTTGATCGCTATCTCGGGTTAGATTACGTGTTTTCCTTCTAATATTTCGTCATATATCTTTAATTTGTAATTTAGGATAGCTAATTTAGTTAATTTTCATCTTTAATTTCACATTTTTCGTTAAATTCGCGTTCTGAAATTTCTCTCTAATTTGCTCATCGATTTCTCTACAAATACTGATCCAAATCGACTGATTTTTGATTCCGTGGATTTTTCCTTGATTATCTTTCCAATCATACCATTTTTCCTAATTTCTCACCTCAATTCATCGTCCGATTTGATCAAATTCTAAAAGATCTCTAAAAAATCCCTTATTTCTCTGTGGATTCGACCCTTATTTATCATTATACCCCTCAATTCGAATTAATTTCATAAAATTGGTGAGTTTGGTTTTATTTTTTATACGAATCTGTGTGCAATTAACGATCACATCGATTCGATCTGTCAATCACTAATGATGCTTGAATGACTTTTCAAATGGCTAAAACCTATTCCAATTTATACCCTTTAAATCCTATAATTTATGTCACATGGGACTATTATTTTTTTTCCAAGTTTTCCACCATCCTGCTGGATAGTTTACGAGAAGATCGACGTCCCCTACTAAATTCCATCTTTGAAAACCATATGACTTTAAATGACTAGAAGATTTCCTTCCTCTTTAATATACCTTCACCTCTTCTGGCCCCGTTTCATAGAGAAGAACCCAAATTTTTGTCGACGAGCCCAAGATTCTTTCAGCCCAATGACCGTAGATTTTTTCCCCTTCCCAGGCGGTAAGTGGTAACGGGCATTTGTCCTTCTGAAATTTATGGGCCACAAAAAAGAGTCGAGTCGCTTTCTCTCTCTAGACGAAATCTAGCGGGAAGAGAGAGAAGATAATGTTGGGGGCAACCATATCACGAACCAGCCACAGAGAGGCAGCCGCGTGTCCAGCGGGAGAGTAGACTTCCATACGCTACCTTAAGGATATCTTCGTCTCCGAGAGCGAGTTATTAGCCAGGGGAAACCAGTCCAGCGGAGAAGGGTAGAGAGAGAAAGAGAAAGAGAGAGAGATGGCGGCCTCTGTAATGTCTTCACTGTCCTTGAAGCCCTCTCCAATGGTGGTGGCTGCACCGGCGAAGGGCATTCCCTCTATCGCCAGGTCTTCTTCCTCCCTCAGGGTGCACGCCAGCGGTGGAAAGAAGATCAAGACCAGTACTCCTTACGGTAATTCATATTTTCTTGATTTCCCCTTATTCTTTGTGAATTTATTTCGTTTTTTCCAGGTACCGGTGGCGGTTTGGACTACAAGGACGGTGTTGATGCTTCGGGGAGAAAGGGCAAGGTGAGAATTTACCCCCTATTTTCTCCGGATGTATTTCTGCCATCAGATCTGAATCTTAGGACTTTTTTTAATTGTTTTCAGGGAAAGGGTGTCTACCAGTTCGTCGACAAGTACGGCGCTAACGTCGACGGATACAGGTGAGGATCACTCCCATCCGAACTCGTCGTTTCTCTCTCTATATGTTTATGTTTCTTTGCCTGAATAATCAAACCATCAATTTCTCTCTCTTCATTGGTCTTTCTTAATCATCAAATGAAAAATCTCATCTTTTCGCAGCCCGATCTACACCCCAGATGAGTGGTCTGCCACGGGCGACGTCTACGTTGGAGGTAATTCCTAGAGATAGAAAGTGCTATATGTGGCTTGCAAAGTCTCTGACTGGATCAATCTTTTATAGGAAAGACGGGACTCATCATCTGGGCAGTGACGCTCGCTGGACTACTGGCTGGCGGCGCTCTCCTCGTCTACAACACCAGCGCTCTGGCTCAGTAGCTATTTTTCTATCGTCTTCGTTCTTCCTGTGCACCTTCTGTAATCACCGATTATCAACTTGTTCTATATAATCTCTTTCTTTCACAGTATCCCGGATCAAGTGGTTAAATCTCTTAGGGTGTGCAAATATCCATCTTTTTCCTACAGCTCGAGTTACTGAGATGATGACCATGATTTTGAACGCAAGTTCCTTTCGACTATACTACGATGATCGTGAATATTTCCCTCGTTAGTATCAATGTTCATTGAATCCGACCGCTTTAGGGACCCAAGGTTCGAATACACAATTTTGTTATATTTTTGTAATAATTTATTTATTTCAAGTAAATCTATAAATTTCTTTCGTTCACATTATCTCTCTGAACCTAGAGATGATCGGTTCGTTCTATGTAATCTCTTTCTTTCACAATACCCCAGATCAACTGGTGTGCAAGAATTCATCTTTTTTCTCCAGCTGGAGTTAATGAAATGATGATCATAATTTCTAACCCAAGCACATTTCCAATAATTGAAATTACAATTGGAATTTACCCATTATCGCGTCTAGGTTCATTGAACCCAACTGCTTTACAAATCAAATGTTCTAATAGATTGAAGATGGTATCACTATAATAATTTTTTTATTTTGAATAAATTAAACAACCATATAAGGTTAGATGTCATGAGATTTGTGGTTATCAAAACTTTTATTAAAAAATGAAAGTTAACAAAGAGAAAGAGAAGAAAGGGGAATGTTTCTAACAAAGTTTGTATGGGTCTATTTATAGTCATTAGGTCTATACACTTTTTAAAAAAATCCTAAAAATTATATCTATATCTATGTCTACTAATGTTTATTAACTTTATAGATGTGACCCTCTAGGTCCATATATCTTGCTTATTAATAATTCTATCCACCTAATAATATTTATTATTTAACCTTATTAATTAACTAAATCAACATATAAATTTATAAATAAATGATCGATTTAACTCAATCGATAAGTTGAGTTGTTAGCCCATTGGGTGCTATGCATGTATCATACTTCATCAAGTACTAAATACTTCATCATGTATCATGCCCGTTGGGTGCTAAATAACATCACATACTTTAAGAGATATAGATCGTTTATAAAGTCTCTTATGAAACCTGGTCGTCATTAGATACTATGCATATATCATACTTCATCTATGAGAGACTTATAAATAATTTAGGGTATGATCAACTATCGAACACTATTCAGTCAATAAAGTTAATATTGATGATTAAAAAAATCATCGAGAATACCTTCATCGATATTTCGACTACCTTGGCCAAATATTTAAATACGTCTCATTCCTTGAGTTAATCTTAGATTATCCCAATTGGTAAAAATTCTATCTTGACAACACAATCACTTTTAACAACTTTATGTTGTATTCAATTTATGACGTTTAGGATATTCTATAGCTAGGGATTCATTAGTTATAATCAAAATATGATCATTCATCCCTAATATGTCTTTAGCATCTCAAGTCTCAGGACCACGTACATAATGATGGCACGCATCAACTTAATTGATATTTAAGTATAATACTACTTAGGAATGCAGATGGATCAATCTAATGAACTCTTTTTCCAAAGAGCACCCACTATCTATCTTAGTGTCTCCACATTAATGGCGACTTGATCATTCATACTCATCATATGAGTCATATCGAATAATGTTATTCTTTCAGGATATTTTTATATCCTTTTTTAAAATATACCTCAAATTGGAATATCTATAGCATACATTAAAAGACTAGTGATCATTGTACTATGATCTCACCACAATTTACTTAGTCATTGCATATGCTTATGGACTTAATTACAAACATTCCAAAAGAATAATAATAAATAAATTTTGTTTCAATGAATATAAATAAGATATGGAAGTGTGATTTGGCTTATATGTCATATAATATCCATCAATCACTTGCTTAGACTAAAAAAAGTCACCCTTGTGCATCAACCCAAGGTTCTGTAGTAATGCACAAAAACTTTTTGAGCTAGAGGCTTTATTAGTGAAATTATAATATATTAGGTTGATGGAACTCTTTATATTGTTACATCTTCTCTAGAGATGATCTCCCTAACCAAGTGAAACCACCTTAAACTGTGCTTAGACTGTTGATGAGACCTTAGCTCTTTCACTTGTGCTACTGTATCAATGCAGTTGCATAACAAGAGAATGAGATCTGAAATCGTAGGGACTAACAGTGTCTCTAGCGCCTACATTTTTTAGTCTACAGTAGTAGTCTACTTAGAACTCTTCTAAGACATTACTCTCAGTTTAAAGTAAAGAGGAATTTAGTTGTAGATTTATTATCATCTGGGTTTGATTAAAAAATCAGGTCAGTATGACTTTAGAGCCTTAGCTCTTCTCCTCCATAAACGAGTAATAAATCCTCGATCCTTCTTAAGTACTTAGGGATACATTTCAAAACTTCTAACTATTTCTTGTTGGATTCTGAGGTCGATAAGCCTTCCCAAATTTTGATCAAAATATTGAATGCAGTGAAATTTATTAAATCAAATATTCAAAACATTAATGCACCAAGAATAGATGATCATATTATCTAGTATGTATGAGAAAAACTGTACTTACAAGGCTTCCTTGATGGAGTTCTTGAAGAAATTCAAGTGTCTAGCCTCTAGCGATATCCACATGGTCTCCAAATGGTTAGATCTCCTCTTCAAAGCTCTTCACCAATAGAGAAAGAGAAGAAATGAGAGAATTAACATAAGGGTTGCATGGGCACCTTGAGTTGTGGTCATTCTCCCCCTATTTATAGACATTTGGTATATGGATTTTGATAGATATTATGTGGCCTATAAGCCAATCACACTTTTATGCATCTCGTTTATTTTTATTAAAATTGAAATTTATTTATTGTCATTCTTGTGTTATGTTTGCGATGATATCCATGTGCATATGAAATGAAAGTAAATTATGATGAGATCATAATACACTGACCACTAATTTTTAAAAATATGTTCTAAACATTCCTATTTATGAGATATTCTAGAAGGACATCGAATTATCCAAAAAGAATAACACTATCTGATCAAACTCATATAATGAGTACGACTAATGGTGTAACCATTGGTGTGAAGACATTAAGGATAGATAGTGGGTGCTCTTTAGAGAAAGAGTTCATTGAATTGATCCATATGAATCCCTTAATGGTAATTATAACTAACTATCGATTAGGTTGATTCATGTCACGATTGTGTATGTGGTTCTTTGACATGAGACACCAAAGACATCATGTGGATGGATCATCGTGTTTTGACTATGACTTACGAATCCCTAGCCACGAGATCTCCAAAACGTCACAGATTAGATACGACATGAAGTCCTTGAAGGCGATTGAGTGGTTAAGATGAGACCATCCGCCCTCGGTATATGAGGAGATTGACTCAAGGAATGAGATACAGTTAAACCCTTGGCCAAGGTAGTGGAAATATTATATAAGTTGTTCCCGATGATTTCCTACTCGCATTAGTACTAAATTGAGTGACGGATTAGGTTTGACAATTAACCATTCCCTAAGTCATTCTTGAGTATTTTACGGATGAAGGATTATTTGTACATGGTAACCAATGATGGTAGGGTTCCATGAAAGACTTCTAATATACTTCATATATGTACATCGGGTTCGCCACTCAACTTGTCGATTGGGTTAAATCTATCCTTAGTCAATTAATCTATATGTTGATATAGTTAATTGATAAGCAAGATCGATAAGTATTATCGGGTTGATCAAGTCATTAACTGGTGAGATATATGGACCGAGAGGGTCACACACATAAGGTCAATGAGCATTGGTCGATATAGATATAATAATAACGGTTTTTGTGAAAATTTTAAATTCATAAACTCTATAAATAGGAGGAGAATGACCATGATAGAGGTGTGTCTATGCAAGCCTAGTAGAAATTCTCCCCTCTCTTTTCTTCCTCTCATGGTGATGAGTGTTCAAGAGGAGACCTGATCATCAAGAGAATGTGTGGATATCGCTTGAGGTCATAGGCTTGAACGGTTGAAGAACTCTTTCAAATGATCCCAGTAAGTATGAATTTTATTCTATACTAGATGATGAGATCACCTAGAATGGATGATGAGATCATCTATTCTTGGTGCTTCAACTCTATTGAATGTTTTGATTCAACATCTTCTGTTGTAATAATTGTTTTGGTGGAAAACTTGGAGTGCTTGTTGAGCTTACGATCGATAACATGCAAATTATACATAAAAATATATTATTATTAATACAAATTAAGGCATAAACATTCCATTCTAATGCATGTTTTCATATTTTTGAGTCTTTATCTAACATTCTACAAAAATTAAGTTATAATATCAAAATGTACTAATTTAGGGATAATTATGATAAATTAAGACAAATATTTTAAGATTAAATTATCTTCATTTTCTATTTGAGATTATAATTAGGTTTTAATGTTAAATAATAAGAAAAAAACACTTTTTATACACTCATTAATTTTTCTAAGTTTTATTTTCTAAAAGAAATGAGTGCATTTTTTAAATAAAAATTTATTCTCTTGTTATTTATTGAATTTAACTATTTATAATGATAGATAATTTAATTTCTGATCTAAAAAATTTGGATTATAATTTTAGAAATTTATTTTGAAATTTACAAATTTTTTAATTTTTAGGAAATTTTTTAGATTTTTGTCTGAACTTTTTATGAATTTAATTCGATTAATTTTAAATTAAAATGAATAAAATATGATATTTTTATCGCGTGCTGATGTGGCAGATGATGTGGGCAGGTGCGAAAACGTGTTGTCACGTGGCAATGTATATACATGCCATGTGGCGCACACATCCGTGTGTGCGCATGTGCCCGTGTGTGCGCACTTGCTTATGCGTGATTAGTGAGATTAAGCATCCTTTTTCAAGATATGAGCTAACTCACTAATCACGCGTCCATTATATACATGTCAAATCGCTTCGATTTTGGTTATGTGAGACTATCTTTTTATGTTTTTATGCGCATGTGACGTGGCACCATGTGGAGCGTCTGATCGTGCGATTTAATCACGATCCTCGATCGTCACTTAAGTGAGAGGGTACGTGGCACACTCTGATTCGTCGATGAATCATTTTAAAATATTTTAATCTCAGCCATACATCTAAGGAGTTATAACAGCTGAGATTAAAACCGTTCGGTGGACATTTGGACGCATCCAGAGTATCAGATCAAGATAGGACGACATGCAGTGCGTTTTTTCTTGACACATGACGTGGTGAAATCACAACGTTTCATCTTCGATCGAACGGACGTGATTTAAACATAATGATTCACATCAAATGTGTTTCATGAGAGCCATTGATTGAAGATTAAATGTCAGTACTACGGTTACCCAGAAATCTCCCTATAAATTAACATGTTCTTCGACGATGTAAAGCATTTTTGGGTGTTTCGAGTAATCGAACTATTTAGACATCTCAATCCTTGAATCTCTTGCTTTCTTTGAGATCAATTTCCGCGTCCAAGGAGTGTTTGAAAGTGAGATTTCATTGAGAGAATAGAGAAATTGTTTCTTGAATGCTGACAATCGTCTTCAAATTCAGAGAATGAAAAACCTTTGATCAAGCGAGCAATTGGATTAATTCAAGCGCTATCTCGGGTTAGAATTCATGTTTTCATCCTAATCTCTCTTCCTATATCATTAGATTTCAATGTCAAATCGTAGATTAAGTTAATTTTGATTTTAATTTTTGTTTTTTTGTTCTCATCGCATTAAACAAATTTCTACCTAATTCGCTCATTGATTTCTCCGCGAATCTTGATTCAAATTATGTGATTTTTTATTCTATGGATTTGTCTTTGAGTTATCTTTCTAAAATTATGAAAATTCCTAGTTTCTTACCTCAATTCATTATTTTATTTGATCAAATTTTAAAGAATACCTTGAAAATATCTTAATTCTTTCGTGGATTCAACCCTTATTCACCTCTATACTATCTAATTTGTGGTTATTTCTTAAAATTCGTGATTTTGGTAATTAATTTGACGTGAGTTTGTGTGTATTAAACGACCTCATGATCTCACTTTGTCATAGATCCAAGCAGATTTTTCATACAAACCCTCATAATTATGTCTATATCCACCAATATTCATAGACCTTATGTGTGTGACCCTCTAGGTCCATATATCTCACTAGTTAATTACTCTATAGAAAAAAATAGTACCTTATTAGTCAACCTTAATTAATTATCCACATCAACATATAGATTAATTAATTAAGGCTCGATTTAAACCAATCGATAGGTTATGTTTCTAGCCCGTTGGATGTCAAGGTACACCACGTACTCTATGAGATATGGAGTATGTAAAAACTCACTTATGGAACCTTCCCGTCATCAATTACCATGTATGTATAATCTTTCATCCACACGAGACTCATGAATAAATTAGGGTACAGTTAACTGTCAAACTGTAATCCATCACTCAAGTTAGTACTAATGCGTGTAGGAAATCATTGGGAACTCCTCCGATATTTCTGATACCTTGGCCAAGGATTTCATTGTATATCATTCCTTGAGTCAATCTCCTCAAATACCGAGGGCGGATGATCTCATCTTGATCACACAATCATCTTCCTTGACTTAATGTTGTATCTAATATATGACGTTTTAGATATCCTGTGGCTGGGAATTCGAAAGTCATAGTCAAAACACGATCATCCATCCACAAGATGTCTTTGGTGTCTCAAGTCAAAGGACCACATACACAATCATGACATAAATCAACCTAATTGATGATTAGGTATAATTATCATTAAAGAATTCATATGGATCAATTTAGTGAAATCTTTCTCTGAAGAGCACCCACTATCTATCCTTAATGTCTTTACACCGATGGCTACAAGACCAGCCATACGCATTATATGAGTTGGATCAGATAGTGTTATTCTTTTTGGACAATTCGATGTCCTTCTCGAATATCCCATGAATAGGAATGTTTAGAACATATGTTTAAAGACTAGTGATCAATGTATTAGAATATTATCATAATTTACTTAGTCATTGTAGATGCTCATGGACTTCATTGCAAACATCACACAAGAATGAAAATGAATAAATATCATTTCAATGAACATAAAAAGATACATGGAAGTATGATTGGCATATAGGCCACATAATATCCATCATTTCTCACCCAAATTTCAGCTTGACATTTGCTCACAACACTTCCACTAAATGCCATATCTGGTCATCTACATAACATAGTATATATGTTGGATGCAATTGCCAAAGCATATGTCAAACTTTCCTCCAATATTCTATCCTCAAGAGTTTCAAGCCAACTCTCCTTAGCTATTTGAACTCTATGTTTCATCTGTATGCAAACCTTTCTAGGAGTTCCTCATGTCAAACCTCTTGACCCATGATGTCTATGTATATAGATCAAACAACCTCCTCAATCTATCTATATAGATATGTAAGATATGACGAATCGAGACCGTGAGGTGGTCAATTGCAGACAGTCTTGTGTCAAAAATAATTCCAAACTTACCAATTTGATGAAAATATCTTGAATTGAGGGGTATAATGGTAAATATGGGTCGAATCCACATGGAATTAGGGAAATTTCTGATGATCTCTTTGATTTTGATCAAATCGGATGATGAATCGATGATAGAAATTGGGGAAAATGGTAGATTATGAAAGAGAACTTCAAGACGATTCCATGGATTCAAAAATCATCGAATTTGACTTTGATTTCGTGAAGAAATTAAAGATCGAAGTGAGGGATGATTTCCGAAACTTTAAATCACGAATTAACCGAAAATTTAAACTAAATTAAACCAAGTTTCTAATCTAAACAAAAATTGAGCGGTAATAGACAAAAGATTATCAACAACCGCCTCCACTAACCCAAGATTGCGATTGGATTAACCCAATTAATCGCCGGAATCAAGGCTTTTCATAAAAAATTCGAAAATCGTGATCGTGGAGTTCAAGCGTCGATTTCTTCCTCGTCTTTTGCTCAAATCTTGATCTTAAGCACTCTGTGGACGCGGAATTGAGTCTAGAAGAGGTTAGGATCAAGAGATTTGGTGTCTAAACAGATCAATTTGATTGATTTGCTCTCGAATGCTTTACAAATCGAAAGAACATCTCAATTTATAGGGATTTTGGGCGTAACCGTTCGATCAAATTGATTAACGGCTCTGATGAAACGGTCCATCACGAACCGTTACTGTTAAGTCATGGCCGTTCGATCGCGATCGGACGCATGAGATGATGCCACGTCGATGCACGTTAAAAATTGCTTCGAAACCGCCGCCGTTGGATCGCGATCCGAAGCTCCTGATGCGTTTCCGTGCGTTTAATCTCGACCATTATAAATCTTGCGATCAACGGTGTAGATTACACGCGATCGATGAACCCTGATTAAGCCACGTGTCCATCTGATTTAAGTAAAGATCGGCGGCTTGATATCGCAAGCGCAATTGGACGTCCCACATGCCGCCACGTCATCGCCCGCATCAACCATTCGATCGCAACGTGATCGGATGGCTCTGATCATGCCACGTCACCTGTGCGTAGTAAAATATTCAAAAAATCAATTTTTAATTCCAGAAAATCCTTAGAAATTCATTAAAAATTCAGAAAAATTCTAGAAAAATCCCTAAAAATTAGAAAATTCATAACTTTCAAAATATAACTCCAAATTAATCGAAATTTATTTCATTTGATCAAAAATTTAATTATCTATCATTCTAAAAAGTTAAAATTAATAAATAACAAGAGTTTTAATTTTTTTCAAAAACACATTTACTTCTTTAAGATTTTTAGTTTTTAGAAAATGAAGTAAATATTTATAAAAATGATTAATCTCATTATTTAATTTTAAAAACCATTTATAATCTCAGGTAAAGATAGGTTATAAAATTATTTATCTTGAATTCATCCTAATTAACCCTAATTTAAAGTATTTTGAGATTATAATGACTTTTTCATAAAATGATAGATAAATACTCATTAATATGATAACATGCATAGGAATGAAAGCTTTTATGTTTAAATATGCATCGATAATCATGTATTATCATGTATAATTAGCATGTTATCACAACCCCCAACTTAAATTAGTGCTAGTCTCTTAGCAATTTACTCTATAATCTCCCTAGAAAGTCCTTTCATCCTTTGATCCTACTACTAAAAAGGTGAAGTGTATGAATCTATGATTACATTTTCCTTATAGTGTAGGCCATAATGATCTAGATTTCATCTCTAGGTTGACTTCTTTAGTGCATGTTAGGGTAGTGCTCATCGGCTAATGCTCAAGTCTAATTCTCAATTGTAATCAAGGTGAGCATTTATAAGGTATGGTGCTATGGTGATGAAAAGATACTCACTGTCTCATGAGTGGATGTAATTCCTTACCCTTTCCATAAATACATCACTTCTTCCCTAAAGAATGGAGGCTACTTAATGTTTTGAGAATTCCCTTCAACTCGCTTTCCTCCTATAAAGACTGCAATTCAAAAGGATTCCTATCTTTGGAATGCATCGTGTGAGGTGGCTGAAGGAAATAAAAAGATACTATTTCTAAAGGTTTGACTTGGTTACAAAGTAAATATGTTGATAAACAAAGTGGGTTTAAAAAAAAAGAAGGTACCACTTATGATAATTATACTCCCAAATGAGGTGGATGGTGATAGATAGGGTAGATGGTGGAGATGATGGTGGAGATAGAGATGAAGGTAGAAGATATTTCCCACTTATTTTCCTTCTTGTAACTTCTTATTTCTCTCTTTTGATTTTTCTCCTCTTTTTTTTAAACATTTCAGAAGGCTAGCATGAATATGGAGGAGTTTTAGGATTTCTGAAGAGAGTATGTAGCAAAATGAAGTGTAGTGTGAAGATATAAGTACATGTGGGCGAAATATGGAAGATGTGGTGGATTTGTGAATCACTTGGGAGTGTTATTATCATGAGTAAAGTTTAAAAAAAATGGTGTAACTACTTGACTGTTTTGGAAAAGATAGAATTACATGCCTAACAAGGAAAGATAGGTGCCTTCAAAAATTATGGATCATTGCACTCTTTAAAAGGGAAAGTCTAGAATCGAGGAATTCCCACACTAAGCAGTTTTGGCTGATGTTAGGTAGGGGATGGAATTTTATCTTCTCTCAAATACTCTCCTTTTCAATCCCATAGCATTTCAACCTTTGATTACTCTTTTTCCTTGGTGCCTGTTAGGTACCCAACCCCAAAGAAGTCAACCACTAAGTATTATCTATGGTTTCTCTAGATCATTTAGCTTTATTACTCCAAATGTAATAATATGGGCTATAAGGCCTTCACTTCTATATCTCTAGTAGGTCGGATCTCTAGATGTCAAGTCTTCTAAGGTGAGGTAGAGTAGATCAAATTTTTGAAAAATAGGAGTGTTTAGAATGTAGAATTTTTAAATTTTTTGAAAATAGTAGAGATTTTTCTAAGTCCTCACCCCCAAACTAGAATCTTTCATTGCCCTCAATGAAAACTACATGCTCATGTAAATATATAGCTAAAAATGTCGGTCATGGCATGAAAAAGATATGAAAATATGGTGAGAGGATAAAAGGTTAGAAAAACTCATTAATCTGTGATGCTCATTCGCAGGATTTCCGTGCAGTGCCCTTTCCTAGTGTAGTTCTTCCATATCTAAAAACTAAAAAAAAAAGAAAAACTAAAAGGTAAGATAGTCTTGGGGTGCCTCCCAAGAGCGCTAAGTTTAACGTCTTCAGCCAGACGAAACTATAATAAATCTTACGACTACTGATGGGTCGAGGGTGATACTGTCATGTCCTCGAGTGCTCGGGGAGATGCAGATTTACCTTATCTGCCGGTGCGGGAGGCTCTGATGTCACGTACGGCTTGAGACGATGGCCATTTACCTTGAATTGTCGACCAGATTTGATGTCGGAGATGAGTACCGATCCGCTATCGAACAACTCCAGAACCACATACGGACCATCCCATCTAGAGCATAGCTTCCGAGGAAAGAGCTTGAGGCACGAATTGTAGAGCCAGACCTTGTCGTTAACTTGGAATGATCATCGTCGGATGTGTCGGTCTTGGAAGGCCTTGGTCTTCTCTTTGTAGATCGCCGCGTTCTCGTACGCGTCGTGCCTCAGCTCCTGTAACTCCTGAAGCTGGAGACGTCGCTATTTCCCTGCTTCGTCCAGTGATAGGTTGAGATTTTTGATAGCCCAATAGGCTCGATGCTCTCGCTCAACTGGAAGATGGCAGGCTTTCCCCAAGATAAGACAGAAGGGAGACATCCCAATGGGTGTCTTGTATGCCGTCCGGTATGCCCATTTGCGTCAAGGAGCTTGTGTGCCCAATATTTTCCATCTGGACGAATTATCTTCTTAAGAATGGTCTTGACTTCTCTATTACTTACCTCTACTTGCCCATTCGCCTGGGGGTGGTATGGCGTAGTGATGCGGTGGTGAACTCCGTACTTCTTCAACAATGCCCAGAAGTGAGCATTATTGAAGTGTGAGCCGCCGTCGCTGATGATGGCCCTCAGACAATCGTACCGGGCGAAGATGCATCGCTTAACGAATCTCAGCACCTCCCGATGATCGTTTGTCCTAGTGGGGATCTCCTCGACCCACTTGGACACATAATCCACTGCCACTAATATGTACTCTTTCCCGTCAGAAGGTGGGAAAGGTCCCATGAAGTCTATCCCCCAAAGGTCAAAGATTTCCACTTCAAGGATCGGCCGCATCGGCATCTCATCTCGGTTGGAGATGTTTATCGCTGCTAGACACTGTAAGCATTCCATGAATAAACGGTGGACATCCTTGAAGATGGAGGGCCAGTAGAAGCTGCTCTGTAGGATCTTATCCGCGGTCTTGCATGCTGCGAAATGTCCTCCGCATGTCAATGAGTGACACATCGCCAAGATGTCTCCTTGCTCTTCCTCCGGTATGCATCGTCTGATGATCTGGTCGTATCCTAGGTGAAATAGGAGTGGTTCTTCCCAAAAATAGTACTTGAGCTCATAGAAGAACTTATCTTTTTGATGACGATTCCAGTGGTCCAGGATCGATCCAATCACGATGAAGTTTACGATGTGTGCATACCAAGGGGCGTGACTCGAGATGGAAAGGAGATGCTCGTCAGGGAATGTGTCACTGATCTCTCCTCCTCTATCTTGGCCTTGTCCACCTCCAGTCCTTTTCTCGAGACGATATGCCCGAGCACTACTCCCTCCCGTACCATGAAGTGTGATTTTTCCCAATTTAGCACCAGTCGTTTCTTGACGCAGACCTCCAGGATCTTGGTCAGGTGAGCAAGATAACCCTCAAAATCGCTTCCAAAGACGCTGTAATTGTCCATGAAAACCTCTAAGCTGTCGCCAAGAAAATTTGAGAAGATTGCTGTCATACATCGTTAGAAGGTCGTGGGGGCGTTGCATAGTCTGAATGGCATGCGTCTGAAGGCGAATTTATGACGAGACGAGACCGCGAGGTCGTCGATTTCACACGGTCTCGTGTCAAAAATAATACCGAACTTACCAATTTGGGGAATTAAGAGAGAATTGAAGGGTATAATGGTAAATACGGGTCAAATCCACAGGGAATTTAGGTATTTTCGAGATATCTTTTAGAATTTGGTCAAATTGGACGATGAATTGAGGTGAGAAATTAGGGAAAATGGTGTTTTTAGAAAGAAGACTCAAAGATCTATCCGTGGAATCAAAAATCACTCGATTTGGATTAGTAATCACGGAGAAATCAAAGATGGAAGTGGAGAGAAATTTTTGGAACTCGCGAAGAACACACTTGAAATTGAAATGAAATTAAACTTAAATTGAAGTCCTAATCCTAAAATTGATGATACACGACGATAGATAAGAGGATAAACTTGTTTTCTAACCCGAGATAACGATCAAATCGATCCAATTGATCGCCGGATCGACGGCTCTTCATTCCGAGAATTCAAACTTGAACATCGGTGTTCAAGAGACAAATTCTCCTCGCTCGATCGTCGAAATCTCTCTTATAAACACTCCGTGGACGCGGAATCTTGTCTAGAAGTGATTACAAGAGAGAGATTCAAGAGAAGATGCAAATAGATAGGTCAATTAGATCGAAACTCTCAAGAATGAGTACAAACGACGAAGAACTCGTCAATTTATAGCCCAAATTGGGCGAAACCGTCCGATCAATGCGTTAGGCTTGATCGACGGTCCAAATTAAGCGTTTTCATTAGTGAAACGTTACGAATATATCGTGGCCGTTGGATTGTTGATGGACGCTCCAGATTAGGCCACGTGTGAGGCGTTATAAAACGCATGAAAACGCCGTCCTTAGGATCGTGATCGGACGGCTGAGATGCGGTCCGCGCGGATGCATCTCGGCCGTTATAAATCCTTTAAAAACGCACGTGGTCTTGATGATCTCTGGTGGTCCTGGTCTCCACCTGATCGGCGCGCGTGATGCCGCCACGTCGCGTCAATCACATCCGTTATAATAACTCTATTTAGCACGTGCGTCTGATCGCGATCAATGGTCCGGCGCTCACGCGATCGACGCACGAGATCGACGCGCGCCGTCGATTTAACGTCCAGCCTTCTTCCACGTCACCTGCAAGGTAACTAAAGTGTGGGAATTAGTCCCACACTGAAAAAAGGAAAAGGGATCGTCGGGTTTATAAGACCCGACGACCTATAGGGGTATGACCCTTCCCATATAGGGAAGGACAAAGAACTATTTATATATATGTATGTAATAAATAAATATAATAATATACCGCGCCACGTAGGCGCGCTGCGCGGGTCCGCGTGGCTCTGCCACGTGGCCTTGCGTGCCACGTCGCACTCGCGCGGGCTCCGCGCGCTTTTTACCTTTTTTATATTTATTTTTTTAAAAGTTTTTTTAAAATAGAAATTAAATCAGAAAAAAATTAGGAAAAAAATCCAGAAAAAAATCCCTAAAAATTGTAAAAAATCATATCTTTTAAAAATACAACTCCAAATTAATCCAAATTTCTTTCATTGGATCTGAAATTTAATTATCTATCATTCTAAAAAAATTCAAAAATATTTAAATAACAAGAGATTTAATTTATATTTCAAAAAAATACATTCATTTATTTAAGATTTTAACTTTAGAAAATTAAATGAATGTTCATAAATATGATTTCTCTCATTATTTAACTTTAAAAACCATTCATAATCTCAAGTAAAGATGGGTTATAAAATCATTTATCCTTAATTTATCATAATTAACCCTAATTTAGTGCATTTTGAGATTATGACATAAATATGCATAGGATGATAGAAATGCACTCAAAGTATGATAACATGCACATAAATGTAATGTTTTATGCCTTAAAATGCATTAATAATCATGTTTTATCATGTTAAGATTGCATGTTATCAATGTGCCAAAGGGACATGTGAACGTCGTCTTCTCTTGATCGTCGGGATGAATGGCAATCTGATTGTAGCCCAAATATTTGTCAAGGAAGCATAAGTAACTTGATCCTGCCAGTCGGTCTAGGATTTAGTCGATGAACGGGAGCGTGAAGTGATCCTTCTTCGTTGCGGAGTTCAGCTTCTGATAGTCGATGCAGACTCTCCATTTCGTCGGAAGGCGTGTCTGGATCTCCTTGCCTTTCTCGGTCGTCGTGATCGTTACTCTGGCTTTCTTCAGAAAAATGTGCACCAGACTCACCCATTGGCTATTGGATATGGGGTAGATAATTTCTGCATTTAGACATTTAAGAATTTCTTCTTTCACGGCCTCCCACACCTTCGGGTTGAGTAGTCTCTGGGCTTCCCTAATGGGTCTTGACTCATCCTGTAGGAAGATGTGATGAGTGCATAGTGAAGGGTCCAAGCCCTTTTAGGTCCGTCAGGGTACATCCGATTGCTTCTTCATTCCGCATTAGTACTTCCAAAAATTGTTCCTCCTGCTTCATATCCAGCTTGGACGAAATAATTACCGGCTTTGCTTTCTCCTCATCAACGAAGGCGTATTTGAGTGTAGATGGGAGAGTCTTGAGCTCCAAGGTAGGCTCTTCCATTGGTAGCTCGTCATATCTCGCTTCCTCGTGGACCATCATAACTTTTTATATGCAGGCATCTATGTCTTGATCATCGGCGAAGTCGATGGCGCCCAAGTCTTCGGAAGCTCGTGAAGGGTATTTGATCAGCTTGTTGATATCAACCTTCACGGTGTGCTCTCCCACCTTGAGAATAACTTCTCCTTTCCCCCTAGTCTGTGACGACTTTCGCGGTAGCTAGGAAGGGTTGTCTTAAGATGATTGGGGCTTGGCTAAGCTCCTTAGTCATTTTCATATCGATGACTAGGAAATCTACTGGGAAATAAAAATCTTCTATTCTTACGATGACATCTTCTAGTAATCCATGAGGTTTTCTCACCAATCCATCGGATAAGCATAACTCTACTAAGAAAGGCTACAACTCCCCCACATGATAGCGATCGAATATGGCTTTAGGGAGGATGTTATTACTAGCTCCGGTATCTAGTAGGGATCTAGTGAAGGACATTCCTCCTATCTTACTCGTGATCATGGGTGCTCCCGGATCTCTCTTTTTAATCGGTAAGGCATTCATCATGATGAAACTCACTGTCTCAGTAAGTTAGATCCTTCTAGGGTTTCTCTGAGGAGTGCATATACCTTTGAGAAATTTGGCATAAGAAGGGATATGCTTGATGTCGTCTATCAAAGGAATAGTGATGGTAACCTTCTTAAAGGCGTCTAGTAGATGGTCATCGGTTTCATTATTCTTAGCTTTAGGGTGATTTAATGCTTGAGGATAAGGCACATGTGGTTTGTATTTGTCGGGGTTAGGTTCTGTCGTAGCCTGTTCTTCCTCGTCCTCCGAACTTTCTTGCTCGACGATAATTGATACTTCTTCTTCTTCGATCGGGCCTTGATGGATAGGATGATCCTTGTATAGATCCGGTAGGTCTTTTCTACTTCGAAGGCTTGATATGGCTAGTGCCGTTTCCACGGCCTCCTCGTCGACGTGTACATAGTTGATGTTGTGCGTCTGGCTCGACGAGGTCCCTTGATTCCTTGGGTTGGCTGTGGCCTGCGAGGGTAATTGGTCAGTAAAATGTTATATGTTTACCCTTTTTTCCGAACATGGGTTGGACATTCATCTTGACGAAATCCTGAATTTCGTCCACGCGTGAGTTCATCCGCATCATTTGCTGCATTAATTGTGAGATTGCGCCGAGGATCGGATCGGATGCCAGCGCAGTCTCGCGTGGAGCTTGCGTGTAGGCTTGAGGCTGAGTTGGCAGGATGAACGACGACTGTCTTTGATTAGGGTACGATTGTTATTGTTTCTGACCATTGTATTGTGGAGGATAGGGTTGATTGTTGTTCCTCCTAAATCCTATATTCTGCAAAGAATTACTAAAAATAGGGGTAATATAATAGTTAGGGTATGTACCGGAAAATTTGGTCCTCCCCTGTTAAGTCAGTCCTCCCGATGGACCTTGTCTAAACATGTTTTGCCCTTGGATCGCCATCATGGGGCAATCTAATTCGATATGATCGAATCTTGAGCAATTTGCACACGATGACACCTCTTGAAGTGAGACGGGGCGGGTCCTTCGCAACCGTTGCGGATGTTTAGTCGGTCTAGTAGAAAATTTGGGACTTCCGCCATTTTATCGATTCTTTCTAGGAGCATCCCTGTCTCCGCTGATTTGGCGTTGATTATTTTTGGCATTGCACCTCTTTCAAATGGTTTCGCCGCATTATGGTGGCTATTTTTTTGCCACCGTTTTGATGAGTTCCATCGCGTTATCTTCGTACTTGCTCATGAAGGTGCCACCACTTGATGCATCTAAAAGATATCTATCTTGCGGGCCTAACCCGTCATAAAATATTTGCGTTAGTTCATGGTTAGACACTCCATGGTGTGGACACTTGATGCAGGACCAACGTGAGAAACTGGGTTGTGCGCCGAACTACTAAGGGTGAGTCTAGGGATGGGATATTGATAGGATGAACTACTATGATATAATGATATACTAATGCCGACAAGCAAAATACCTTCCCGCATGTCGTCTCTAGAGAGCTGGGGTGCACCGAGTAGTGTCAATCCGAGAGACCTCCCCATCCACGTCCACGCAGACGGCAAGCCTTGGGTCGTCGAAGGGGAGCTCGACAGTCAACCCGACGAATTGGACCACGGTCTCAATCCTCTCGATTCGTCTAATCACTCGTTCTAAACTAAGCCCCGACGGCGGTAGACGCAGGTGCGGGAAATACTGAAAGAGATATAGTACTTCAAAGTAAAGATGAGGGGATGTGTGCCTAACTTGTGGGGCGCGAGCCCGGTCGATCATGAGGAAGGAGGTCGTTCGTACGCGGCACAGACGTTCAGTAGAAAGTGGCCGAGTCGACGTCGTCGTGGGTGTGGGATAGTGGCAGCGAGGGGAAGTAGGAGTGATAACATGCTATATTTACATCATAAAACATGATTTTTCATGCATATTAAAGCATAAATGATTTCATTTACATGCATGTTATCATATTTCTATGTATTTCTCTATTATTCTCTTAAAAAGTCATTATAATCTCAAAATACTTTAAATTAGGGTTAATTTTTATAAATTAGAGTTTCATAATTTGATAACCCATATTTTCTTGAGATTATAACTATTTTTAAAGATTAAATAATGAGAGAAACAACTTTTATAAACATTCATTTTATTTTCTAAAGATTAAAATCTTAATAAATGAATGTATTTTTGAAATAATAATTTTAACTCTTATTATTTAATTCATTTGACCTTTTAGAATAATAGATAATTAAATTTTGGATCAAATGAAAGAAATTTGGATTAATTTGGAGTTATATATTAAAAGTTATGAATTTTTCTATTTTTTTAAAAGGATTTTTCCGGATTTTTAAAACAGTTTTTTTCTTATTTTATTTTCGATTTTAAATAATAAAAAAATAAATAAAAAGATTAAAAAAGGGGGTGCGGGGCCCGCGTGGATGCGACGTGGCACGCAGGGCCACGTGGCAGCGCCATGCAGACCCCGCGCAGCGCCTACGTGGCGCGAAATATATATTTATATGTATTTACTATATAAGTATAAAGTGTTCTTTGTCCTCCCCTATATGGGGAGGGTCATACCTATAGAAACGGTCGGGTATTATATACCCGACAGTTTCATTGAATTAAGTCCGTGTGGGACTAAAATTTTGTCTTACTTACCTTGCAGGCGACGTGGCGCGACGAGGGGCGTTGGATCCAGTCGACGCGTCGATCGCACGCGTCGATCACATGCGACGCGGACCACGGAGCGATCATCAAGCACGTGCACGATTTCGGGAATTATAAGGGCCAGATTTGCGCGACGTGGCAGCATCACACGCGGTGATCACGTGGTGCGCGGACCACCAGATCATGATCAACACACGTGTTGATTAAAGGGGCGTTATAACGGCTACGATTCGATCGTGCGGATCGCATCTCAGCCGTCCGTCGCGATCCAAGGAGCGAAAAATCAAGCGTTTTTTTATAACGCTTATTAGAGAGATGATCTGGGCCCTCCATCCGCGATCCAACGATCGCGATATTTTTCCGAAAAGCGGTCCATCATGGACCGTTATCAGTAACCGTCGATCGTTTCGATCGAACGGTTCTGAAATTTTGCCTTATAAAAAGGCCATGTTCTTCACGAATGTAAGCATCCAAGCAAGAATCAATCTAATTGACTGTCTAGACACCTTCCTTGCTTGTTTCTCTCGATTTCTTCCTCTTCCTCTTCAGTTTTCCGCATCCATGGAGGGGTAGAAGTCGAGATTTGGTGGAAAAATCGAGGGAGAAATCGACGCTGGAAGCTCGGCGTGACGATCTTGGCGTTTTCGGTGATTAATCGGCTTAATCACCTCGTTTTGATCGCTAAACGGGTTTAGTGGGAAGCGGTTTTACCTCAATTATCCTCCTATTATCTTTAATTTTCGTTTAGATTAGGATTTAGATTTCAATTTCATAAAATTTAGCTTAAATCATGATTTTTAACGTCCGAAAATTTCTCTCCACTTCAAATTTCGATTTCTCCGCGAAATCAAGTCCAAATTCAACGATTCTTGATTCCGTGGATTCGTTTTGAAGTTATCTTTCTAAATCCACCATTTTCCCTAATTTTTCACCTGAATTCATCGTCCAATTTGACCACATTCTAAAAGATATCTCGAAAATACCTAAATTCCCTGTGGATTCCACCCGTATTTACCATTATACCCCTCAATTCTCTCTTAATTCCCTAAATTGGTAAGTTCGGTATTATTTTTGACACGAGACCGTGTGAAATCGACGACCTCGCGGTCTCGTCTCGTCAAATGGCGCCGTTGCCGGGGAATTAAGGCAATTTTTTGATCAAATTAAGTCAATTTTGACTTTGTCAACACGGATTTTTCTCTTAATTTCTTGAAATTCAAGCAATTCAATCGTATTTTGAGTGATCCGAAGTAGAAATTCATCTTCGAGATCCTTAATTCGATAAGATTAATTTATTTTCGCCCCTTTTCTAAGGATTACGGGCAATTGCTTCTTGAAATCGCGTTAAGAACGCATAACTCTCAAGGATACCGACACTCAGGTACGACTGATTTCAATTTTTAATATATTTTAAGTATTTATAAGTTATTATCCATTTACCTACTCGATCCACTCTTCATGAGAAGACGAACGGCCTGGAGAGTACGGAATAATCCCCTAGAAATAGACCTCTTTGAACGATCCTCGCAGACTCCCGAAGCTACCGAGACCAACACTACCGAGACCGACTCAACTTTTTGATCCTACCGAACCAGTAGAAATGGCCCGGAATGATGAAGGAAATGCTAGGAAACGCCTTAGTGACTATGCTAGGCCCGTCCTCCAGCGACTCGTCACCAGAATTCACGCACCCATAGGAAGAGGGGCCAATTTTAGAATAGACTCCCATGTAATGAGCATGCTGCCTATCTTTCATGGTAAGCCTTCCGAAGATCCCTATAGACATGTAGATGAGCTTTCCCAAGTTTGTGAGATTAACCACCTTCAAAATGTCCCCGCCGACACGATGAAGATGAAACTCTTTCCCGCTACCCTTAGAGATAGAGCCAAAGACTGGTTTTTAAAATTAGGGAAAGAATTCACAAGTTGGACCGAAATGGAGGAAGAATTCTTAAGGAAATATTATTCAGTAGGAAAGACCACCTCCGTCCGAAAAGCCATCCGAGAATTCACCCAAGGCTCGTCCGAAAACCTTCCACGCAGGCCCGGAACGACTAAGAGATCTTACGAGAGAGTGCCCACACCATGGCGTATCTAACCACGAATTAACTCAAATTTTTTATGACGGGTTAGGCCCGCAAGATAGATACCTTTTGGATGCAGATAGCGGCGGCACCTTTATGAGCAAATATGAAGATGACGCGATGGATCTCATCGAAACGGTGGCGGAAAATAGTCACCATAATGCGGCGAAACCATTTGGAAGAGGTGCAATGCCGAAAGCTCTAGACGCCAAGTCAGCGGAAACGGGGATGCTCCTCGAAAGAATCGACAAAATGGCGGAAGTCCAGAACTTACTCCTGGACCGACTCAACATACGCAACGGTTCCGAAGGACTCGCCCCCGTCTCACTTCAAGAAGCGTCACCATGCGCGACGTGCTCAAGATTCGACCACGTCGAATTAGATTGCCCCGTGATGGCAATCCAAGGGCAAGGAATTTATAGACAAGTGATAACATGCTATATTTACATCATAAAACATGATTTTTCATGCATATTAAAGCATAAATGATTTCATTTACATGCATGTTATCATATTTATATGTATTTTTCTATTATTCCCTTAAAAAGTCATTATAATCTCAAAATACTTTAATTTAGGGTTAATTTTTATAAATTAGAGTTTCATAATTTGATAACCCATATTTTTCTTGAGATTATAACTGTTTTTTTAAGGATAAAAATAATAAGAGAAACAACTTTTTATGAACATTCATTTTTATTTTTCTAAAGATTAAAATCTTAATAAATGAATGTATTTTTGAAAATAATAATTTTAACTCTTATTATTTAATTAATTTGACCTTTTAGGATAATAGATAATTAAATTTTGGATCAAATGAAAGAAATTTGGATTAATTTGGAGTTGTATTTTAAAAGATATGATTTTTACAAATTTTTAGGGATTTTTCTGTATTTTTCCGAATTTTCCATGATTTTATTTTCTATTTAAAACAATAAAAATAAATAAAAATTAAAAAGGGGGCGCGGGGCCCACGTGGATGCGACGTGGCACGCAAGGCCACGTGGCAGCGCCACGCGGACCCGCGCAGCGCCTACGTGGCGCGTATATTTATTTAGCATTATTATATTCAATATAGTTAAGGGGGTCCCCGTGTCTAAGGGACAGTATTTGAAAGGCTAGATTCAGCGCGCCTTATATAGAGGTAAGTCCCATCTTTTTCTTCCGTGTGGGACTAAGTTCCACGCGTTTTTCTTGATGCAGGTGACGTGGCGCGAGGAGGAGCGTCGGATTTGGCGGGCGATTGAACGACGGACGTCGATCGCGTGTACCAGCGGACCACCAGATCACGATCAAACCACGTGCTTCAATTTGAAGCGTTATAACGTCTGAGATCAATCGGCGCGGATCGAATCTCAGCCGTTGGATCGCGATCGAAGGGGCGAAATCAAAGGCGTTTTATAACGTCTCTCTGACGATCAGATCTGGACCGTCCATCGTGATCGGACGGCTACGATATTTTCGAAAGCGGTCCACGATGGGACCGTTTCATCATAACCGTCGATCGAAAGCGATCGGGACGGTTCACGAATTTTCAGCCCTATAAAACTAAGTGTTCTTCGTCGTTCTTAGACATTCGAGTTGGAAATCAAGCCTTTTGATCTGTTTAGACACCTCCCCACTTGAATCTCTTGATCTCCTCGCGTTCCCACCTCATTTCCGCACCACCGGAGCTTTGGAAATCAAGAATTGGTTGAGTAAATCGAGAGAAATCGTAGCTTGAACATCCTCTTCGCGTTCTTCATTTTTGTGGTGATTAATCGATTTAATTACCTCATTTCGGTCGCTAATTGGAGTTAGTGGAAGCGGTTTTTCCTAATTTACCCTTCTATCATGTTTAATTTTCGTTTAGATTAGGATTTCAAAGTTAATTTCATCAATTTTCACCTAAAAATCACGATTTTTACGTCGAAAATTTCTCTCCACTTCGAATCTTGATTTCTCCGCGAAATCAAGTCCAAATTGGACGATTTTTGATTCCGTGGAATCGATTTGAAGTCTACTTTCATAAAATACCATTTTCCCCAATTTCTACCATCAATTTCTCGTCCGATTTGATCAAATTTGAAGAATACGTCAAGAAATTCCTTAATTCCCTGTGGATTCGACCCATATTTACCATTATACCCTTGAATTCATGATTAATTCTCAAAATTGGTAAGTTTGGAATTATTTTTGACGCGATACCGCTTGAAATTGATGACCTCGCGGTCTCGTCTTGTCAACAAGGTCCACCAGGAGGACCAAGTCAACATGGACGACCAAATTATCCAGGTAATTATTCTAACCAGTATAATACCCCTGTTTTTCACAATTCCTTGCCGAATAATGGCTATAGGAGGAACAACGATCAAACTTATCCTACACAATACAACGGTCAGCAAAATTACCCTAATCAAAGACCGTCGTTGTTCGTCCCACCGACTCAACCACAAGCATACACGCAAGCTCCACGCCAAACCACGCCGACATCCGACCCGATTCTCGGCGCGATCTCGCAATTAATGGAGCAAATGACGAGGATGAACTCACGCGTGGACGAAATTCAGGACTTTGTCAAGACGAACGTCCAACCGACGACGCACAAAAAGGGTAAGCAAGTAACTTTTATCGACCCGCTACCCTCGCAGCCACGGCAAATCCAAGAAATCAAGGAGCTTCGCGACCTGTACTCATAATATCAACCATATACATGTCGACGAAGAAGCCGTAGAATCAGCCCCTGGCCGTATCAAGCCTTCGAAGTGGGAAAAACTCTGCCGGATCCATACAAGGATCATCCTTTCCACCAAGGCCAAAAAAAGAAGAAGAGGAAACGCCAATTATCGTCGAGCAAGACACCGATTCGGAGGACGAGGAAGAACAGAGTTACGGCTGAACCTAACCCCCGACAAATATAAGCCCCCTGTGCCTTATCCTCAAGCCTTAAACCGACCAAAAGCCAAGACTAACGAAACCGACGAAAACCTACTAGAAGCCTTTAAGAAGGTAACCATAACTATTCCCTTAACAGAAGCCATCAAGCATATCCCTACCTATGCAAAATACCTAAAAGGTATATGTACTCCTCATAGAAACCCTAAACGGATCCAACTTAGTGAGACGGTAAGCTCCATAATGATGAATTCCTTACCCGTAAAAAAGAGAGATCCGGGAGCACCCATGATCACGAGTGAAATCGGAGGAATGTCCTTTACTAGGTCCCTACTAGATACAGGAGCCAGTATAAACATCCTCCCTAAAGCTGTATTCGATCGTCATCATGTAGGGGAGTTACAACCATTCCTTGTAGAACTATGCTTAGCCGATGGATCTGTTAGAAAACCCCATGGACTAGTAGAAGATGTCATAGTTAGAATAGAAGATTGTTATTTCCTGTAGATTTCCTAGTGGTCGATATGAAAAATGACTAAGGAGCTGAGCCAAGCCCCGATCATATTAGGACGACCCTTCCTAGCTACCGCGAAAGCCGTAACCGATTGGGGGAAAGGAGAAGTTATTCTCAAAGTGGGAGAGCACACCGTGAAGGTCGACATCAACAAGCTAATGAAATACCCTTCACGAGCATCTGAAGACTTGGGAGCCATCGACTTCGCCGACGATCAAGACATAGACGAATGCGTAGAAGAAGTAATGATGATCGACGAGGAAGCAAGATATGAAGAGCTTCCGATGGACGAGCCAACTTTAGAGCTCAAAACTCTCCCGTCTACACTCAAGTATGCCTTCCTTGACGACGAGAAAGCAAAGCCGGTAATTATTTCGTCCAAGCTGGACCTCAAGCAAGAAGAGAGATTACTGGAAGTGCTAAGGAAGAATAAAGAAGCAATCGGATGGACCCTGACGGACTTAAAAGGGCTAGACCCTTCACTATGTACTCATCGCATCTTCCTAGAGGATGAGTCAAGACCCGTCAGGGAGGCCCAGAGACGACTCAACCCAAGGGTATGGGAGGCCGTAAAAGAAGAAATTCTTAAATGGCTAAATGCAGAAATTATCTACCCCATATCCGATAGCCAATGGGTGAGTCCGGTACACGTCGTCCCGAAGAAAGCCGGAGTAACGGCTACGATGAACGAGAAGGGCGAGGAAATCCGTACGCGCCTACCGACGAAGTGGAGGGTCTGCATCGACTACCGGAAAGCTGAACTCCGCAACCAAGAAGGACCACTTCCCGCTACCGTTCATCGACCAGATCCCTGACCGACCGGCGTGATCCAACTACTTCGCTTCTCGACGGATACTCGGGCTACAATCAGATTGCTATCCACCCCCGACGATCAAGAGAAGACCACGTTCACTTGTCCTTTGGCACCTTCGCCTTCGCACGCATGCCATTCGGACCGTGCAACGCCCCGCGACCTTCCAACGATGTATGACGGCCATCTTCTCCGACTTTCTTGGCGACAGCTTAGAAGTCTTCATGGACGATTTCTCCGTCTTTGGAAACGACTTTCGAGACTTGTCTTGCTCACCCGACGAAGATACTCGGAGGTATGCGTCAGAAACGACTGGTACTTAGCTGGGAGAAATCCCACTTCATGGTACGAGAGGGAGTAGTGCTCTGGGCACATCGTCTCCTGGCAAAGGGCTTAGAAGTGGATAAGGCCAAGATAGAGGTCATCCAAAACCTCCCTCTCCCAAATACCGTGAAGGACTTTAAGGAGCTTTCTGGGCACGCTCGGCTTCTATCGACGATTCATCCAAGACTTCGCGAAAGTTTCCAAGCCTCTCACCACCCTTCTTTGCAAAGACAAAGGACTTCATCATCGACGAAGAAGGGAAGCGCGCATTCAAGACATTGAAGCAAGCACTAATCGAAGCACCGATTCTACAAAGTCCTAATTGGGACTTACCCTTCGAGATTATGTGCGACGCTTCGACTACGCGGTGGGAGCAGTCTTGGGGCAGCGATCGGACAAGAAGCCGACGGCCATCTGCTACGCAAGTAAGACCCTCATCGAAGCTCAAATTAATTACACGACGACGGAGAAAGAGCTTCGGCGGTGGTCTACGCTCTCGAGAAGTTCCGGCCTTACATCTTGGGGAGCAAGATCATCATCTACACCGATCATGCGGCCCCCGAAATACTTGCTCTCCAAGAAAGAGGCCAAACCAAGACTCATACGATGGGTGCTGCTCCTTCAAGAATTCGACTTGGAGATAAAAAGACAAGAAGGGCAGCGAAAACTCGTGGCGGACCACTTATCGCGTCTCCACATCTCGGGAGGAGAGGACATCTGAGAGACATTTCCAGACGAGCATCTCCTCGCCATCTCGAGTCACGCCCCGGTACGCGCACATCGTCAACTTCATCGTGACTCGGATCGATCCCTGAGCACTGGAACCGACACCAAAAAAAGATAAGTTCTTCCATGAGCTCAAGTATTATTTCTGGGAAGAACCACTTTTTGTTCCACCTAGGATACGACTGCATCATCCGACGATGCGTACTCGAGGAGGAGCAGGGAGACATACCGGCGATGTGTCACTCATCGACGTGCGGAGGACACTTCGCGGCACGAAAGACCGCGGACAAGATCCTACAGAGCGGCTTCTACTGGCCATCCATCTTCAAGGACGCCCACCGTTTCTACACGGAGTGCCTACAATGTCAAGCGGCGATCAACATCTCCAAGCGAGACGAGATGCCGATGCGGCCGATCCTTGAGGTGGAAATATTCGACCTTTGGGGGATAGATTTCATGGGACCTTTCCCACCTTCTGACGGGAAAGAGTACATCTTGGTGGCGGTGGACTATGTGTCCAAGTGGGTCGAAGCAATCCCCACCAGGACAAACGATCATCGGGAGGTACTACGCTTCATCACACGATGCATCTTCGCCCGATACGGTTGTCCGAGAGCTATCATCAGCGACGGCGGCTCACACTTCAACAACTCGCACTTCCGGCGCCGTTGAAGAAATACTGAGTTCACCACCGCATCACCACGCCATACCACCCCTGTGCGAATGGGCAAGTAGAGGTTAGTAATCGAGAAGTCAAAACTATACTTAAAGAAAGATAATTCGTCCCGTATGGGAAAGGATTGGGCACACAAGCTCCCCGACGCACTATGGGCATACCTGACGGCATACAAGACACCCATCGGGATGTCTCCCTTCCGGCTCATCTACGGGAAAGCCTCGCCACCTTCCGGCTGAGCTAGAGCATCGAGCCTATCGGGCCATCAAGAAGCTCAACCTAGCACTGGACGAAGCGTGCAAGGAACGACTTCTCCAGCTCCAGAACTACAAGAGTTGAGGCACGACGCGTACGAGAACGCGGCGATCTACAAGGAGAAGACCAAGGCCTTCCACGATCGACACATCCGACGACGATCATTCCAGATCGGCGACAAGGTCCGGCTCTACAATTCCCGCCTCAAACTCTTCCCCCGGAAAGCTGCGCTCCGATGGGATGGTCCCTTACATGGTTCTGGGAATTGTTCGACGGCGGAGCAAGACTCATCTCCGATCCTAAGACCTGGCCGACAATTCAAGGTAAACGGCCATCGTCTTAAGCCGTACCTGACTTCAGAGCCACCCGCACCAGCAGATAAGGTAAATCTGCATCTTCCCGAGCATTCGAGGACGTGACTGGTATCACCCTCGACCCATCGTAGTCTAGGTTTTATTTTTGTTTAGTCTCGGCTGAAGACGTTAAACTTAGCGCTCTTGGGAGGCACCCCAAGATTATCTTACCTTTTAGTTTTGTGTTTTTTTAATTTCAGTTTGCTTTTTAGACGTTGAAGAACTACATTAGGAAAGGGCGCACCTCGCACCGGAAAAATCCCACGAGCATCACTGACTAATGAGCTTTTCTAAACCCATCTCACCGCACTTTTTTTATTGTTTTTTTCATGCCATGATTCGATGAGTTTTTTTCACATGAGCATGTAGTATTCATTGAGGGCAATGAATGATTCTAGTTGGGGGGGTGAGGATTTAGAAAAAAAGCTCTATCCTTTTCAAAAATTTTTAAAATTCTATCTTCTAAAAAAACTCCTATTTTTTTCAAAAATCTTTGATCTAATCTACCCCACCTTAGAAGTCTTTTTCATCTAGAGATCTGACCTACTAGAGATGTAGAAGTGAGGACCTTATAGTCCATATGATTACATTTTTGAGTAATAAAGCTAAATGATCTAGAGAGACCAATGGATTAGAGTAGTGGTTGACTTCTTTTGGGGTTGGGTACCTAACAGTGCACCAAGGAAAAAAAGAGTAATCAAGAGGTTGAAATGCTATGGGATTGAAAAAGGAGAGTATTTGAGAGAAAAATAAAATTCCATCCTCTACCTATTATTAGCCCAAACTGCTTAGTATGAGGAATTTTCCGAGGCTAGACTTTTTCCCTTTTAAAGAGTGCAATGATCCATAATCTTTGTAGCACCTATCTTTTCCTTATAGGCATGTAGTTCTCTCTTCCAAAGCAGTCAAGTAGTAACACCATATTTGTTTTAAAACTTCGCTTTTTGATGATGAACACTCCCAAGTGAATCCACACATCCATTTCACCTTCCACTTTTTCTCCCACATGTGCTTATACCCTCACTATACTTCATTTGCTACACACTCTCTTCAGAAATCCTAAAACTCCTCCACATCATCATTCTAGTCTTCTCAAATGCTTATTTGAAGAAGAAAAGAAAGAGGAGCAATGTCAAAAGAAAGAGAGAAATAAGAAGTTACAAGAAGGAAAATAAGTGGGAACATCTTCTACCTTTATCTCTACCTCCACTATCATCTCCATCATCTACCCTATCCATCATCATCCACCTCACTTGGGAGTATAATCATCATAAGTGGTACCTTCTTTGATTTTATCATCCACTTTGTTTTATCAGCATATTTGCTTTTAGCCAAGTTACACCCTTAGAAATAGCATCTTTTATTTCCTTCAGCCTCCTCACACGATGCATCCAAAGATAGGAATCCATTTGAATTGCACTCTTTTAAGGAGGAAAGCGAGTTGAGGGGAATTCTAAGTACTAGGTAGCCTCCAATTTGAGGGAAGGAGTGATGTGTTTATGGAGAGGGTAAGGAATTACATCCACTCATGAGAGAGTGAGTTTATTTTCAGCACCATAGCATCATACCTTAGATAGGCTCACCTTGATTACAATCAAGAATTAGACTTGAGCATTAGCCGATGAGCACTACCCTAACATGCACTAAAGAAGTCAACCTAGAAATGGAATCTAGATCATTAGGGCCTACACTATGAGGAAAACGTGATCATACATTTATACACTTCACCTTTTTAGTGGTAGGATCAAAGGATGAAAAGACTTTCTAGGGAGATCATGTAGTAAATTGCTAAGAGACTAGCAATAATTTAAGTTGGGGGGGTGTGATAACATGCTATATTTACATCATAAAACATGATTTTTCATGCATATTAAAGCATAAATGATTTCATTTACATGCATGTTATCATATTTCTATGTATTTTTCTATTATTCTCTTAAAAAGTCATTATAATCTAAAAAATACTTTAAATTAGGGTTAATTTTTATAAATTAGAGTTTCATAATTTGATAACCCATATTTTCTTGAGATTATAACTGTTTTTTTAAAGATAAAATAATGAGAGAAACAACTTTTTATAAACATTCATTTTATTTTCTAAAGATTAAAAATCTTAATAAATGAATGTATTTTTTTGAAATAATAATTTTAACTCTTATTATTTAATTAATTTGACCTTTTAGAATAATAGATAATTAAATTTTGGATCAAATGAAAGAAATTTGGATTAATTTGGAGTTATATATTAAAAAGTTATGAATTTTTCTATTTTTTTTAAAGGATTTTTTTCCGGATTTTTTTAAAAACAGTTTTTTTCTTATTTTATTTTCGATTTTAAATAATAAAATAAATAAAAAAATTAAAAAAAAAGGGGGCGCGGGGCCCGCGTGGATGCGACGTGGCACGCAGGGCCACGTGGCAGCGCCACGCAGACCCCGCGCAGCGCCTACGTGGCGCGAAATATATATTTATATGTATTTACTATATAAGTATAAAGTGTTCTTTGTCCTCCCCTATATGGGGAGGGTCATACCTATAGAAACGGTCGGGTATTATATACCCGACAGTTTCATTGAATTAAGTCCGTGTGGGACTAAAATTTTGTCTTACTTACCTTGCAGGCGACGTGGCGCGACGAGGGGCGTTGGATCCAGTCGACGCGTCGATCGCACGCGTCGATCACATGCGACGCGGACCACGGAGCGATCATCAAGCACGTGCGCGATTTCGGGAATTATAAGGGCCAGATTTCCGCGACGTGGCAGCATCACACGCGGTGATCACGTGGTGCGCGGACCACCAGATCATGATCAACACACGTGTTGATTAAAGGGGCGTTATAACGGCTACGATTCGATCGTGCGGATCGCATCTCAGCCGTCCGATCGCGATCCAAGGAGCGAAAATCAAGCGTTTTTATAACGCTTATTAGAGAGATGATCTGGGCCCTCCATCCGCGATCCAACGATCGCGATATTTTCCGAAAACGGTCCATCATGGACCGTTATCGTAACCGTCGATCGTTTCGATCGAACGGTTACGAAATTTTGCCTTATAAAAAGGCCTGTTCTTCACGAATGTAAGCATCCAAGCAAGAATCAATCTAATTGACTGTCTAGACACCTTCCTTGCTTGTTTCTCTCGAGTTCTTCCTCTTCCTCTTCAATTTCCGCATCCATGGAGGGGTAGAAGTCGAGATTTGGTGGAAAATCGAGGGAGAAATCGACGCTTGAAGCTCGGCGTGACGATCTTGACGTTTTCGGTGATTAATCGGCTTAATCACCTCGTTTTGATCGCTAAACGGGTTTAGTGGAAGCGGTTTTACCTCAATTATCCTCCTATTATCTTTAATTTTCGTTTAGATTAGGATTTAGATTTCAATTTCATAAAATTTAGCTTAAATCATGATTTTTAACGTCCGAAAATTTCTCTCCACTTCAAATTTCGATTTCTCCGCGAAATCAAGTCCAAATTCAACGATTCTTGATTCCGTGGATTCGTTTTGAAGTTATCTTTCTAAATCCACCATTTTCCCTAATTTTTCACCTGAATTCATCGTCCAATTTGACCACATTCTAAAAGATATCTCGAAAATACCTAAATTCCCTATGGATTCCACCCGTATTTACCATTATACCCCTCAATTCTCTCTTAATTCCCTAAATTGGTAAGTTCGGTATTATTTTTGACACGAGACCGTGTGAAATCGATGACCTCGCGGTCTCGTCTCGTCAAAGAGCAGCCACGGGCTGGGGTATGGGGAAGCGACCGTAGATCGGTGCTGTTGGCGAGTCGCGGAGCGTGACGCCGGTGAAGAATAATGACGGCCGCGATTAGAGCACATCGGGTTCACGAGCAGGGTTGCGGAGGACGGTAGGCCAGCGTGGCAGGCCCCGATGGGCGAGGCGAGACCGCGATCTAGAATGGTGAGTGGCTGGGCACCGGGCAGAGGACGCGCGTAGTTAGCGCACTGGAGGGCGGGGCACACTCTGTATGCGCAGGGTGGCGCAGGGTGCGAGGGTGATAAATCTCAATTTATCGTTTATATTACATAATATTCATGGTTAAATATATTGATTATGACAGTTTAGACATGAAATTATGGGTAAAGAAAGTAAAATAAGTTTTGAAACGATTTAATACACTTCTTGGATTTTTCCTAGATTTCTCCTGATTTGTATGGGTTTTTCTTGGTGGAAATAGTGAAGAAATCATAACCTTAAGTCCTTATAGTGGTATTTTAGTAATTTCAGGGACTGTTGGGGGCAGTTTTGTTTCTATAGGGAGAAGCTAGGGCGACGTGGCACATGTTCACTCACAGGAAGAAGGAACAGGGTACACCCAGGTAAATCGCCAGGTTTGGACACGTGGAGCACGTGGGGAGAGAGAGAAAGGATCTCTTCAGATCCAACAGTGGCGATCTTCTGCAATCGCGATGACGATCCAGCCGTCAGATCAAAAAGGAGTTTTTGAGACGAAAAAAGGAGGCATCTTTCCCGCGTTCTTCCCTTTTGTGGGTTTCAAATAAATTGGGATTCCGATCTTCTGGAAAGTACTTCTAAACATTTGGTTCCTCTCAAGTGAATGTGTGGTGCGAGTGTTGGAGTCCGTCTTCAATCTGTTGCAAATGTTTAAGAAGAACTGGATGACGAATCCAGGCAGGGATCAAGAGAGAAACGCTGCCTAGAGCCAGGTTTGGGGTGACACCTAGGTAAGGACCTCTTTCTAATCTCTGTTTAAATCCTCATCTTCTCTGGGGGATCTCGGTTTTTGGACGAGGCCAAGATCACGACGTCCACAACGTCCCGGATCGTCCATAATTTCACCTGCAGCGAAGTCACATATGCGTCGAGCGGAAGCCACGGGTTGTCTGCCGACCCAACGTTGATGTGATGCGGGGTTAGTTAAGTTTGTTAATTTCTTCCATCGTAGAAATTGGTGCTGAACATCTTTAGGAAAAAAAAGGACTCTCAGAATTAATTGGGATAGTAATTAGGTTCTTTTCTCATTGAATTTGGAATTCTAGGTTTAATTAGGGTTGACTTTCTTCATTTAAAGCCAAGTTGCTTAAAACAGTTAGAGGTTGTTCTGAATCAATATAGGATTTTGTTATGAATTAAGTATTTAAAAACCAAAAATAATTTGAGGCGTAAAATCATCCAATTGATCCCTAATCTCCGTGGATTCGACACCCTACTTACCACTGGAATAAGTAGGAAATCACAAATGTTTTGACTAATTCAAAATAGAACAACGACGAAATTGGCCATAATCTTGAGTTAAATTTTGAATTATCAAATGGCGCCGTTGCCGAGGGATTAGGCATTAATAGTGTGTGATTTCCACTCAATTTGACTTGTTATTCCTAACCATTGTGTGAGTGAAGAACGTCGCCTGTGCAGCTTTCTCAAGGTCCACCTGAGATTTTTTACTATATTTTATGGTAAAGAAGACCAGAGCTAAGGTTTATTCCCAAGTGAATTTCAGGACAGGTAACCAAGAGGAAGAAGGGTCAAAAGCAATGGCAGAACAGCAAGCACCGGGGAGAACACTTTTGGACTCAACTAGTCCCATGGGGAGCATCAGACAAACCAATGTTAACATCAACATTGGAGAAGGGGTAACCTTTAAATATGACAATGCGTTGATTAATTCCCTACCTACATTGGATGGTTCCCCCATTCATGATCCCATAGAGTTTCTGGACACATATCATATGGCTTTATCTACTCAGAATATTCCAAGGATTTCGTTAGATGTGTTAAAAATAATGTATTTCCATCTTACATTGAAGCAGAGGGCTAAAGATTGGTATAGGAGTTTGGGAGTCACTTTAAATAATTGGAATGAAATGCAAAATCGTTTCCCAGTCTTGGCCTTCGAAAAGAGATATCGAATTTTCAACCTATGGATGAGGAAGCCTTTAGTGAATCTTGGGAAAGATTTAAAGGGCTGATTCAAAGATGTCCTCACCATGGATTCAAGAATTCTAGGTTGGCTCAACATTTTTATGAATCACAAAATGATGATAATCGTCATAAGGCCGATCTAGCAGCTGGAGGATCATTTTATGCTGCTTATGAAGATGAGATATTTGAATTTCTTGAAAAAGTAGCTGAAAATGATTTACAACAAACCACTAGAAGTAACCCTAGGAGAGGAGTGTTCCACGTTTCATCCCTTGAGACAGGTTTGAAGGAGACAAACAAGAAGTTGGACAACATCGCTACGGCATTGGAGAAGGTTCTTCAACTCAACTCCCCCCTTATTAAAGCTAAAATTTGTTCTCTATGTTATAGGAGTGACCATGAAGATGGTGCTTGTCAAGAGGGAGAATATGAAGAGGCACAAGTACATATGGTTGGACAGCCAGGGCATTGGTTAGGCCCAAGAAATCAAGGAAACTTCAAGCAAGGATTCCGCTCTGGATTTCAACCAAAGTCCTCACTTCAATATCAAGCGGCTTCTCAATTTCTATATCATCCTCAAGCACCATTTCAAGTGCAAGAACATTCCCTGTCACCTATTCAACAACAGCAGACTGTCCCATTTCAGAATCAACATAATTCTCCTCAAAACTTTATGCAAAATTATAATCCACCTGATTTCTCTCCAATGGTAACTATGATGAATGCATTGCAGGCTCAGATGCAAGCTCAGATCTAGGCCCAAGTCCAAGCTCAAGTCCAAGCACTCATGAAGGAAAAGACGGCAGAGGGCAATAAAATTCAACCCCAACCACCACACCAAGAGCAAGGTCAACGACAATTCGAAGTTGGTCAAAGCTCCCAGTCAAAAGGTGGAGGAATTGGGCCACCGGCCCAAGGTAAAATTCTTTCTCAGCCTTGCATAAATCCTAGAAATATCTCATGCATAGAGACTAGAACTATCTCAGTCCCGACTTATGGTAAATTCACATCTCTTAGTTCTTCGATTTTAGGCTTTTAACAAATCTGTATGTTCAAATACAGAGTCGTTGAGCCAATATCCCCCCTAGATAACTCTTTATTTTCTTTTCCCATAAATCTTCCATCAACAAATCTCGGAAATACCTCATCTACAGCCATTAACAATACCTTGTTTCTTCCCCAAGAGGTTCCTGTTAGCTTACCTTTACCCACTAACTTAGCACAAGCTCATGCAGTGAAAAATTTGAGGAATGGGAAAACAATATCAGATCCTTGTGAATGTGTAGATGAAGGAAAAGCTACAGACTATAGCTCAGCAGAGGAAGAGGATCATAGGGAGTCAAAAAAAGGTGAAGGTGAGTTGGAGAAAGAGGAAGAGTTGGAGGATAGAAGGGAATCAATTGAGAAGGAGGGAAAGTCGATGCAAAAAGGAGAAAAAGAGCCAGTACCTTGTAATTATAATCCTATTCTACCCTTCCCTAAGGCTTTAGGGAGGCTTAAACCTCTCTTAGAAGGGAACCCATTATTACACTCATTTAAGGATACAACAATTACGATACCATTAGAGGATGCTATCAAATACATACCAACTTTTACCAAATATGTTAAGGACCTTGTAACACTTCCAAGAAAAAAGAAATTAGTTAAGCTATCTGAAAGAATAAGTTCAATTATGTTGGGAGGATTACTGGAGAAGAAATTTGACCCAGGAGCACATTTGATTACTTGTAAAATTAGTTGAAATAAATTTGAGAAGACCTTACTAGATTCAGGGGCCAGTATCAATCTTATGCCTAAATCCATTTATAATAAGTTTAAATTCAGAGATTTAGAGCCGATTGGATTGACATTACAGATGGCTAATGGATCCACTAGCCCAGCGTGTGGAATTTTGGAAGATTTAATAGTAATTGTTGAAGATTTTAAATTCCCTATAGACCTTGTAGTGGCAGATGTTTCAGACAAAGGAGACCCTAGTCAAATCCCACTTATTTTGGGTAGACCCTTCCTTGCCACAGCCAAGGATATAACTGATTGGGATAAAGGAGAGGTTAAGATTAAGGTGGGAGATGAGGAAATTCAGCTGAGCTTAACTAAGTTGATGAGAAAACCTCAGGCCAGCCTAGTTGATGTTTTCACTTGTGATTTAGAAGAGGAAATAAGGATAGAGGAGGAAGAATTGGTGGAGGAATTTAAAAAAGAAGAAAAGGAAGAAGGAGAAAGCGAAAATCCTATTCCATTAGCAGGAGACACACATGACCTTAAACCATTACCTTCATCCCTTAAATATGCTTTCTTAGGAGAAAATAATTCTAATCCTGTTATCATTTCCGCTGATTTAAAGCCTGACCAAGAATTTAGCTTATTAGAGGTTCTTAAGGCTCATAAAGAGGCATTGGCATGGAGTTTTAGCAATATCAAAGGTATACCATCCCACATATGTGAGCATAGAATCTTTGTAGATGAGAATTCTTGCCCTAGCAGAGAGCCTCATAGATGACTAAATCCTCACATGTTAGAAGTTCTAAGAACAGAAATTATGAAGTGGTGGAACGGAGGTGTGATCTATTCCATTTTAGATAGCCCTTGGATTACCCCAGTGCACATGGTTCCGAAAAAATCAGGAATCATTGTCACTATTAATGAGAAAGGGGAAGAAGTACCTATGAGGATGACAACTGGATGGCGGGTGTGTATTGACTATAGGAGATTGAATGCAGTAACTAAAAAAGATCACTACCCTCTGCCCTTTATTGATCAGATTTTGGAAAAATTGTCTGGAGAAAATTACTTCTGTTTTTTAGATGGATATTCTGGATACAAGCCAAATCAATATTTTTAGAAAAGACCAAGAAAAGACAACCTTCACTTGCCCCATAGGCACCTTTGCTTTTAACCGCATGCCCTTTGGCTTGTGTAATGCACCGGCCACCTTTCAAAGGTGTATGAATGCCCTTTTTAGTGATTTATTAGGGGATTGCTTAGAAATTTTTATGGATGATTTTTCCGTATTTGGAGATGATTTTTAGAGTTGTTTATCGAATTTAACCAAGGTCCTTCAGATCTGCATTGAAAATCAGTTAGTGTTAAGTTGGGAAAAATCACATTTTATGGTTCGTGAAGGGATTGTACTAGGGCATAAGATTAGCAAAGATGGGTTAGAGGTAGACAAAGCAAAAGTTGAAGTAATTAAGAACCTCCCCTTGCCCATTAATTTAAAACAATTAAGGGGGTTCTTAGGTCATGTGGGTTTCTATCAAAGATTTATTCAAAATTTTGCTTATCTTTCCAAACCTTTGACAAGTCTACTGGCCAAGGGTATTGATTTTACCTTGCATGATGAGGCCAAGGAAGCTTTCGGGGCAATAAAAGAGACGTTAATTAAATCTCCAATCCTGAAAGCCCCCGATTGGAATCAGCCTTTTGAGGTGATGTGTGACGCCTCAAATTGTGCAGTTGGAGCAGTACTTGGTCAGAGAAAAGATAACAAGCCTGTAGTCATCTACTATGCAAGTAAGACATTAGTAGATGCACAATTGAATTATACCACCACAGAAGAAGAACTTGATGGAGAATTATTTTGAAACATGAACACAAGGGTTCTAAGTGAACCTATCCTCCTCCTCCTCCTCCTCCTTCCCTATTTTATACTGATCTAAAGATTGATTTGGTCAAATATTTATTCCTTATCTTTAGAAACCTAGAATTCCTTGAGTGGACCAAGTCAACCACCCTTTTATCTTTGATATAGGTTCCTAATTTTCCACACCATATCCACTATATCATAGGTAACCTTGTATAGTCATAAGTAATGATCTCAAAATTAATAGGAACATCTTTGTGATTATCCTTCTCTCTTTGAAAACCTCCCTTAGAAAGAATTCTAGAAGAGATCTAAATATTATTAACTATGGAAAAAACTATCTCTGGTGACAATTCAAGTCAAAGTTATTACCAAAGAAGACTATCTCCCACAAGACCATCATATACTCAAATGAGGGTGTATTGACAGCAAGCACTATAAAGAAATTATCTCCCATCGTACCAAGGCCTTGTCGGTTAATGAATAAAGCTTTGAAGACACACGTCGTATCTCCCTCCTCAATGACATGGAGTCCAGGAAAACAACCTCAGCTCGCTACCTCTTCCCTGCTGAGGTAAAGTAAAGAAGAGACACTAAGTCCCACGTGAAATCAATCAGCTATGGAGAACACGCTTACTCGAGACGATAGGACGACTCATGTCCTTGCCCGAGATCGGAAATCTATCGTGGGAAAACCCCAAACTGCACAGTTAAAGCTGCCCTGGAGGCCGTTCGGAATACTGAAGAACTTGATATAAGGTGCGCACCGTTATCAGTTGCGGCGGCTGTCATCTACATGATCACACAGTTATCGGACGAGAAGAAGCAGTTCAGAGACATCTCTCTCGCCACCGGCATTGCAGAAGGCACTATCAAGAAAGCCTACGAGGAGCTTCATCCCCACGCCGCCAAATTAATCCCTGCTTCCTTCGCTCCCGAAGAAGATCTGCACAAGCTTCCTCCGATCGAACCGCAGAAGTGAACGGCATCATTACACATATTTTACGATCACAACCCGGACGCGCGGAGGATCAACTATCTTGGGAAGAAGTCTGAACCGTCAAACTCCATATGACCTTCCACTATGATTCCGCCACCGTTGAAATCCGCGCAGATCATACAGAGTCTGGTTTTCATCAGTCGCCACCAGGAAAGCTAAGGATTTCAGAAAGTGCCCACAACTAGCAGAAGTTAAAACATCGCGGATTCGCTAAAAGACAAAAGAAACAGAAAGTCTCAATAAGAAACCCTCATCGATGCCCTCAGCAATGAAACATCACGATTGGAACTTCAAATACAGGAAAAACGATGACAAGAGACAGATCTGACGGAGAACGTCAAAGACCGAGCTCAACTAATCCCGTGGACTCTTATCTGTGGATATCGTCACGTAATTATCCCCGATACCTCTACGTGCGAGCGAGGAACCGTCGCATTGAAAATCCCAGTTGACCACTACCGTCAAAGCCTTCAAGGGATTAAGGAATATTTCCACGTATTTCATGAATGTTCCCTAAACTAGTCCACGAGTTCCCGTCTCGTGAAAATTACCTCATTGAAGACGATGAAAGAAGCGGAAACAGGAAGAGACCGGGTCAACCCGTCAACCACACGTGGAAGTGACGCGACGCTTTGGCGTAACTTCTCCTCTTCTATATCTATAAAACGAAAATTGTAAGACGGAGAATGGATGTTATTTTTGAAGAAAAATTGGGTACTATTTGGGTTCTTTTACCCTGTGTTCGTGTGTTCTTGTGCCTCTCCCGTAAATTTCCTCTCCGAGTTCTACCCTCCTTTCCCTTTCTCCCTCCCGTTCTGTCTTCTTTCACTCATTTACCGTCAGAGGTTATCTCGAGGAATATCTGGATTAGTGGAGCGATTCGGGAGCATCGCTTTTTCCTTCCGTCAGGTATTCATCCTCAGTTCTTTTACAGTAATTAATAGTTCCTATTCTAAGATCCGTAAGTCCACATTAGATGCGTTTCTTATCTAGTCCTTCTATTTCCTACATATCACTTCCGTTAACCTCGTTTTATCCATTCTCTTCATCTTCTCTCCGTCTCTCTATCTATTTTCGTCGCTATTTCTCTCTCTCTAATCTCTATATTATAATATATATTCTATTCTTCCCTGTTATCTCTCCTCGTCTACCTACCATCCCTGTCCATCTATTCTGTCTTCTCTCTCCCTATTTCTATATTACTATATATATAAACTCTTCTCTTCATTCTTCTGAATTATTCTTAATATATTCTCACTGAATTATAAATTCGTTTCAAAGTGATATCAATTCATAGGTCCTCCCTCATATGTAGGATTTAGATACCTCTTCTAAATTATCCTACATCAGAACTGCTCTCCATTGTGTTTGCTTTAGAGAAATTTTTCTCTTATTTATTAGGTAGCAAAGTAATTGTGTTTTCTTATCATTCAACATTAAAATATCTGTTAAAGAAAAAGGAGGCTAAGCCTAGATTGATTAGATGGATTCTACTCTTGCAAGAATTTGATCTAGAAATCAGGGATAAAAAGGGATGTGAAAATGTTGTGGCTGACCACTTATCTCGAATTCCTTTGAATGAAAAGGGAGTTATAAATGATGCATTTCATGATGAGAATTTGTTTTTAATTCAAAAGAATGAAATTCCTTGGTTCGCCCATATTGTTAACTACCTAGTTTCTAGAAAAAAGCCTTATGAATGGACCTCCCAACAAAAGAAGAAATTCCTTTCAGATGTACGTTTTTATTATTGGGAAGATCCTAAATTGTTCTTCAAGGGACAAGATCAAATCTTGAGGAAATGTGTCCCAGAAGAAGAACAATTCAAGATTTTAAGAATTCTGCCATGATCGTCCAGGAGGAGGGCACTATGCTTCTAAAACCATGGCACAAAAAGTATTAGAAAGTGGATTCTTTTGGCCCACATTATTTAAAGATTCCCATTCCTATTTGTCAAGCATGCCTTAAGTGTCAAGCGTCTGTGAATTTGAATGACAAAGATAAAATGCCACTACAAGCAATTCTGGAAGTTGAAGTTTTTGACCTATGGGGCATTGACTTTATGGGCCCATTTGTGAATTCATTTGGATTTGTGTACATTCTCATGGCAGTAGACTATGTGTCAAAGTGGGTGGAGGCCATTCCCACTCGGAAAAATGAAGGTAAGGTGGTGATTGATTTTTTGGAAAAAAAATATAATTTCACGCTTTGGATGTACTAGGGCCATAATTAGCGATGGAGGATCCCATTTCACTAATTCTGTTTTTAGAGAATGTTTGAAAAAGTTTGATGTGCAGCATAGAGTCACAACCCCATATCATCCACAAGCAAATGGACAAGTGGAGCTTTGCAACAGAGAGATAAAAAAGATATTGAAGAAGGTAGTAAACCCCCGGGGCAACGACTGGTCAAAGAAGCTCCATGAAGCACTCTGAGCGTACCGAACAGCTTACAAAACCCCACTAGGTACGTCTCCATTTTGCCTTATATATGGAAAATCATGTCACCTCCCGGTAGAGCTGGAACATAAAGCTTTCTAGGCCATTAAAAAGTTAAATTTTGATTTAGATAAGGATGGAAAAAATCGCATGTTACAGTTGCATGAGCTCAATGAAATTCGTAATGATGTGTATGAAAGTTCTAGGATTTATAAGGACAGAATGAAGCGTTTCCATGATCAAAACATCAGGAGAAGGATTTTCCATGAAGGCCAAAAGGTATGGTTATTCAATTCAAAACTTAAACTGTTACCTTGGAAATTACGATCAAGATGGGATGGGCCATTCATTGTTCAGAAAATACACGAAAATGGAGTTGTACACATCCAAGATAAACAGGGTAAAGAGTTCGTAGTAAATGGCCAAAGATTGAGACCTTATCATGAACATTCCTCTACACCGGTACACGTAATCATAGATTTCACTTTTCCTCCCGATAAAAGTATAATATTTGCTGTTGAATGATTTTATTTTGTTTGATTGTTTTAGTTCCTTTTGTTTTTGAGTCTATAATTCACTTTCCTTTGAGTTTTCCTTGAATCACAGCCAAGTTCAGCTCGCCTCCATTCACCGACTTACCCTCCCGCGGTCAAGATGCGCATTTTTAAAGCCTCATCAACATCCAACAAAGCTCTCCATACACCCCTGAGTTTGCACTTATTTTTCTTTATATTTGTGCAATGAGGACCATGCATACATTTAGTTGGGGGAATCTTTCACGAAAGGACTTACTACACAAACCCAACCGAGATGAGTCTCTTCACCTTGGCATCCTAGAAGAGCATATAGAAATCAGTCCTTTTTCGTAGTAGTATTTATTTTGAATAGATAAGGTATTTAGGAAGATGATGACTCATTTGAAGATCAAAGGCTTGAAGTTCTATGAGCTGGAAGGAAGGGCCAAGTGCATATGAGAATTTCACCCCACCAAATGTAGCCGAACCTACTTGGTAATTTGGGGCGCTTCTCTAGTAATTCCACATCTGAATGTCTGGCTGCATCTCTTCAAGTCCTTAGCATTAATGTCCAGACCGATGGCCATATGTTTAGATATCCCGATAGGAATTCCTTCCATTTATTTCTCCCCATATTGGTACCTTAAGCCTAGCCACTTTAGAGAACCTAACTCCGAAGTCTTCTACCTTCCTAATTTCTGACATGAATGTATCACTCGGATACATGCTGCAGATCTCTGACATAAATTTGATATTCGACCTACATTACCTCTTCTATTTCTTCATTCAGGACTTCAAGCATTCATGCCCAATCTGACAAAAATTTTTCGAACCATCATGTTTTTAAGTGTTAAGGTTATTCAAGTGTTATGGAATCTTCATGTATTTCGAAAAAAAAAAGAAAGAAAGAAAAAAGAAAAAAAGAAAAAAAAGGGGGACATGGGGTGTTTTATGTCCTAGGAGATTCATGTCAAATTCCATATGAATACTGACCACAATCGAGCAATTTGGGAAGCATCCATTCATGTTCTGAAGTCCTTCTCATCCCCATTCTATCTGCCCCCATTTCACTCTAAATCTTGGGAGTAGGTTATCTAAGTGTGCTTTACATCCACCGTCTGGCCTTTCACATGTCTCTCCCTTCTTACATTTAGAGTCGATAGGAGCCATGACCCACTTATCTACCAGACCTTGACAATTTGTGCTTACATAGGAGGAGAAGAATGCAGCGTCACATTGCTCGAGTGGGATTACTAGTGAAGCGATCCCTCTACTTAGTAGTACCTAACGCGAGAGAGAGGTCTTGATTGAGAGAGGTGTCAGTTCCACTATTAATGAGTGAAGTGAGGACAATTTCAGCTCATAGCACCATACCCAGAGAGAAGTAAACTGAAATTTTTAAATCTTCTAATTCTTTCTGAAGTAGGCAAGTTGTTCAGCTATCCCGAAGGGTAAATATGTGAATTGTGAAGGAAAAGTACTCATTTCATCATCAGAAGGATAGTTTCGGGAACATTTCATGTAATTCTTCGATTGCCAAGGTGGATGGATAAATCTAGGAAAACTAAGGGAATTGCTCGGGACGAGCAATAGGCAAGTTGGGGGGTGTGATAAATCTCAATTTATCGTTTAGATTACATAATATTCATGGTTAAATATACTGATTATGACAGTTTAGACATGAAATTATGGGTAAATGAAAGTAAAATAAGTTTTGAAACGATTTAATACACTTCTTGGATTTTTCCTAGATTTCTCCTGATTTGTATGGATTTTTCTTGGTGGAAATAGTGAAGAAATCACAACCTTAAGTCCTTATAGTGGTATTTTAGTAATTTCAGGGACTGTTGGGGGCAGTTTTGTTTCTACAGGGAGAAGCTGGGGCGACGTGGCACATGTTCACTCACAGGAAGAAGGAACAGGGTACACCCAGCAAAACCGCCAGGTTTGGACACGTGGAGCACGTGGGGAGAGAGAGAAAGGATCTCTTCAGATCCAATAGTGGCGATCTTCTGCAATCGCGATGACGATCCAGCCGTCAGATCAAAAGGAGTTTTTGACGAAAAAAAAAGGAGGCATCTTTCCCGCGTTCTTCCCTTTTGTGGGTTTCAAATAAATTGGGATTCCGATCTTCTGGAAAGTACTTCTAAACATTTGGTTCCTCTCAAGTGAATGTGTGGTGCGAGTGTTGGAGTTCGTCTTCAATCTGTTGCAAACGTTTAAGAGGATTTGGATGACGAATCCAGCCAGGGATCAAGAGAGAAAAGCTGCCTAGAGCCAGGTTTGGGGTGACACCTAGGTAAGGAACTCTTTCTAATCTCTGTTTAAATCCTCATCTTCTTTGGGGGATCTCGATTTTTGGACGAGGCCAAGATCACGACGTCCACAACGTCCCGGATCGTCCATAATTTCACCTGCAGCGAAGTCACATATGCGCCGAGCGGAAGCCACGGGTTGTCTGCCGACCCAGCGTTGATGTGATGCGGGGTTAGTTAAGTTTGTTAATTTCTTCCATCGTAGAAATTGGTGCTGAACATCTTTAGGAAAAAAAGGGACTCTCAGAATTAATTGGGATAGTAATTAGGTTCTTTTCTCATTGAATTTGGAATTTTAGGTTTAATTAGGGTTGAATTTTTTCATTTAAAGCCAGGTTGCTTAAAACAGTTAGAGGTTGTTCTGAATCAATATAGGATTTTGTTATGAATTAAGTATTTTAAAACCAAAAATAATTTGAGGCGTAAAATCATCCAATTGATCACTAATCTCCGTGGATTCGACACCCTACTTACCACTGGAATAAGTAGGAAATCACAAATGTTTTGACTAATTCAAAATAGAACAAGGACGAAATTGGCCACAATCTTGAGTTGAATTTTGAATTATCAGCGGGTTCGTTTAGGGGAGTACCTAGAGCCTGAACTCAAGGCAGCCAACAAGTTTAGGCCACGGAGAGTCGACTTGAATTCGGTGAGGGGGGGGGGGGGGTGACCGAGACTGACTCAGACGTTGAGGGTGCGAAAGAGGGGAGGATCGGCGTGAGAGGGAGGCTGAAGCCAACAAGAATTCTGCCGGAGAGATAAGGGTGTCAACTGGGCGTGTGTGGGAAATGGCAGTGTTGGGGGTTGGGAAGAAGGGTTGCGGTTACCAGGGTGATGGGGACGAACCTGGTCGAGTGTCGAGCGGTTCAGGGCATGGCGTCTGGAGGAGTTTGTCAGAATGAGGTGGTGGGGTTGTTGTGGGGTTGGGGCGTAATTGGCAGGTTTTTGGGAAGCGGGCGAGAGTCAGGCGCCGGGGGAAAGGTGGAGGGATGTACTCACGGAGTTGGAGAGGTAATTTCGGTGATAGGGGGGGCGAGAGAAGAGCAGGCGAAGGTGGCTGAACGTGATTGAATTTGCAATGGGGAAGAGCAAATTCCGATAGAACCGGGATGGGCAACCCAGTGGGGAAGGCAGTGAGGATGGGCTTGGAGAGGGGGGCTCGAGCGTCGGGAGTAGGGGCAGATGCCAGGGAATATGGGAGCGGGAAGAGATCTCAGGACATGGAGGGATTCCGCGGTCGGGAGAGGCCCGATTGATGTTAGGGAAGGAAGGAGGGGGGAGAATTTCGATGGATCAACTGGAGGCTGAAGAACGGAACTCTGCGATAGGCCGATTTCAGGGAATGGATCGTAAGAGGAAGTTTTGGGGGTTTTTCGGGAATGGGGTGAAGGGTGAGGAAGAGGTGGATGGACGGATGGATAGGAAACGGCATTAGGCGTCGTTGGGGAATTCCGGTTGACTGGGGAAGACAGACGACGGAAATTCCCGTCCACGTGGGTCTGAATTTATGTGCGGAATGATGGAACGGGTCTGCGTCACTGATAACATGCATTTATAACTTAAATTCTTATCCTATTTGACTCATATTTATGCTTATTTTATGTGAATATGATGCATGTTATCATAGTTTTTATGAATTTTCTTCATTGCTATGCAATTCTACTAAAGTTCATATTTATGCATAAATTAGGGTTAATTATGTGCTTTCTTGATGATCAATCTTTTTTCAAGGTTAAATTAATAGGAATTAAGTATTTTCCTTAATTTACTTTGACTTTAGTAGATGATTAGAAGATTTAATTTCATGAAGAGAATGTTGGATGATATAAAATAGACATCTTAAGAAATTATCTATGTTTATTTGAAATTCATCCTATATGATTCTTTTAATTTGTATTTTAGATGGCATAATATTAAAGATGAAGGAATTTGTGATCCAATGCAGAAAATTTGAGTTAAAATGGAGTTAAATAAATGAATTTATGAATTTCTTTATTATATAGTATTTTCTGGATTTTATTTTGATTTTTGAGGATTTATTTAATCGTGCGGGACCCACGGAGGTGATGTGGCATGATGCGGGCACATGGCGGGGCCACACAAGCCCACATGGATGCCTACGTGGTGCCTACGTGGCGTGAACAGTGATATCACATGATCGGGATTAAATCGTGCAATCAGACGGTCGGGATTAAATCGCGCAATCGGATGATCGGGATTAAATCGTGCAATTGGACGGCTGAAATCACACGGAGTGGAATCCGTGTCATGGGCCACGATCCCACCGATTACATGCGATCTGACGGCTGAAATTACGCGGAGTGAAATCCGCGTCGTGGGCCACGATCCACCAATTTCGCACAAACTTCTCTATAAATATATGTTCTCTCCCTTTGAAACCTTAACTTTTGATCGATTCGTGAAGAAATTAAGCAAATTTCGAGAACGGTCTTAAGTTCTCGTGATCCTCTGCTTCCAAGAGTGTAAAGACACAGCCATTGAAGCATGATAATCACGAATTAATCACCGGATTTCATCGAATTTTTCCCTTGAATTCCGAATGTCCACGAGGAAGAAATCGAGCAAATTCGCTTCAATCCGCATGAATTGAAGTCCCATTCTTGCGGCAATGGGGTTAGTAGTGAGATCCGATCGATTATTAGGTGGTAATTTGAGTTTTTATTAGGTTTAGATCTTTAATTTTGCAAATTAGTTCTTAGTGTTCTTCATTTTCTTCAAAATTTCATCCGAAAAATCACTGATTTTGAAAATAGGATATCTCTCTGATTATAATTCAAATCAATTGATTTTGATTTTGTTTGATTCCTCTTTTAATCAGCTTTCCGTTGATAGTAAATTCATTGAATTCCTAGTTCATTTGACCCTTCAATTTGACGTTTGACCGAGCACTGTTCATCTTTCATCAGAAGTCAAACGTTGACTTTCGGGGTCAATTACTTTCAATTTACAAATCAGAATTCGATCATTTTTGTCTCTTTAGATTCCTTTGGTCCTTAATTTCCATTTACATATAAATTGCAAGATTTAGATTTCATTTGACCAGTCAATTTGAAGATTTGCTCTGAGGTGTTCATTTCGGGGATTTTATGATATTTGATTTTCAATAATTCATAGTAAATCCAATTCTTATCAAAAAATCACGAATTATATATCAATAAATTTCATTTTCTCTCTAGTTTCCAAATATATAGTTTTCTGAATCTTTTGATACCTTTTGATTCTCTGATTTTACAGAACACCGAGTGTTGGTCAAAGTCAATTCTTTGACTTTGACTTTTGACTTTTCTCAGTCAAACCCGAGAATTTAATTCTTAAAACTTCTTATTTAGTCTATTTATATCATTTGTATTCATCACATATTATTTTGACTTTTTTAAAATCCATTTTAAACGTAAGTTTGACCAAGTCAACTCTACAATTAAAGTCAACCCTAGTCTCTGTAGATCGACCCGATACTTACAGATTACTTGATTTTATATTTTATCTTTGTGAGTTCGGTTTTATAAATTTTGTTTGACTTACGTTTCTGTGTTTTAACGACGCACAAAAACGCTTCGTCAGTCACGGCGAAGAGGGGTAGGGAAGGGGGCGTTCGTCAGAATGCGAGGTTGTGTAGGGGATAGGAGGGTGCGCGCAATGCATTGTGAGGGGATCGAAAATGGTGGGGAATGGTGAGAGAAGTTAGGTTCGCGATGGGAGAAGGGGTGGGGGGGAACTCGGGAAGGATCTCAACTGTAAAAATCGGGTTGGAGCAAGAGGGAGATGTGGTGGGGAGATTGGAATGGAGATGGAGATGGTGGTGGCAGTGCCGGGCAGTGGCGGCAGCAGAGTGAGGGTGGCAGTGGCGGCTCAATGGCGGCGGTGCTAGGGCATCAAATGGCTACTGTCCCAACAACGGCGGAGGTAACAGGATCGGGGCAAGGGGAGGCGACGGCTTCGGCGGCGGGCGCGGTGGTGCAGCGGCGGCGCGGCGGCAGAGGCGGCGGCAGAGGCGGCGGTTGGTCTCCTTTCTCGATCTTCCTCGAGCAGTCACTTGAGAGGGAGTACACTCCTTTATTTCTTCAAATGAGGGCTAGGGTTTGTGGGGGGGTCCCTTCCCATCTTATAGAGCCCATAATGGGTCGAGAGGGGAAAGGGCCCACTTGAGGCCCACAACCCAAGAGCCTAAACATGCGGGTTATTATCCAAATTTAGCACCAACTCTTGCATTTTATCCAAATCTAGCACGAACTCTTATTTTCTCCAAATCTAGCACCAACTCTCGGTTTTTTATCCAAATCTAGCACAGCCGCAATTGTTGACTCATTCCAAATCCATTTGGCAGCCAGGTGACGCCATGTCAGCACCGTAGCTTTGGCGAGATCTATGTGGCAGCCATGTCGTAGAAAGGTAAATAGAGAGCAAGAGAGAGAGGGAGGGCGGGACGGCGAGGGAGGGTGGGAGAGGGAGGGAGAGCGGGAGAGAGAGAGGGAGGGAGGGAGAGCGGGAGAGAGAGAGGGAGAGGAGAGGAGAGGGAGGGCGAGGGAGGGTAGGAGAGAGAGAGAGGGAGAGCAGGAGAGAGAGGGAGAGAGTGAGGGAGGCCAAGAGAGGGAGAGGAGAGGGAGGGCGTGGGAGGGAGGGAGAGCGGGAGCGGGAGAGAGAGAGGGAGGGCGTGGGAGGGAGGGAGAGCGGGAGCGGGAGAGAGAGAGGGAGGGAGGGAGAGCGGGAGAGAGAGGGAGAGAGCGAGGGAGGCTGGGAGAGGGAGAGGAGAGGGAGGACGAGGGAGGGAGGGAGAGCGGGAGAGAGGGAGGGAGGGAGGGAGAGTGGGAGAAAGAGGGAGAGAGCGAGGGAGGCCGTGAGAGGGAGACGAGAGGGAGGGCGTGGGAGGGCGGGAGAGAGAGAGAGAGGGAGGGAGAGCGGGAGAGAGAGGGAGAGAGCAAGGGAGGCTGGGAGAGGGAGAGGAGAGGGAGGGCGGGAGAGCTGGAGAGAGAGAGGGAGGGAGAGCGGGAGAGAGAGAGGGAGGGAGGGAGAGTGGGAGAGAGAGAGGGAGGGAGGGAGAGTGGGAGAGAGAGAGGGAGGGAGGGAGAGCGGGAGAGCAAGGGAGGCCGGGAGAGGGAGGGAGAGCGAGGGAGGGAGAGAGATGAGAGGGAGGGAGGGAGCGCCAGAGAGAGGGAGGGAGAGATGCACATTCATCAACTTGTCCCTCTCTCTCGCGCTCCCTCCCTCCCTCCCTCCCTCTTATCTCCCGCGCTCCCTCCATCTTTCACTCTCTCTCGCGCTCCCTCCCTCCCTGTCATCTCTCTCCCGCTCATCTCTCTCCCTCCCTCCCTCTCTCTCTCTCTCCCTCCCTCTCTCCCTCTCCCTCCCTCTCTCCCTCTCCCTCTCCCACCCTCCCTCCCTCGCTCCCTCCCTCCCTCCCTCCCTGTCCCGCATATATACCCTTGATCATTTTTTTGTACCCTCCGACATCGTTTCCACGGTAAGCAGAGTAGTTCCCTACTCAACTAGAAAAGAGGCCCGCACATAAGGATATAAAGTACATCGCGAGAGGGACAAGTTGATGAATGCACATCATCCCTCACCACATATATATCTCTCCCTTCCTCATCCTGCCCCTCTCTCCCGGTTCTCTCTGTATCTCCTTCTCCCCCTCTCCCCTCTTTTCCCACCTCTCTCTCCCATTCTCCCGGGAGGTCTCTCCCCCCCCTCTCTCATTCTCTCTCTCTCTCTCGCTCGCTCTTGTTCTCCCTCTCCCACCAGCTCTCTCTCGTTCTTCAGCCCTTTCTCTCTCTCTTCAGCTCTCCCCGGTTCTCCCTTTATCCTCTCTCTCTCTCTCTCTCTCTCTCTCTGTTAGATCTCACCAAGGCGACGAGGAAAGATTGGATGATCAATAAGATGAGATTAAGAAATTAGAATCAGCATAAAAATGTATTTCTCAAGAAACTGAAACAGTCACACACACACAAAGTACGTTCGTCAAACACTTGAAGGGAATTTGCATAGCCCTTTTATTATTAAAAAGATGAGCAATGACTTTAACCGCCACGTAGCCTTCTTCTCGTGCGTGTTGCACTCCCTCTCCTCTCCCTCTCTCGGCCTCCCTTGCTCTCTCCCTCTCTCTCCCACTCTCCCTCCCTCTCTCTCTCCCGCCCTCCCACACCCTCCCTCTCCTCTCCCTCTCCCGGCCTCCCTCGCTCTCTCCCTCTCTCTCCCGCTCTCCCTCCCTCCCTCTCTCTCTCTCCCGCTCCCGCTCTCCCTCCCTCCCTCGCCCTCCCTCTCCTCTCCCTCTCCCAGCCTCCCTCGCTCTCTCCCTCTCTCTCCTGCTCTCCCGCTCTCCCTCCCTCTCTCTCTCTCTCCCGGCCTCCCTCTCCTTCCCTCTCCTCTCCCTCTCCCGGCCTCCCTCACTCTCTCCCTCTCTCTCCTTCTCTCCCTCCCTCCCTCTCTCTCTCTCCCGCTCTCCCTCCCTCTCCCGCCCTCCCTCGCCCTCCCTCTCCTCTCTCTCTCTCTCTATTGCCCTCCCTCTCTCTCTCTTGCTCTCGATTTATCTTTCTATGACGTGGCTGCCACATAGATCTTTGCCAAAGCTACGACGCTGACATGGCATCACCTGGCTGCCAAATGGATCTGGAAGGAGTCAAAAATTGTGGCTGTGCTAGATTTGGATAAAAAACTGAGAGTTGGTGCTAGATTTGGAGAAAATAAGAATTTGTGCTAGATTTGGATAAAATACAAGAGTTGGTGCTAGATTTGGATAATAACCCTAAACATGCTCATGGAAAAATAGGGTTCACAAAGAAGAGGGCTTCACGAGTAGGATCCCGAAAAGGGGAGAACCCACCCGGAAACCTAAAAGGGGAAGAGGAAGATAAGCAAAGGCCCGCTTAAACACGTGCGGGCTAAGGAAGTCTGTAATAATAAAATAAGATAGATAGACCCGCGCGCGCGAGCCCGGGGTGTGAAGTGTCGTGGCGAGACGAGGTCCTTGCGCGGTGTAGTGGAAATCAACATCCTTCATCTTCGCCTGTCGAGGGGGCTGGATGCGCGCGGTGTCGGCTCCTATGGCGCCGTGGTGTCATGCCTTGGTGGCGACGGGGGTCGTACGCCACCAACACTCCCTAGTGAGGTCTCTTAATCACTCCCAGGCCTCGTGGAAGGTTTCACTCGTGCCTTGGGTAAACTCGTGGATGGCTTTTCGGACGGAGGTAGTTTTCCCTACGGAATAGTATTTTCTCAAAAATTCTTCCTCCATCTCGGTCCAACTAGTGAATTCTTTCCCTAATTTTAAAAACCAATCCTTGGCTCGGTCTCTAAGGGCATCGGGAAAGAGTTTCATCTTTATCGTGTCGGCGGGGACATTCTGAAGATGGTTAATTTCACACACTTGGGAAAGGTCATCTACGTGTCTATAAGGATCTTCGGAAGGTTTACCATTGAAGATAGGAAGCATACTCATGACATGGGAATCAATTCTAAAATTTGCCCCTCTATTTAGGGGTGAGTGAATTCTCGTGACAGGTCGCTGGAGGACGGGCCTAACATAGTCACTAAGGCGTGTCCTTGCATTTCTCTCGTCATTCCGGGCCATTTCTACTGGTTCTATCGGATCTACTGTTGTGTCAATCTCAGTAGTGTCAGTCTCGGTAGTCTCGGGGGATTGCGAGGATCGCTCAAAAAGATCTATGTCTAAGGGATAATTCTGTAATCTCCAGGCTGTCCGCCGTCTCATAAAGAGTGGATCGGATATTTAGATAAATATGAATTATAAAATACCTTATAAAATATTAAAAACTGATGTCAATTGTACCTGAATGTCGGTATCCATCAAAGTGACGCATTCTTAACGTGTTTTTGAAGAAGTGATCGCCCATTCGATCACGATCAGACGCATGAGATGATGTCACGTCGATGTGCGTTAAAAAATGCATCGAAACCGCCGCCGTTGGATCGCGATCCGAAGCTCCTGATGCATTTCCGTGCGATTTAATCTCGACCGTTATAACTCTTGTGATCAAACGGTGTAGATTACACGCGATCGATGAACCCCGATTAAGCCACGTGTCCATCTGATTTAAGTGAAGATCGGCTGCTTGATATCACAAGCGCAATCGGACGTCCCACATGCCGCCACGTCATCGCCCGCATCAACCATTCGATCACGACGTGATCGGACGGCTCTGATCATGCCACGTCACTTGCGCATGATAAAATATTGAAAAAATCAATTTTAATTTCAGAAAATCCTTAGAAATTCATTAAAAATTCAGCAAAATTCTTGAAAAATCCCTAAAAATTAGAAAATTCATAACTTTCAAAATATAACTCCAAATTAATAGAAATTTCTTTCATTTGATCAGAAATTTAATTATTTATCATTCTAAAAAGTTAAAATTAATAAATAACAAGAGTTTTAATTTATTTTTCAAAAACACATTTACTTCTTTAAGATTTTTAGTTTTTAGAAAATTAAGTAAATGTTTATAAAAATGATTACTCTCATTATTTAATTTTAAAAACCATTTATAATCTCAGGTAAAGATAGGTTATAAAATTATTTATCTTTAATTCATCCTAATTAACCCTAATTTAATGTATTTTGAGATTATAATGACTTTTTCATAAAATGATAGATAAATACTCATAAATATGATAACATGCATAGGAATGAAAGCTTTTATATTTAAATATGCATCGATAATCATGTATTATCATGTATAATTAGCATGTTATCAAGATACGTTGGATTTTTCTCCCAAATCCTTATTAGAAAGTTCTATGGTAGTTATGACATCACTAGAAATTGATGGACAGTATGTGACCTATAAGCCAATCACACTTTCATGTATCCTGTTTATGTTCATTGAAATAAAATTTATTCATTGTCATTCTTGTGTGATGTTTGCAATGAAGTCCATGAGCATGTGCAATGACTAAGTAAATTATGATGAGATCATAATATAGTGATCAATAGTCTTTAAACATATGTTCCAAACATTCTTATTCGTGGGATATTCGAGAAGGACATTGAATTATTCGGAAAGAATAGCACTATCTAATCCAACTCATATGATGAGTATGGTTGATCCTATAGCCATTGGTGTGGAGACACTAAGGATAGATAGTGGGTGCTCTTTGGAGAAAGAGTTCACTGTATTGATCCGTATGAATCCCTGAATAGTATTATACCTAACTGTCAATCAGGTTGATTCATGTCATGGTTGTGTATATGGTCCTTTGACTTCAGACACCAAAGACATCTTGTGTATGGATAATCGTGTTTTGATTGTGACTTACGAATCCCTAGCCACGAGATATCTAAAATGTCATATATTGGATACGACTTGAAGTCTACGAAGATGATTGTGTGATCAAGATGGGATCATCCACCCTCGATATTTGAGGAGATTGAATCAAAGGAATGAGATGCGATGACATCCTTGGCCAAGGAAGTAGAAATATCGGAGAAGGAGTTCTCGATGATTTCTACACGCATCAGTACTAACTTGAGTGACCGATTAGGGTTTGACAATTGACCATACCCTAAGTCATTCATGAATCTAATGTGGATGAAGGATTATACATACATGGTAATCGATGACGGGAAGGTTCTATAAGTGAGTTCTTACATACTCCATATCTCCTAGTGTACATGGTGTAGCTTGGCACCCAACGGGCTAGCAACTCAACCTATCAATTGGGTTAAATCGATCATTGATTAATTAATCTATATGTGGATGTGGATAATTAATGCAGGTTGACCAATAAGGTGTTATTTGGTCAATAGAGTTATTAACTAGTGAGATATATGAACCTAGAGGGTCACACACATGTCTATAGATGTTGATAGTTATATGATGATCTCGATTACACATGTTTTCCGTCGTTGTGTGTATCGATTTTATGCAATAAAATTTATATTTCCTTACTTAGTATTGTGTAAGCAAGGGTCGAATCCACAAGGAGCATAGGTGATGAGATTAGATATTCAAATGAAAGGTGAGAGAGCGTGGAAGAAGTGAGAGCTTGGAAAGAAGTGCAAATGTAAATGCGGTATGTAGAGATGAATATGAGTGATAGTTTTTAGGTTTCTTTTTTAATTAGGAGAGAAATATGAATTTCAATGTAAAGACAATGTAGAAGGAAATGCAATGGGGATGACATGATGACAAGGTGAGAAGAGTGGTCGGTGGTAGCGATGGATCGACGAATCGATGTCCAGCGATAGGGAGAGAGAGTTGCAAGTCTCGATGATGTCAAAGCAACTACATTAAAAGAAAATAAGAAAGAAAAATAAAAGTAAAATAAAACTTTACTGTTTATGGAGATGATGAACACAAGCAAGAACTCAATCCGGACCATCTCACAAACCCCGTCGGTGTGCCCGTCCTAGGCCGGGTGATGCTTGATCCGCTCCGGTCATGATCTTTGCATGCTCATTTCTCCACTACAAGGTTGGGCATCAAAAAATGCTCTTCCTTGGGCCTTTACCTCCTCTCCCTTTCCTTCTATTAGCATGATGCTAAGAGGGAGCCAAAAAAATGCAAGGAGAGAGAAAATGAAGACTTTTATAGTGGGTTCCTAGGGTTTGAGTGTAAAGAGGGGTAAAAGAGTCCAATTATTAAAATCATTTTTTTTTCAAGCTCAATTATTTAATTGAAGGGTTTGGATGGATAGAGGGTTAAAAGACGAATCTAGAAATAAAATTTCAGCTCAAAACTCTATCTAGATCATGAGATATTATAATTTTAATTTAGAGAAATCCTAGTCTTTGATTGAGATAATGTAGAGTGACATTTCTGTAGATTTATGACTTCAAAAATTTCTGTAAATCATAGGGGCATTTTTGTAAATTTTCACTTTAAAAATCAGAGTGACATTTTCGTAAATAAGCTCAAAATCTGAAAAGTCCCTAAAAAATTCAGAAAAATTCCATAAAAATTCCAGAAAAATCCCTAAACTTAGAAATTAAATATCTCACAAAATACAACTCCTTTTTTCATGAAATTTTCTCTATTAGATCAAGAATTTAATCCTCTATCTTTTCATCATAAAATATCTAAAATCATGAGAAAAAATTAAGGTCTCATTTAATAAAAATTAAGCTTGGTTCAACCTCCTTAAAAATAAGGAGATTGGCCCAACATTCACTGTAAATTAATTTTGGATTAACCTAAAAATATTATGATGATCCCTTTACCAAATCCAAACCTTATTTACCAAATTTCACAAAAATATGGTTGTCTTGGTGTCCAAATTTAGTAGAGAGTTGTTTTCTCATATATGAGTGGAATGAAATGATGAATGAAAAAATGTCATAAAAAGATGATAACGTGCATTATATAACTAAGAATTATGTGTTAAAACCCATTTATAATGATGAAAATGAATGTATCAATGACACGTTATCAATATAGATATAATTATGAGGGTTTTTATGACAAATCTACATAGAAAATGTCTATAAATAGGAGGAGAATGACCATAACTCTAGGGGCTCATGCAAGCCTTGTGGGAATTCTCTCATGTCTTCTCTTTCTCTCTTGGTAAAGAGCTTTGAAAAGTAGATCCAACCATCTAAAGACCGTGTGGATACCACTAGGCTAGACACTTGAATACCTTCAAATTCTCCTTCAAGAGAACCATGTAAGCATGTTTTCTCATACATAGAAAATGATAAGATCATATGTTCTTGGTGCCTCAATGTTTTTAATATATGATTAAATGTATTTCATTACATTCAATGTTCTAATCAAAATTTTGAAATGCTTATCGACCTCAGAACCTAACAACATGCACATATTTTTTTGGAAACTCCTTATATATATGGCCCTTCAAAATGTGTTATATTCACCTCTTCCCCAAGGTTTCCATTGAGGAAGGTGGTTTTGATCTCCATTTGCTTGATCTCATAGTCATAGTGTGTAGCTTGTCCAATGGTGGTTCAAGCTCTCATCTTCACCTCTTATATAAAGACCTACATAATCTCCTTTTTATATGCAATTCTAGAATTTCTTGCTCTAACTGTTAACATGGTATCGAGCCATAACTTGTTCACGCCGCTGCAATTGCCGCCATTGGATGCTACAGTCATCATTCTTGATGGGCCACCTCCTCCCACTCTAACGTAGTCTGCTCTCCATCATTATCTCTAGCCATCACCGCTGTCGAGCCTTCTCGTCATTGAGTCTTTTATCGGCCATAATTACGCAACATGGGCTTCTAGTTTCTAGCTCTTTCTTGAGTCTCACAGTCTTCATCATCATCTCGCAGAAAATCTTCTGCCACTTTGCAACTTTTCTTCTGCCTCTTGGTCACAATCCAACTTGATCATTATCACTTGGATGCTTCACAACACGTGTATCAAGAAAAGCATTGCATGGTTTCCCACGTGTATTGATAACATGCATTTATAACTTGAATTCTTACCCTAATTAACTCATATTCATGCTTATTTTATGTGAATATGATGCATGTTATCATACTTTTTAGGAATTTTCTCCATTGGCATGTCATTTCACTAAAGTTGATATTTATGCATAAATTAGGGATAATTTCATGCTTAATAGATGATTAATCTTTTGTTTAGATTAATAGAAATTAATCTCTATTATTCAATGAGTTTTGACTTTAGTAGATGTTTGGAAGGATGATTTTAGGATGAATTTATGATTTAGAATGTTTAAATGAGAAATAATTTAAGTAAATTATAAGTCATCTTGATTTCTTCTTTCAAAATATATTTTAAATGACATGATATTAAAAAGAAAAGAATTTTTGATCCAATGGAGAAAATTTGGATTAAAAAGGAGTTGTATATTTTGAAATATGATTTTTTGAAGTTTTAGCCTTTTTCCGATTTTTATTTGATTTTTAAATTGATTTTCTATGATTTTCTTTTATTTAAATCGCGAAAAAAGTGGGGTATTTTGGTAACAGGCCCCGGATGCTGACGTGGCGAGGGGGCCCAGGCAGCGGTTGCCGTGGCGCGCGGGACCGCCTTGGGGTGCGACGCGGCACTGAGGCCACGTGGCAAAGCCCGGGCGGCCCGCGCAGGAGGCGCACAGTGGTGCGGCCACGTGGCAGGGAAGCCACACGGCCACGTGGGCGCCCGTGTGGGGCACCACGTGTAGACTGATAATAGAGGAGACGTGGGGAAATTAATAGGGGAATCCGCTCCCCTAATTAAGCGCGTCTTGCCTCTCTATTTCTTCCCTGTGGGACTATGTTCCCACACGATTTTGTTTATTGCAGGTGACGTGGCGACACGACGAGCGTCGGATCGAGGCGAAAACCCTCGATCGCGTGGAACGGAGTTCATGCGATCAGTGATTAAAACACGTGCTAAAAAAAGAGAGAGTGGATTAAGATCGATGGCTTACCTTCCGACACGTGGACGATGCTGGAGCGCTGGATCTTCATCGAACGGACGGCGTCGCGATAACGATCATCACCGCGATCTTCTCCCATCTGACGGCGGATGCTCCTCGCAATCTTAATCCTTGCGATTGTGATCTGATGGCCACAATGACGCGTGATCGGGACCATCCACTTCACCTGAAGAGCGCCATCGGACGGTGCAGAAAAGGCGTGGAAGAACCGCACGATCGCGGTCCGATCGAGCCGCGATCGCGGCGCGATCGAGCCGCGATCGCACATCTTTTGCCGCGGAATCTCTCCTACTTGAGCTGACGATGATCAACGGAGACCCAGGACCACGATCGACGCCCGATCGTGGCCCGATCGTGGCCTGATCGTGGCCCAATCGTGGTGCTTTTGAAGAAAAATTGAGGCTAAATCCACCGCTAAATCTGGTCCAAATCGTCGCGGAATTGAAGCCACGACGTCGCCAAGTGAAAGTGCCCCCATGACACCGCAAATCCGTGGCCACGACCAGATCAAATGGCCAGAATTCTTGGGCCAATTCTCCCTTTAAAAAGCCATGTATTTCTCCTTTGTTCTTTAACTTTTGATCGATTCGTGAAGGAATTAAGCGAATTTCGAGGAAGATCTCTAGTTCATCGTGATCCCCCTGCGTTTATACTCGATTGCGAAGCAATTGGAGCGGGATTGATTGCAAATTTCTCCTTGATTTCATCAAATTTTCCCCTTGAATTCCGAACGTCCACGAGGAAGAATCCGAGAAAATTCGCTTCAATCCACGAGAATTGGAGCCCCATCCTTGGGGCAATCGGGTTAGTAGTGAGATTTGATCGATTATAAGGAGGTAATTTGAGTTTTTATTAGATTTAGAAGTTTAATTTTGCAAATTAGTTCATAGTGTTCTTTATGTTCCCCAATTCTAGGTCCGAAAAGTTGCTGATTTTAAAAATAGAATATCTCTTTGATTATAATTCCAAATCACTTTATTTTGGTCTCATTGGATTTCTCCTTTCATCAGCTTTCCGTGGATAGCAAATTCATCAAATTCCGAGTTCATTTGACCCTCCAATTTGACGTTTGACCAAGGACTGTTCATCTTTCATCAGAAGTCAAATGTTGACTTTCGGGGTCAATTACTTTTAATTTTCAAATCAGAATTTGATAATTTTGGTCTTTTTACATTCCTCTAGTTCTTAGATTTCCATTGACATAGAAATTGCAATATTTGGATTTCATTTCGTCATTCAATTTGAAGATTTCCTCCGAGGTGTTAATTTTGGGGATTTTCTGATAGTTGATTTTCAATAATTCACAATAAATCTATTTCTTATCTAAAAATTACGAAATATATATCAATAAATTCCATTTTCTCTCTAGTTTCCAAATATCTAATTTTCGTAATCTTCTGACTCTTTTTGATTCTCTGATTTTGTAGAACACCTACTGCTGGTTAAAGTCAACCCTTTGAGTTTGACTTTTGACTTTTCTCTGTCAAATCCGAGATTTCAATTCTTAAAACTTCTTATTTAGCTTATTGATATCATTTACATTCCTTCTATCTTATTTTCTCTTATTTAAAACTCCTTTTAAACCTAAGTTTGACCAAGTCAACTCTGTGATTAAAGTCAACCCTGCTCTCTGTGGATCGACCCGATACTTACCCAATACTTGATTATTATATCTTGTCTTTGTGAGTTCGGTTTTATAAATTTTGTTTGACTATCGTCTTTGTGATTTGACGACACACGAAAACGATACGTCATGTATCACGCTAGTGCTCTCTCTTTGAAAAACCCTTACGATGGTTTATGCCAATCAGACAAACATCAGCCACGAGGTAGAGATCTTCGAGTCTCTTCTCACTTACAAGCAAGGCCATCTCTTCTCTCCCCGCCCATTGCGTCTTAAGTTAGGCCAACATCTGCACCTCATCTTTTAATCATGGCACCACTTACTCGGCCTGCCTATAATTTTATCGTCCATAATTACACAACATGGGCTTCTAGTTTCTAGCTCTTTCTTGAGTCTCACAGTCTTCATCATCATCTCGCAGACGACATTCTGCCACTTTGCAACTTGTCTTCTGCCTCTTGGTCACAATCAAACTCGATCATTATCACTTGGATGATTCACAACATCAATAAAATCATTGCATGGTGTCCCACGTGTATCAAGCTAGTGTGCTCTCTTTAAAAAACCCTTACAATGGTTTATGCCAATCAGACAAACATCAGCCACGAGGTAGAGATCTTCGAGTCTCTTCTCACTTACAAGCAAGGCCATCTCTCTCTTCAGGCCCACTTCAGTCGCTTGCAATTTTTATTTCATAAGGTTGACCTATATCAACCTCCCACCATAGACCTTGTGACATTGACACGTTACCACGAGGAGCTCTATATTGGCATCTATCTTAGTGGCTTCTTTCTCTCCCCGCCCATTGCGTCTCAAGTTAGGCCAACATCTGCACCTCGTCTTTTAATCATGGCACCACTTACTCGGCCTGCCTATAATTTTATCGGTCATAATTATGAAACATGGGCTTCTAGTTTCCAGCTCTTTCTTGAGTCTCGCAGTCTTCATCATCATCTCGCAGACGACATTCTGCCACTTTGCAACTTGTCTTCTGCCTCTTGGTCACAATCCAACTCGATCATTATCACTTGGATGCTTCACAACATCAAGAAAAGCATTGCATGGTTTCCCATGTGTATCAAGCTAGTGCGCTCTCTTTGAAAAATCCTTACGATGGTTTATGCCAATCAGACAAACATCAGCCATGAGGTAGAGATCTTCGAGTCTCTTCTCACTTACAAGCAAGGCCATCTCTCTCTACGCCCACTTTAGTCGCTTGCAATTTTTATTTCAGAAGGTCGACCTATATCAACCTCCCACAACAGACCTTGTGACATTGACACGTTACCACGAGGAGCTTTGTATTGGCATCTATCTTAGCGGCTTTGTCCTCTTCTCTCTCCCCCCCCCCCACATTGCATCTCAAGTTAGGGGCTCTCTTCTATCTAGTGACTGTTAATGAAACAAATTTGTGCGATCATTGAAAACACTCTTCATCGTGTCAGAATACTTTCCATACTCACTGATTGTATAATTTAATTGAAAATTAATTAGGATAATGGTAAGGGTCGAATCCATAGAGAATTAAAGAATTTCTTTAGAGATATTCAAAATTAGATCAAATTGGTTGATAAATTGGGGTGAGAAGTAAGGGAATTTAATATTTTTGGAAATAAGACTCAAAGAATACTCAATTTTTATTAGTCTTCATGGAGAAGTCAAGGAGCAAAATAAGGGGAGAGAAATTGATCACAAAGAGAGAAAAATGACTAAAATTCATAAAAATTAAACTTCTTTATGAATCCAAATTAAAATCTAATATTACATGACAAAATATTAGGGAAAAAACACGTATTGTAACCCAAAATTCTGCATAGAATAATCCAATTAATCATGAAATTAAGGCTTTTATTTTCCATTTCAAAAAGTAAAATTTCAGAGTTCAAGCGGCAAATTCTTCTTTCTCCCTCGATAAAATCTTGATTTCAAACACTCCTTGGGCACATAAATCAATTTAGAAGATGAAGAAAACAAGAGTCAAGGATTGAGATGTTTAAAAGGTTCGATTGATAAAAACATTCAAGAATGTTTAACACCATCGAAGAGAGAAAATAGAAATATACATAAATTTGGTGTGGCCATTGGATTTGACAATTGATCGTCCCTCAATGGCTTAGGTGACATGGCACGCAAGGCCACGTGGCAGAGCCGCGCAAGCCCACGTGGCGTACTAACTTAAGTGATGTATTAGGGTTTAATAGTTGACTATACACTAAGTCATTCATGAGTCTCGTGCAGATGAAAGATTATACATACATGGTAATCGATGACAGAAATGTTCCATAAGTGAGTTCTTACATACTCCATATCTCCTAGAGTACGTGGTGTACCTTGGCACCCAACATGTTGGAAACTCAACCTATTGATTGGGTTAAATCAATCATTAATTAATTAATCTATATGTTGATGTGAATAATTAACTAAGGTTGACTAATAAGGTGTTCTTTGGTCTAAAGAATTATTAAAAACTAAAATATATGGACCTAGAGGGTCACACACGTAAGGTCTATATATGTTGGTGGATATAGACATAATTATGAGGGTTTGTATGAAAAATCCACATACCAAATGTCTATAAGTAGGGGGAGAATGACCACAACTCAAGGTGCCCATGCAAGCCTTGTGGGAATTCTCTCTTTTTTTCTCTTTCTCTCTTGGTGAAAAGCTTTGAAGATGAGATCCAACCATCTAGAGACTAGAGGCTAGACACTTGAATAGCTTCAAGAACTTTTTCAAGAGAACCTTTAAGTATGTTTTCTCATACATACTAAATGATATGATCATTTGTTTTTGGTGTATCAATATTTTGAATATCTGATTTAATGTATTCCATAGCATTCGATGTTTTGATCAAAATTTTTGAAGGCTTATCAACCTCAGAATGCAAAAGTAACCTTGTCACTTGGAAATCTTGCAAACATAAGTGTATCATGCTTCAGTTTGGAGTCTGAGTATCAAGCTATGACTAAGACCATGTGGGAGATGGTATGGCTTCGATAATTTCTCGAAGATCTCAATATTTCATCTCCAATGACCATGCATTGTGATAATCAAGTTGCGGTCTTAATCACCATCAATTTCACTTTTTACGAGCGTACATAGCATATTGAGATTGACTACCAGTACATTTGAGACAAGGTTATCTCTGGAGTCATCTACACTCCACATGTGGCATCATTTCATAAACTTGCGGACATCTTTACAAAGAGTTTGAATGGGATCTCCTATGACTCCAAGGGTACTAACCTGGGCATGTTTTATATGCTCCAGCTTGAGTGGTGATAACATACAATCTAAACACAAAAATATATGATCATTAATACAAATTCAGGTATAAAACATTCCATTATAACACATGTTATCATATTTTTGAGTGTTTATCTATCATTTTATAAAAAAGTCATTATGATCTCGAAAATGCATTGATTTAGGTTAATTATGATAAATTAAGAAAAATATTTTTATAACCCACCTTTACTTGAGGTAATAATTAGTTTTTAAGGTTAAATAATAAGAGAAATAATTATATATACATTCATATATTTTCTAAGTTTTAAAATATAAAAGAAATGAATGTATTTTTGAAATAGAAATTTATTCTCTATTTATTTATAAAATTGAACTTTTTAGAATGATAGATATTAAATTTCTGATCCAATGAAAGAAATTTGGATTAATTTAGAGTTGTATTTTAAAAGAAATGAATTTTCAACTTTTTAGGGATTTTTTTGGATTTTTTCTAAATTTTTCTGAATTTAAAATCCATTTATTTCATTTAAATTCATTAAATAATAATTTTTCTTTTTTTACATGCTGACATGGCAATTGACATGGCGCGAGCGGAAAAAGCGCACCACATGGCGACATATGAGGCCGCCATGTGTTGCACACGTGTACATGTGTGCACGTGTGCGATTGCACGTGTGTGCGCGCGTGTGTAATTAAGGAGAAGGTACCCTATTAAGGATTTTCACTAACTCCTTAATTACACACACCTTATATACACTCATTTTCTTTTTTTTGCCATGTGGGACTTTGTTTTGTGTTTTAAGTGCGCAGGTGACGTGACATCACGAGGAGTGTTCTATGCGTGCATTGAAGATGAATTGTCGATCTTCACTTACGGCATGGGATACGCGGTGCAATCTTATTCGTCGATGAATAATTTTTAAAAAAATTTAATCTCAGCCGTCAATCTGAGGAGTTATAACAGCTGAGATTAAAATCGGCGAAACGCATCTGGAGCGTCCAATCAAAATCAAACGGCGAGTGTTTGATGCGTTACTTATAATGCACGCGACGTGGAAAAATCTTGATGGTTCATTTGTGATTCAGCGACCAGGACTTAGCCGTAACGATTTTCACTCCTGTGTTTCATCAGAGCCGTTGATCAAAGATCAAACCTTTCATTGGATGATTACACCTAATTTTTCCTATAAATTGAGATGTTCTTCGATATTGTAAATCATTTTGGGGTTCTTCAAGTAACCAAACTGTCTAGAAACCAAATCTCTTGAAGCTCTTACCTCCAATCACTTCTAGATCAATTTACGCATTCACGGAGTGCTTGAAAGTGAGATTTCGTTGAGAGAATAGGAAGAAATCAGCTCTTGAATATCAACGATCTTTTTTCAAATTCGAGAATGAAAGGCCTTTGATCCGGATAGAAATTGGATAAATTTGAGCGTAATCTTGGGTTAGAGATCAAGTTTTTTACTAATCTTCCTTCATATAGCCTTAGATTTTAATTTTGAATCATAATTTTAGTTAATTTTAATTTCATTTTTGGTTTTTTGTGATTTTAAAATTTTAAAATTTCTATCTCATTCACTCAACAATTTCTCCACGAATCTTGATCCAAATTCCATGATTTTTGATTATGTGGATTCCCCTTCGAGTCTTCTTTCCAAAAATATCAGTTTTCCTAATTTCTCACCACATTTCATCATCCTATTTGATCTAATTTCAAAGGATATCTGAAAATTCCCTTATTTCTCCGTGGATTCGACCATTATTTGCCACTATACTTCTTAATTTGTGATAATTTCATAAAATTGATGAGTTTGGTATTAATTGTTGACACAATTTTGTGTGAATTTAACGACCACACAAAATTGTTTCGTCAAGGGGATGTGTCCGATGGCATTTTAGTGCATCTCATCTTCACCTCTTATATTCAAAGCTATGTACTCTCCTTTCTAAATGCATATGTAGGGTTTCTTGCTCTCACTGTCAACATAGCTATTGTGAGAGGAATCTCAATTGACTTAATCATAAAAATTAGTCAGAATATTTTATTATAGTTTACTCCTTATCTTTGACGATAACCTTTCGCCACCAACCTTGCCTTTAAGGTGATTGGATCTGAGGTTGATAAGCCTTCAAAAATTTTGATCAAAACATTGAGTGTAGTGGAATACATTGAATCAGATATTCAAAACATTGAGGCACTGATGAACACGATTTGGGGATATTTTTAGTCATCGTTTTAAATCGATTTTATGCAACAATATTTATAATTCCTCACCTGGTATATTGGTACATTAAGGGTCAAATACTTAAGGAGCTTAGGTAATGAGATTAGTGCTTTTAGGGAGTAGAGATACGATTATAGGGAAAAACGAATGGTAGGAGGGATTTTGGAGAAATATGGAGGGATAAAGAAAGTAAAAATATGGTATGAACAACATTCTAAATGGATATATTTATATTCTATGATAGATAATGATGAAAATATTGAGACTAGAAGGATAAAATAGATAAATGATATTGATAGAATGAAAGATGATGGAAGAACGGTTAAAAATCAGGAAATCGGGTAATCAAGAAATTGGGTAATGATGAGAGATTATTTAAATAAAAGAGAAAAAATCTAAAATATAAAAATTAAAATAGGTTCTACACTACCATGGAGGGGGTTACAAGAGAAAATCATATCAGAATTGTCACACAAACCCCGCTTTTTTATGCAAGTCCTAGATCGGGTGATGCTTGACTCGTTACGATCTCGATCATGCTCTTCATCTTGCCTCCACAACAAACTTGAACACCAAAAAATGCCAAAGCTTGGGACTAAGCCTCTCCTTTTCCTTTTGGTAGCTCGATGCTAAGAGAGAGCCAAAAAACAACAAAAAAGGAAGAAGAAGATTCTTTTAATATTTTAGGTTAAGAGGTTCCTTTGAATCAATGGTGGAGATTTAGTCTTTTTGGGTGTAATCAAATGAATAGTTGAGATTAAATATATAAGCCACGACCATAATCACCTCCTAAAGAGGTGGGAGAGCCCCTTTTAAGGAGGTGGGCCCCACAACCACTTCCTTAGGGAGTGGGTTGACCACTCTCTAAGAGGTGGTAACCTTACCACTTCCCTACGGAGGTGGGCTTACCTCTTTTTCTCCTCTTATAAATATGGATCCTTCCTAAAATATAAGAAAGATATCTAAATTTGATTAATAATAAATACAAATAAAAGAAGCTTGACTCATTGACCCTTCAAGAATGCCTTGACCACCTTTGATTTCTCAAGAATCACTTTGACTATCATTGACTTTTAAGAGAAATAGAGTGACTAGACTCCTAAAAAGGTGGAATGGGTTGACCCCCTAAGAAGGTGGTTGACTAACCTCCTAACAAGGTGGAAAGGTTTGACTAACCTCCTAAAGATATAAGAAGATTTGACCAACCTCCTAGAAAGGTGGAAAGGTTTGACTGACCTCCTCAAAAGGTGAAATGGCTTGACCAACCTCCTAAAAAGGTGGAATGTCTTGACCAACCTCATAAAAAGGTGGAATGGCTTTGACCAACCTCCTAAAAGATGAAAATGCTTGAATATCCTCCTAGAAAGGTTGAAAGGTTTGACTAACCTCCTAAAAAGGTAGAAAAAGTTGATCAACCTCCTAAAAAGATAGAGTAATCATTTTATTCTTTCTCCTTCTAGATAGTTTGTATACATGCTCCAATTGAACTTCACCTAAGTCCTTGCATCCACATAAATCATAAAAAATGTGAGAATTCAACCATTTGACTTCCAAGAAATCAAATGGGGTTAGTCTCATAATATAATAAAAGTGTAAGAAATGATGTATAACATGACTTAGTCATATTTTCATTACATTCAACCATATAGAAATGAATATTCTCATTTTCATAGTCTTTATCAGCTCTTAAACAAAGATAAATGATGCATGAATGAGACTTATAATTTAGAGTTATCAGGCACCAATTTTTGGGTTATGATGTCAATAACTTAATGCAATTTTGATCAAAACATCGAATGCAGTGGAAAACATTGAATCGGATACTCAAAATACTAAGCCACCAAAAACAGATGATCCTATCATCTATTATGAATGAGAAAACATACTTACAAGGTTTCCTTGAAGGATTTCTTGAAGTTATTCAAGTGTCTAGCCTCTAGCAGTTTCCACACAGTCTCTGGATGGTTGGATCTTGATAACATGCTAAATAAACATGATAAAACATGATTATTGATGCATATTAAGGCATAAATGATTTCATTTTCATGCATGTTATCATATTTATGTGTATTTTTCTATTATTCCATGAAAAACTCATTATAATCTAAAAAATATGATGATTTAAAGATTAGGGTTAAATATGATGATTTAAAGATAAATAATTTAATAACCCATCTTTACCTGAGATTATAGATGTTTTTAAAGTTAAAATAATGAGAGAAATAATTTTATAGACATTTATTTATATTTTCTTAAGTTAAAAACTTTAAAGAATAGATGTATTTTTTAAATGGAAATTAAAACTCTCATTATTTATTAATTTTGACTCTTTAGAATGATAGATAATTAAATTTTGGATCAAATGAAAGAAATTTGGATTAATTTGGAGTTATATTTTGAAAGTTATGAATTTTCTAATTTTTAGGGATTTTTCCAGATTTTTCTGAATTTAATTTCGATTTTTAAGTGATTAAAACAATTAAAAAAAAGAGGAAAAAGGGGGTTTATTTTCGCGCAGGACCCACGTGGATGCGACGTGGCACTCAGGGGCCACGTGGCAAAGCCATGCTGACGCATGCGAGCGCATGCGTGGTGCGGAGGTGACACGTGGCATGCATATTTATATTTACTCATAATATATAGGGTTATAATACATATAAGCATCCGACATTTCGGATTTCAGCTAACCTTTCATATCGTCACTCCTTATATACCCGACTCTTCCCTCTAATTTTTCCCGTGTGGGACTAAGTTCCACACGGAGTTTAAGTGTGCAGGACACGTGGCTAAAGGTGATGCGTCAGATTAAATGGAGCACGGATCATCGCGCGTTGATGAAGTGGACACGAGGACCACCGGATCATCATCAACACACGTGTTTAAAACAAAGAGTTATAACGGTCCTGATGAAACGTGCGGGGGTACATCTTGACTGTCGGATCGCGATTCAACGGGAGCGATCGAATGCATTTTATAACGCACACTGACGTGCTTCATCTGAGCACTTCATCAAAGATCGGACGATCACAATTTGATTGAAACGGTTCACGATGAACCTTTTCATCTGAACCGTCGATTGAAATTCATCGAACGGTTACGCCCAAAATATGTATAAATAGAGATGTTCTTCCGATTTCTAAACATTTGAGAGCAAATCAATCCAATTGATCTCTTTAGACACCAATACTCTTGAATCTCTTGATCCTATCCTCTTCTATACACAATTATGCATCCAAGGAGGGTTTGAGATCAAGATTTGGCTGAGTAGAGAAGGAGAAATCGACGCTTGAATCTCCACATCGCGGTTTCTATGGATTTTCAATTATCCACGATTAATCGAGCTAATTTGGGGTTAGTGGAGGCGGTTTTTACTGATCTATCATCCATTTATGTTTAATTTTGATTTAGATTAGGAATTGAAGTTCAATTTTTGTATAATTTTTCTCAAAATCGCAATTTTAAGTTTCGAAAATTACTCCCCACTTCGATCTTCAATTTCTCCGCGAAATCAAAGTCAAATTTGATGATTTTTGATTCCGTGGAAACTATTAGAAGTTCTCTTTCATAATTTACCATTTTCCCCTATTTCTATCATCTATTCATCGTCCAATTTGATCAAATTCGAAGATATCATCATAAATTTCCTTATTTCCCTGTTGATTCGACCCTTATTTACCATTATACCCCTCAATTCGAGTTAATTTCATCAAATTGGTAAGTTTGGACTTTGTTTTGACAGGAGATCGTGTGAAATTGACAACCTCGTAATCTTCGCTCGTCAGATCTCCCTTTCAAAGTTATTCATCAAGAGAGAAAGAGAAGAAAAGAGAGAATTCCTACAAGGCTTGCATGGGCACCTTCAGCTGTGGTCATTCTTCCCTTATTATTAGACATTTGGTATGAGGTTTTTTCATAAAAACCCTCATAATTATGTCTATATCCACCAACATTTATAGACCTTATGTGTGTGACCCTCTAGGTCCATATATCTCACTAGTTAATAACTCTATTGACCAAATAACACATTATTGGTCAACCTTAATTAACTATCCATATGCACATATAGATTAATTAATCAATGATCAATTTAACCCAATTGATAGGTTGAGTTGTGAGCCCGTTGGGTGCCAAGCTACACCACGTACACTAGGAGATATGGAGTATGTAAAAACTCACTTATGAAACCTTCCCTTCATCTATTACCATGTATGTATAATCCTTCATCCACATTGGACTCATAAATGACTTAGGGTATAGTCAACTGTCAAACTCTAATTGGTCATTAAAGTTAGTACTGATGCGTGTAGAAATCATCGGGAACTCCTTCTCCGACATTTCTAATACCTTGGCCAAGGATTTCATCGCAGCTTATTCCTTGAGTCAATCTCCTCAAATATCAACGGTGGATGATCTCATCTTGATCACACAATCATCTTCGTGGACTTCATATCGTATCCAATATATGACGTTTTAGATATCCCGTGGCTAGGGATTCGTAAGTCATAATCAAAATATGATCATCCATCCACAAGATATCTTTGGTGTCTCAAGTCGAAAGGACTACATACACAACCATGAGATGAATCAACCCGATTGACAGTTAGGTATACTACCATTCAGGGATTCATACGGATCAATTTCAGTGAACTCTTTCTCCAAAGAGCACCCCCTATCTATCCTTAGTGTCTCCACACCGATGGCTATAGGATCAATCATACTCATCATATGAGTTGTATTAGATAGTTCTATTCTTTACAGATAATTCGATGTCCTTCTCGAATATCCTACGAATAGGAATGTTTAGAACATATGTTTAAAGACTAGTGATCACTATATTATGATCTCATCATAATTTACTTAGTCATTGCATATGCTCATGGACTTCATTGCAAATATCACACAAGAATGACAATGAATACATTTCATTTCCATGAACATAAACAAGATACATGAAAGTTTTATTGGCTTATAGGACACATAATATCCATCACCAATAACATAGGATCCTATTATCTAGTATGTATGAGAAAACATACTTACATGGTTCCCTTGAAAGGATTTTTTAAAGTTATTTAAGTGTCTAGGCTCTAGCTGTATCTACACGATTTCTAGATGGTTAGATCTCCTCTTGAAAGCTCTTCACTAAGAGAGAAAGAGAAGTAAGGAGAGAATTTCTGCAAGGCTTGCATGGGCACCTTGAGTTGTGATTGTTCTCCCCCTATTTATAGACATTTGGTATGTGGATTTTACATAAAACCCTTAGAAGTATGTCTATATCTACCAACGTCTATAGACCTTATGTGTGTGACCCTTCATAACATGCATATTTAACCTAAATTCTTATCTTATTTAACTAATATTCATGCTTATTTTATGTAATTATGATGCATGTTATCATAAGTTTTATGAATTTTCTCCATTGGTATGCCATTTTACTAAAGTTCACATTTTTGCATAATTTAGGGTTAATTATGTGCTTTATTGATGATTAATCTTTTGCAAGGGTAAATTAATAGAAATTAATCACTTTCCCTAATTTACTTTGACTTTAGAAGATAATTAAAAGGATTAATTCCAAGAAAAGAATGAGTGGATGATTAAAAGAAAGAATTCTTAATGAATGATTTAGTATTATTTTAAATACATCTCATTTTCTTGTTTAAATTTGTATTTTAGATGGCATGATATTAAAAAGAAATAAATTTGTGAGCCAGTGGAGAAAATTTGAGATTAAAAGGAGTTATAATTTTAAAGATATGGATTTCCGAATTTTTTCTATTTTTTTGGATTTTTCCAGAATTTATTTTGATTTTTATTGATTTTATTTCTTTATTAAAATCGCAAAAAGGGGGTTAATTTCCGCAGGACCCGCGGAGATGATGTGGCACGCGAAGCTGACGTGGCAGAACCGTGCGAGCCCACGTGGCACCCAGGTGGCGCAGAGGTGGCGCGGACGCGTGGCACGGCCACACGAGTCTATGCGGACGCTCGGGTGGTGCCACGTGGCATGAGGGGGGGCTGGCAGGTTAAGGGCCCACGGGTTAGTGGGCCCTGGTTATAGTATTGCGGCGGTAAAGCATTTGCGTTAAGCTGCCCCACCTTTTATACTCGCCGTGTCTTTTCATTTCCTCCGTATGTGACTATTTCCTGTGATAACTCTTCTTTGCAGGACATGTGGCAAAACAAGGCGCGTTAGATACGAATTGCGTCATGTTAAGCGCGTCGATCGCGTGGACTCATCCACGCGATCATCATCAATACACGTGCGTTAAAAGGACATTTAAGTGAAGCGATCGATGACTCACATTGCACCACGTGGCTTCATCGAACAAATGTGATTCAACGCGATTTTGGCGCATCATGGGGAGACGCGTGGATGCATTATGACGGTCTGATTAAAGATCAGACGACGGAAATTGGGCCAAGATCATGGACATCATGACGTGGGATCATGCCCACTGTTTGCGAGCGACTTGGACGCATCAGAATCTTCTGATCTTCATCAGACAGGTGGAAGACAACACGATCGTGGGATCATGGCCCACGACCATCGCTCGATCGCAGTCGTCCATCGGTCTTCACTGAATTGGATAATCCGCGATTTTTGCTGACTTTTTCTTATTAAATACCGATGTTCTTCCCTTTGTATCTTAACTTCTGATCAAATCGTGAAGCAATTAAGCGATTTTTGAGGAAGATCTTGAGTTCATCACGATTCCCTTGCATTTAGACTCAATCATGATCTGATTGAAGCAGGATTCATCATGTTTAATCGTTGGATTTGATCGAATTCTCCCCTTGAACGCTAAACATCCACTGAGGAAGAAACCAAGCCAATACTCTTCAATCCATGTGAATTGAAGCCAAATCTTCATGACAATTAGTTTAGTAGTAAGAATCGATCGTTCATCTTGCGGTAGTTTGTGTTTTGATTAGATTTAGATAGTTAATTTTACTTTAAAGTCGTTATGTTCTTCATTTTTTCCCAATTTCAGTTTAAATTTTTGCTGACTTTGAAATAAGGGTATCTCCCTGATCTTAACTCTGAATCACTTGATTCTGGTTTCATTGGATTCCTTGCTTCATCAGATTTCCATGGATAGCAAATTTGTGAAATTCAATGATCATTTAGCCCCTCAATTTAACGTTTGACCAACCACTATTCATTTTTAATCCAAATTTGTGCATTAACTTGTGGGATCAATTACTCTTAAAATATAAATTGGAATTTGACAATTTTAGTCTCTTTGGAATCCTCCGGTTGTTAGATTTCTATTTATATATCAATTTCAAGATTTGGATATCATTTGGTTAGTCAATTTGAAGATTTACACCAAAGTGTTCATTTTAGGATTTTTCTGATCTTTGATTTTCAATACTTCATAATAAATCCAATTCTTATTGAAAAATCATGAATTTTATATCAATGAATTTCATTTTCTCTATAGTTTCTAAATATATAATTTTCGTAATATTTTAAGCTCTTTTTATTCTCTAATTTTTAGAAAGTCAACTGTTGGTCAAAGTCAATGCTTTGACCTTGACTTTGACATTTCTTCTAAAAATCAGTTTTCTAAAGTCTTAAATTATCTTATCTCATATATTTAGATCATTTCTATTTCATTATCACTTCTTTAGAACCCTAATTAAACCTAAGTTTTACCAAGTCAACTCTGCAATAAAAGTCAATTGTGTTCTCTGTGGATCGACCTGATACTTACACTTTACTTAATTTTATCTTTGTCATTGTGAGTTTGGAATTATAAACTTTTTTTGACTGACGTTTGTGTATTTTAACGACCACATAAAACACTTCGTTAACCCTCTAGGTCCATATATCTCACTAGTTAACAACTCTATAGACCCAATAATAGATTAATAGTAAACCTTAATTAATTATCAATATTAAAATATAGATTAATTAATCAAGGATTTAATAATCTAGGATCAACAAGTTCAATTGTCAGCCTGTTAGGTGCCAAGCTACATCATATACTCTAGGAATTATGAAGTGTATAAGAACTCTCATATAAAATCATCTTGATATTAGTTACCATATATGTACAATTTTTAGTTCATGTAAAGTCATATATGAATGACTTAGGTACAATAAACTTTCAAACCCTAATAAGTCACTTAATTTATTATTGATGCATGAAGGAAATCATTGGGATCTCTTCCTCCGATATTTCCACTTCTTTGGCCAAGGATTTCATCGTATCCCATTTCTTGGGTTAATCTCTTCAAAAACTGAGGGTGGATGATCCTATCTTGACCACATAATCATCTCAGAGGACTTCATATTGTATCCAATATATGATATTTTAGAGATCTTGTGGATAGGAATTCGCAAGCTATAATCAAAACATGATCATCTATCCACAAGAGGTCTTTGGTGTCTCAAGTCAAAGGACCACATACATAACCATGACATGAAAAAATTTGGTTGATAGTTATGTATAATACTATTTAAGGATTTATACGAATCAATTCAATAAACTCTTTTTCTGATGAGCACCCACTATCTATCCTTGATGTCTCCACACCAATAGCTAGACAATCATCCATACTCATTGTATGTGTCTGATCAGAAAGTGTTATTCTTTCTAGATAATTTGTTGTCTTTCTTGAATATCCCACAAATATGAATGTTTAGAATATTTTTTTAAAGAAAATTGATCACTATAATATGATCTCATCATAATTCATCAAGTCATGAAATATGCTCATGGACTTCATTGTAAACATCATATAAGAATGATAATGAATAAATTTCATTTTGATAAACATAAACCAGAGACATGAAAGCATGATGGACTTAAAAGCCACAAAATATCTATTAGAAGCTACACCACGTGCCCTAGGACATATGGAGTGGATATGAACTTTTGTATAAAACCTTGCCACACCCAGTTACCGTGTATGTATAATCATTCATATACATTAGAATCATAAATGACTTAGGGTATGGTCAATTGTAAAACCCTAATCATTCACTCAAGTTAGTACCAATGCATGGAGGAAATAATTGAGAACACTATATTTGATGTTTCTATCACCTTGGTCAAGGATTTGATTTCATTCCTTCCTTGACTCAATCTCCTCAAATATTGAGGACAAATGATCCCATCTTGACCACACAATCACCTTTGTAGACTTCATGTTGTATCCAACTTGTGAAATTTTGGAGATCCCTAGCTAAGGATTTGTAAATCAAAATCAAAATATGGCCATCCATTCATAAGATGTCTTTAGTTTTTCGATTCTAAGGACCAAGTACATAGCTATAACACGAATCAACCTGATTGATAGTTAGGTAGAATACCATTTAGGGATTTTTATGGAGCAATTTAGTGACCTCTTTTTCCAAAGAGTACCCATTGTCTACCCCTAGTGTCTTCACTCCAATAGAAGCATGATCATCCATACTCATCATATGAGTTAGGTCAAACAGTGTTATTCTTTCCAAATAATTCAATGTACTTCTCAAATATCTTAGGAATATAAATTTTTATAAAACATGTTTAAAGACAAGTGATCACTGAATTATAGTCTAATCATAATTCACTTAGTTATTGCATATGCTCATGGATTTTATTACAAACATCACAAAAAAGTGTTAATGACTAAATTTTATTTCAATAAACATAAATGAGATACATGAAATTCTAATTTCGCTTCTATGCCACGTAATATCCAAAAAGATGTGATTGAGTGAGAGAGAATATGATGGAGTCTGGAGAAAGACAATGAAGGGGAATGACATCACCTCAAAGTGATCTTTGAAGAGATTGACCTAACTCCTAAGGCTTTAGTCATAAGAAAAGACAATGTAATACACAAACAAGGATATCAAAGAAGTGCGAGAGGGACCCAAACATCCTAGTGAATGAGATCAAATTGCTTAGTAGATGGGATTGCATCGCAACCAGGATATTATTTGTCAAGAAGACATGATGTGCACAAAAACTCAAAAAGAGAAAGGCGAGGCAAAACATCCTTAAGAGAAGATATTTGTGCAACAACATAGAAGTAGATGAAGAATACCAAGACAAGAAGGAAATGAAGCTAGAGGAAGCCTCATCATGAATGACCTGATAGAGACCACATTCATTCGCATTCTAATATTTTACATTCATGCCTACAAATATTTGTATTATTGTAAATTATACCATTTTAATGCATGTTATCATCATATTGTCTATTTTTATGCATATCTAGCCATTTTCACCTAATTTCCCATTTTGCATGATCTTAATTAAGTTTTAAATTATGCACGTTTTGACCTTGTAAAAATGAGCAAAAACTTTGACAATAATTATTTTCTTGAGTTTTAATAATATCAAAACTTAGGTAAATTCAAGGAATCAAAGAAGACGCATTAGAGAGAATTGATAATATACACATTTACTTTTGACAAGGTTATATTTTTAAATGAAAGTAATTCAAAGAATTAGTCTTCTTCTTGTTTTTATAATTTAGGAAAAAACTAGAAATTTCATTGAAAAATGCCTTTTTTTAAGCTATGACTATTTTTAAGTTGTTGAACTTTTTTGGAATTATTTTAAAGGTCTAAAATTGAATTTTAAGCTTTTATAGGTGTGTAGTTACGTGTCGTTATTGCCACATAATGCAGTACATTGGATGGCACGCTCGCACACAACACTTAATTTGTGCCTACGATGTAGTTTTTAATATATTGAAATATGCCTATAGGTTGATAAACGCTTGTGAATATTAATACCACCTAATTTTCCTTACTGCCACCTTACCCTTGACTTGGAGTTGAACTCAGTCAGTTCACACTTTTGACTAAAAATTACTAAAAGAAGCTATCTTTTCTTGCATTTCTCAGCTAAATGATATTAATTTAAAATGTATTCAAATGTAAACATAGCCTAGCATAAATTACTGAAACATCTTTTAAAGCACACCTAATGCATGTCAATTTCATCCATGACGTCGCACTTGGTTGTTGTTTTGAAAGATCATGGTTTCTTTTGAATCTTGAGCAAACTCTCTTTTAACTCAAATGTAATACAATTAAATATTATATTGTAATATTTAAATATTTTAATATGTTAATATTTTAAAGAAAATTAAATCTTTTGACTTGTCTGTCCCTAGATTGCTTTTTTTAATTGACATAGAAGAGATAGTTAATCACAGTTATTTGACCTTATGATGAGAAGTATCCTGAAATTGCTCTATTACCCGTTGTATTCTGATTCAGATATTTTGCTATGGATCTTAACCATATAATTTTGCAAAGAGGACCAATCATTCTATACAAGAATTGAAAATTCTCAAAACTATGAAACCCTTGACAAGTAGTTGTCTCATCAAACATCTGGAACATGGTGGACAGACTATAAACAAATACATATTTTTTAACTGTTGTACAAGGAGGGAAGGAGAGAGGTAGACAGTGGCCAAATTAAAGAGAGATAGAGAGAGAGAGAGAGAGAGAGAGAGAAAGGACACATTGAAGAGGGGTGAATATAGTGAGAGATTGTTAGGTAGAGAGAAACGGAGAGAGAGAGAGTTTCCACTAAAAGTCTCAAACCCATCCTATTCTCTTGAAGTCGTGTTATGTAGCTTCCGGATTGGATTTTGCTTGCTAACTAGTTCAGTCGTCTTCCGGTTTGGTTGGCGCGTGACGACTCGGCGTCTCCTCGCGATCTCTTCTTTCTGATTGGTTTAGTTGAGCTGGTGTCTTCTTCTGTGAACCGGGTGTGGGGCTTTAGTCTATGATGCCTTAATAGTGGGAACGTGGGTAGCAACTCGCGACCCAATGAGAATTCTTCTACTATCATAGTGTAGATCCTGTTATCTTCTCGTCTAGATCCACGGACGGGCTGCAGGCAGGAAATCGCGAAGATCACCATGAATCCTACGATCCTCTTGAGCGTTAAATCTCTCGTCGTCTTCTTCATCTTCCTTCTCCTCGCCACCGTCGTCTCCTTTCGCTGGATTGACCAGGTTTTTCTCCTATCGTTCTTATTCCTTCTTTTGGAGTCGGCTCATTCGATTTTAATGGTTAAACGCCTTTCAGTCGAGCATGAGCACGATCTTCGTGTGGCCCGCCAGATGGAATCTAGGTGGACGAAATTGGGACAACTTAGGTCGCTCGCCTGTTCCGGCAGTGCTTCCGCCCTACGCGGCGTCGCCGCTGTCAAAGACGGCGCCGTCGACGCTACCGCGCTGCCCCGACTACTTCAAGTGGATTCACGAAGATCTCCGACCATGGAAAGAGACAGGAATCACGAGAGAAATGGTGGAGAACGGAAGACCCACAGCCAATTTCCGCCTGGTGATCGTGGGCGGTCGAGCGTACGTGGAAACGTTCTCCCGTAGTTTTCAGACGAGAGATGTCTTCACTCAGTGGGGAATTCTGCAACTCCTCCGTCGATATCCCGGTCAAGTTCCCGACCTGGAGCTCCTCTTCGACTGCAACGATCCGCCGGTCATTCCGAAGCCAACGGCTGCGCCGCCGGCCGCACTATTCCACTACTGCACCAGCGACTCCACTGCGGATATCACTTTCCCAGACTGGTCCTTTTGGGGATGGTGAATCCGTAATCCGTCGCAATTATCAATATCCCCGTGCTTTCTTTACATAATGATTGTCGATGCAGGCCCGAAGTCAACATAAAGCCATGGGAGCAGCTCGCGAGGGAGATGAAGACCGAAAATCGACGGCTGCTATGGCCCGATCGAGAGCCGTACGCCTTTTGGAAGGGGAATCAGTGGGTAGATCCCGCCCGGCAAGACCTTTTCCGGTGCAACGTCTCTGATGCTGGAGACTGGAAGGCTCGGCTCTACCCCCAGGTGAAACTCCTAAAATTTATTCTTTCTCTTTGCTTTTTAAAAATGCCGAGCGCTATTATCCAGGACTGGGTCGCGGAGTCCGCGAGCGGGTTCAAGAATTCTGACCTGTCGAGTCAGTGCAAGCACCAGTACGTCAATTTTCTATCTTTCTGAAGTCAGAAGTCTGAACTGGTTCATTTGTTTTCATGTCGGGGTTAGGTACAAGATCTATATCGACGGCCGGTCATGGTCGGTGAGTAGGAAGTATATTCTGGGATGTGATTCGCCTGTCCTCGCCGTTATTCCGCGCTACTACGACTTCTTCTCCCGAGGGCTTGAGCCGCTGCGCCACTTCTGGCCGATTCGCCCGGAAGCGAAGTGCTCAGACATCAAGTTCGCCGTGGACTGGGGAACCAAGCACCAGAGCAAGGTCGACGACTGAAGCGTTTATTTTCCCTTTGTCCCTCGCTCTTTATAGAAGCCTTTTTTTTTTGTGTACAGGCGCAGGAGATGGGGAAGATGGGGAGCGAGTTCGTGTTCGAGCAGGTGAAGATGGAGTATGTTTATGATTATATGCTGCATTTGCTGACGGAGTACGCGAGATTGCTCAAGTTCGAGCCAGTTGTTCCGTCGGGGGCTTTAGAGCTTGGCAGAGAAGCGTTGGCTAGTCCGGATGGAAACGCTAGCGGGGAGCTTTATGAAGATGACGGAGGTTACGGAGCCGGCGGCCGGGCTTCCGTGCGCGCTACCCGGACCGATGAAGCCCGGGGAGCTGGAGAAGCTGCTGGCTGAGAGGGCAAATGCTACACGCCAGGTGGAAGTCTGGGAAAAGGACGTACCCTAAAATATCTGATGGAATTTTCCACCTTCTCCCAGTAGGTAAGCCGGCCCGTTGTCTCTTTCAACCATGGAAGAGAATGCTGGTGCTGATACAGGACGCCGATGGAGAGAGCGATAGCGTCAGAGAAATAGGCAAATGTAGAGAGAGAGTGTGCTGTTTCTCTCTCTTCCTCCCCTCTATTCGTAAATGACCATGATACTGTCAGTTAATTAACATTAAATATTCAGTATTGAGTATTAAAAGTTATTTAATAAAAAATAACAGTATCTTAAATAAAAATATCAAAACCCGAAGTCTGACTAGAGTATTAAACTTAACTCTAACTGAACCCGGGCTTCGCTAACTCTAGTTACAGCACTGAGTACTTCAGTTAATAACTTAACTCTGCTGAGCCCTGGTAAACTGGTAAAACCCTCTCTCTCTCTCTCTCTCTCTCGCGTGACTTGCTCTCTGACGATCTGACACCTCTCTCTCTTCCACTCGCACCCTTAGGCCTCCGATATCGCACATTCGGATTTTCGGACTTGCTCTCCATTTCTCACTCGCCGAGTCGCCGGCTGCCTGTCGCCAATCGCCGTGCACCGCTGCACTGCCGCTCAGAGAAATTGCAGTAGATCCAGCGACTCCCGCCCAGAAATTTACACTCTGATTTTTCATTCAATTTATCTCTCTGTCAACTGGCGCCCCATTTATCTCGAATTCTCAATTTATCTCTCTTGGATTTAACAAAATATCATGCTTGTGCGTTGTAATGCAGCAATGGCACGATCACGTGCTTGATTTCTCTCATTAATCTTTCATTTCACACAACATCGAAATTCTTTGATATTATTTAAGATTTTTTTATCAATTTATGAGAATTACATGAAAATAATTACAGAATAATGTTTTAAATAAACTTCAAAAATGATCTGCTTTTTCTTTTTAAAGTGAATCTAGTAATTTTGGAGTTAATATTTTATTCTCTTATTGTTTCCTAAATTAATTAAATTGCATAGAATGATATATTATTTGATTTCTAATTTAATAAAAAAATACATTAAAAAGGTGTTATCTTTTGAACTATACTCAGTTTTTAATGTATGATGATTTTTTAAAAAAAATTCTATATTTATTTGAATATATTTTAGTAAAAATAGGCCAGAATGGGGACCATTTCCAGCCACTGACATGGCTTCTAGTGGTGCTTGCGTGGTGCTTGCTTAAGAGAAGTTTAAGTCTTAATTTTAGATATTATAAGCCAATGGTCTTTAAGCCCAATTCATCTGATATTTCTAGTTGCAAATTTACTTAGTTTTTCAAATGTGGGACTAAGATGCATTGATTTGCTTTTCACGTGATATTGTGACATCCAGAGCATCAAATCAACTAAATCAAGTGAGATAAAATCTAAGCCCTCCATTTTTGCTCAAGTGGAGGGCGTACATGGTGGCTTCTTGTTTGACAACATTTTGTCTTATTTTTGGATGGATCTTGGCTGTCGATATGAGGAGTTATAATGGCTAAGATTTAATATACTCTTTAGAGTTTACAATGAGCCATGGTGCAATCAAGAGCTTTGGAAAAAGATCTAATGGATGTAATTATATGATGATTCATCTTCATACGGGCTCCATTTCAAATTTGATTGCCACAACTTAAATGCATCAATTCCCCTCTCCTTATTTAATCCTAACCATTGATTGCATTTGAAGTATCAATCCGATGGTTATGCCCTATTCAATCCTAATGAAGACTTCTGTGAGAAATTTGGGAGAAATCACCATTTGATCTTCAAATTCCACTTTGAATTTGTAGAATGAAAAGCCCCTGATCCAAAAATCATTTGGATCAATTTCATTAAGGTTTTGGCATTAGTCATTGCTTACGTTTCCTAATCCATAATTACTTAGAATTTGATTTCTATTTTGAATTTTAATTTAATATAATTTCATTATTTTTTGTCATTTTCTCTCTCATGGTGACTCATTTACTACATCTTTAATTTTTCCTTGGATTTAGATTTGATTTTCATGATTTTTGTTTATGTGGAAAGACCAATTATTTTTCTAAATGTATATTTTTCCTAAATTTTTGCTCCAATTCATCATCAAATTTCATCTAATCTTAAAACTCTAAAAAATAAAGACTAATTCTGCCATGGATTCGACACTTTCTCACTTAAATACTTAAATAATTTTAATTAGCTCCAATTTTTAAGTGAGTTTGGACTTCTTTTCACTTGATGATGCGCATTTTCAACAATGGCATGAATACACATAGTCAAATGGCACCGTTGTCATGGAATTAGGTGTTCAATTTTGAAGAATTTCAAAATTTTGAGTAAGCTAAACTTGGATTTTCACCTTCATTTTTTTATTTAAATTCCCATCGGCCTTTCTTTGGGTGATTTAAAGAAAAAATTCATCTGTTAGGATCCCTAATTCAACATGAGTTTTTGGTGATTTTTCCCTTTTTAGAGAATTGTGGCCTATCACTTGATCACATCAATTTAATGGGGGGGGGGGGTAAACCTCATGGATAGAGAGAAAGAGAGTGTAGAAGTGTGGAATGGGCTCTATCATTTGCTTTTTCATGTGAACCTCTTAGACATCTCTAGTACCCACTTCTCCATCACATAATTGATGAGATCAGAGGTCTATAAACTTTATGAAATTTTGATTAAAACTTCAAATAGAGCAGAATACATTAAATCGGATGTTAAAAATATTGAGGCACCAAGAACAGATGATCCTATCATCTAGTATGTATGAGCAAACATACTTACAGGGTTTCCTTGAAGGAGTTCTTGAAGCTATTAAAGTTTCTAGCTTCTAACGGTATCCACATGGTCTCTGGATGGTTAGATCTCCTCTTCAAAGCTCTTCATCAAGAGTGAAAAGAGAAGAAAAGAGAAATTTACACAAGGCTTGTATGAGCACCTTCAATTTTGGTCGTTATCCCCCTATTTATACACATTTGGTATGTGATTTTTTTATAAATACCCTCATAATTATGTCTATATCCACCAACACCCATAGATCTTATGTGTGTGACCCTCAAGGACCATATATATCATCGATTAATAACTCTATAGACCAAATAATACCTTATTGGTCAACCTTAATTAATTATCCACATCAACATATAGATTAATTAATCAATTATCGATTTAACCCGATCGATAGGTTGACTTTTCCAGGTTGTTGGGTGTCAAGGTACATCACGTACTCTAGGAGATATGGAGTATGTAAGAGCTCATTTTTAGAACCTTTCCGTCATCGATTACCATGTATGTATAACCCTTCATCTACACGAGACTCATGAATGACTTAGGGTATTGTCAACTGTCAAAACCCTAATCGATCACTCAAGTTAGTAGTGATGTGTGCAGGAAATCATTAGGAACTACTTCTCCGATATTTCTACCACATTGGCCAAAGATTTCATCGCATCTCATTCCTTGAGTCAATCTCCTCAAATGCCGAGGGTGCATGATCTCATTCTAATCACATAATCATCTTCGTGAACATCATGTCGTATCCAGTATATAACATTTTAGATATCCGGTGGTTAGGGATTCGTAAGTCATAATCAAAACACAATCATCCATATACAAGATGTCTTTGGTGTCTCAAGTCAAAGGACCACATACACAACCGTGACATGAATCAACCTGATTGACACAGGTATAATTACTATTCAAAGATTCATATATATCAATTCAGTGAACTCTTTCTCCAAAGAGCACTTACTATCTATCATATGTGTCTCCACACTGATGGCTACATGATTAGTCATACTCATCATATGACTCAGATCAAATAGTGCTATTTGATAACATGAAATTACATGATTATTAAGGCAAATTAAGGCATAAAACATTCCATTTTTATGCATGTTATCATACTTAGAGTGCACATATGAGACCGCCACATGTCGCATAGTGTACGTGTGTGCGTATGTGTACATGTGTGTGAGTGTGTGCATGTGTACCCACGTGTGTATCTGCATGTGTGTAATTAGGGAGCAAACACCATGTTAAGGATTTTTGCAAACTCCTTAATTATACACACCTTATATAAACATATTTACTCTTTAATTTCTGCCATGTGGGGACTATATTTTCGTGTTTTAAATTCGCAAGTGACGTGGCTCACAATTGCGTCCGATCGCGCAATTAAAACGCGATCATTGGTCGTCACTTAAAGCGGGGGGTACATGGCGCATTCTTACTCGTTGGTGAATCATTTTTAAAATGATTTAATCTCAGTCATTGATTTGATGAGTTATAACGGCTGAGATTAAAACCAACGAAAACGCATCCTAAGCATTAGATTAAGATCCAACGGATGACGTTTCAAGCGTTACTTCTAAAGCGCGTGATTTGGAAAAATCTTGACGGTCCATCTAAGATCCCAAAACCATGACTTAACTGTAACGATTCACATATATGCGTTTCATCAGATCCGTTTGATAGAAGATTAAACGCTCAATCGGACGGTTACGCCCAAATTTTTTATAAATTGAGATGTTCTTCAAAATTGTAATGCATTCTTGGATGTTTTCGAGTAATCGAACTGTTTAGACACATCCATCATTGAATCTCTTGCTTCCAATCACTTCTAGACTCATTTCCACATTGACAGAGTGGTTGGAAGTAAGATTTCATCGATAGAATAGGGAGAATTCGTCTCTTGAACACCGATGATTGTCTTCAAAATTGCATAATGAAAAGCCTTAAATTCGCCGATTAATTGGATCATTTTGATCGCTATCTCGGTTAGATTATGTGTTTTCCTGCTAATTTTTCATCATGTATCATTAAATTATAATTTAGGATCATTGATTTAGTTAATTTCTTTTTTAATTTTGAATTTCTCTCTCTTGGCGTTCAGAAATTTCTATCTAATTCGCTCTTTGATTTCTTTGCGAATCTTGATCCAAATCGAGTGATTTTTTATTATATGGATTTGTCTTTAAGTTCTCTTTCCAAAATCTATCAAAATCCCTAATTTTTCACCTCAATTCATTATCCAATTTGATCAAATTTTCAAAAGATCTCTCAAAATTCCCTTATTTCTCTGTGGATTTGACCATTATTCACCACTATACTCCTTAATTCATGATTATTTGATGTAATTGGTGATTTTGGTACTAATTTTAATACTAATTGTTTGTGCATTCAATGACCTCACCAATTTGTTCTATCAATATTATTTTCGGATAATTCGATGTCCCTTTCGAATATCCCACAAACATGAATAATTATATCATATGTTTAAAGACTAGTGATCACTGTATTATGATCTCATCATAATTCACTTAGTCATTGCATATGATCATAGACTTCACTGCAAACATCACACAAGAATGACAATGAATAAATTTCATTTTAATAAACATAAACGAGATACATAGAAGTGTGATTGGCTTATAGGCCACATAATATCCATCAATAATTTCTTTGTTTCTTTACATCACTACTTTAGGATCTATAAAGTCAATTACTAACCAAGGGTAGTCGATCAAAATTGGAAACTTGGGTTGGACAAAAGTAGTTAGACTTACAATTGAATGGGATGTCATGCTAGTGATGGAATGTAAAGCTTGATAGGCTCTCAAAATTTTGATCAAAACATTGAATACATTGGAAAACAATGAATCAAACATTCAAAACATTGAGGCACCAAGAATTGATGATCCTATCATCTCTTATAGATTAAGTCTAACTATCCACACAATCACCAAATAATTAGATTTCCACTTCAACGCTCTTCATTAAGAGAGATAAAGAAGAAATGAGAGAAATTCCAAAGAACTTCTAATGAGCACTTTTAGGTGTGATCATTCTCCCCATATTTATATACATTGTGTTGGGATATTAGGCTCAAAAAGCTCTCCAAATCTTTGTCTAAAATCATGATTGCAGCGGAAGGTGTTGAATCAAAACATTCAACATCGTGGAAGCACCAAAAATGGATGATCTCATCATCCATTCTAGGTGATCATATCATCTAGTATAGAATAAAATTCATACTTACTTGGATCATTTGAAAGAGTTCTTCAACCGTTCAAGCGTCCGACCTCTAGCGGTATCCACACAGTCTCTAGACGATCGAATCTTCACTTAAACACTCGTCACCACAAGAGGAAGAGAAGAGGGAGGAGAAGTTCCACTAGGCTTGCATGGGCACCTCTATTATGGTCGTTCTCCCCCTATTTATAGACTTTGGGAATGTGAAATTTTCAAAAAACCCTTATTATTATGTCTATATCCACCAACGTCCATTGACCTTATGTGTGCGACCCTCTAGGTCCATATATCTCGCTAGTTAATGACTCTATCAAACCAATAACACTTATTGGTCCTCCTTATTAATTAACTATATCAACATATAGATTAATTGACTAGGGATTGATTTAACCCAATCGACAGGTTGAGTCGCTAGCCCAGTGGGTGCCAAGCTACACCACGTGCTCTAGGAGATGTGGAGTATGTAAGAACTCACTTATGGAACCTTCCCGTCATCGGTTACCATGTACGTATAATCCTTCATCCACATGAGACTCATGAATGACTTAGGGTATGGTTAATTGTCAAACCCTAATCGGTCACTCAATTTAGTACTGATGCGAGTAGGAAATCATTGAGAACAACTTCTCTAATATTTCCACTACCTTGGCCAATGATTTAATCGCATCTCATTCCTTGAGTTGATCTCCTCATATACCGAGGGTGGATGATCCCATCTTGACCACACAATCATCTTCGTGCACTTCATGTCGTATCCAATATATGACGTTTTAGATATGACTAGGGATTTGTAAGTCATAATCAAAACAAGATCATCCATCCACAAGATGTCTTTGGTGTCTCAAGTCAAAGGACCACATACACAATCATGACATGAAACAACCTGATTGACAGTTAGGTATATTACTGTTTAGGGATTCATACGGATCAATACAGTGAACTCTTTCTCCAAAGAGCACCCACTATCTATCCTTAGTGTCTCCACACCAATGGCTATAGGATCAGTCATACTCATCATATGAGTTGGATTAGATAGTATTATTCTTTTCGGATAATTCGATGTCCTTCTCAAATATCCCACGAATAGGAATATTTAGAACATATGTTTAAAGACTAGTAATCACTATATTATGATCTCATCATAATTCACTTAGTCATTGCATATGCTCATGGACTTCATTGCAAATATCACATAAGAATGATAATGAATAAATATCATTTCAGTGAACATAAACAAGATACATGAAAGTGTGATTGGCTTATAGGCCACATAATATCCATCAATCTCCCACTTGGACTAAAGCCAATTGCCCTTGTGCAACAACCTCATAGTTGTGCAATGACGCTCAAAGACTTCTTCAGCTAAAGGCTTAGTCAGTGGATCTGCAATATTGTCTGTTGATGGAACTCTTTCCACCACTACATCTCCTCTGACGACGATCTCCCTAATCAAGTGAAAGCGCCTCAGAATATGCTTAGACTTCTGATGAGACCTTGGCTCTTTCGCTTGTGCTATTGCACCATTGTTATCAAACATTAATGGAATAGGGTTTGAGATCATAGGGACAACGCCAAGGTCTGTGATGAACTTCTTCACCCAGACTGCTTCCTTGGTGGCATCACTCGCGGTAATGTACTCAGCCTCTGTCGTTGAATCTGTAGTGGTGGGCTGCTTGGAACTTTTCCAAGACACTGCTCCCCCATTCAAAGTGAACAAGAATCCAGATGTAGATCTACTATCATCTGGGTCTGACTAAAAACTTGAGTCAGTGTAACCTTGGAGCTTAATTTCCTCTCCTCCATATACCAGAAATAAATCCTTAGTCCTTCTCAAGTACTTAAGGATGCATTTCACGGCTTCCCAATGACTCTCACCTGGGTTAGCCTGAAATCTGCTCGTAACACTTAGAGCAAATGTCACATCTGGTCTTGTACATAACATAGCGTACATGATGGATCCAATCGCCGATGCATACGAGATCTTTTCCATCAACGCTCTATCTTCAGGAGTCTTAGGCAAATGCTCCTTAGATATCTGAACTCCATGTCTTATCGGTATGAAACCTCTCTTGGAGTTCTCTATGCCAAACCTTTTGACAATGGTGTCTATGTACATGGATTGGGATAAGCCAAGCAACCTCCTTGATCTATCTCTATAGATACGTATTCTTAATACGTAGGTTGCTTCACCCAAATCCTTCATGGAGAAGTTCTTTGACAGCCACGCCTTCACTGATGATAACATACCTACATCATTCCCAATGAGTAGAATGACATCCAAATAAAGGACAAGAAAAGTGATCGTACTCCCACTGATCTTCTTGTACACACAAGGTTTGTCTTCATTCTTAATGAAGTCATAAGATCTGATCGCCTCATCAAATCTTATATTCCAACTCCTAGATGCTTGCTTCAATCCATAAATGGATCTCTACAACCTGCTGACGTGTCATTTTCGTGCGTCGTTAAAACACAAAGACGATGGTAAAAAAAAATTTAGAAAACTGAACTCACAAAGACAAGATATAATAATCAAGTATTGGGTAAGTATCGGGTCGATCCACAGAGAGCAGGGTTGACTTTAATCGCAGAGTTGACTTGGTCAAACTTAGGTTTAAAAGAAGTTTTAAATAAGAGAAAATAAGATATGATGAATAGAAATGATATAAATAGACCTAATAAGAAGTTTTAAGAATTGAAATCTCGGATTTGACAGAGAAAAGTCAAAAGTCAAAGTCAAAGCATTAAATTTGACCAATAGTAGGTGTACTGTAAAATCAAAAATCAAATAGGGTCAGAAGATTACGAAAATTATATATTTAGAAACTAGAGAGAAAATGAAATTTATTGGTATATAATTCGTGATTTTTGGATAAGAATTGAAAACCAAATATCAAAAAATCCCTGAAATGAACACCTCGGAGGAAATCATCAAATTGACCGGTCAAATGAAATCCAAATCTTGTAATTTATATGTCATTGGAAATCTAAGAACCATAGGAATCTAAAGAGACCAAAATAATCGGATTCTAATTTGTAAATTGAAATTAATTGACCTCGAAAGTCAACATTTGACTTCTGATGACAGATGAACAGTCCTCGGTCAAACGTTAAATTGAGGGGTCAAATGAACTCAGAATTGGATGAATTTGCTATCCACGGAAACCTGAGGAAAAGAGGAATCCACTGAAACCAAAATAAAGTGATTTGGAATTATAATCAGAGAGATATCCTATTTTCAAAATCAATAATTTTTCGGACTAAAAATTAGGAAAAATGAAGAACACTATGAACTACTTTGCGAAATTAAAGATCTAAACCTAATAAAAATACAAATTACCTCTTGATAATCGATCGAACCTCACTACTAACCCGATTGCCATAAGAATGAGGCCTCAATTCTCGTGGATTGAAGCGAATTTGCTCGGATTCTTCTTCGTGGACGTTCGGAATTCAATGAAATCAAGAGATGAAATCGTGATTATCATGCTTAAATGGATGCGTCTCTACACACTTGGAAGCAGAGGATCACGAGAACTTAAGACCTTCCTCGAAAACTCGCTTAATTTCTTCATGAGTCGATCAAAAGTTAACTTTCAAAGGAGGGAAATACATGCTTTTAAAGGGGGAAATTGGCCCGAAGATCGTGGCCATTGGAGCGGTCGTGGAGGAGGTCTGCAAGGGTCGTGGGAGCGGTTCCTTGGGGCGACGTCGTAGCTCCAGGATTCGCCACGAACTAGCCACGATTATCGCCGCAATCGACCACGATCGACCACGATCGGACCACGATCGGGCATCGATCGTGCTCCAGATCCTCAATAAGATGAGGATCGATGGTCGTGGAATCGATTCTACGATGAATGGTGTGCGATCGCGGCTCGATCGGACCGCGATCGTGGAGTTCTTCCACAACTCGTCGTAGCCGTCCGATTCTCTTCAGGTGAGGGAACAGTCACGATTGTGCGATCTTGTTAAGCTTTGATCGTGAGGCGCGTCCACCGTGAGCTGTCCGATCGGTGATTATCACGATGAAGATCCGACGCTCTCGAGCCTCCACGTGGCGTCAGGTAAGCCGTCCGATGCTCCCAGATGACGATCCCAGTCGCGATCGCGATCGAACGCACCTGGTGCTTCCACGTGGCAACCGTTGAATGGTCACTTAACTTACATATTGTGCACGTGCATCATTTGATGATCGTGTGGACTCGGGTCGACGCGATCTCAGCCGTTCTGACTGCATCGAACGCCCGATAAGCCGCCACGTCACGTGCAAAGGGTAAGTATCGTGTGGGACATAGTCCCACACGGAAGAAAAATTGAAATGCGCTCCTATAAATTAGGGGGCAGTTTTACGCTTATGCGTTACCGCCCCTAAATACTAACTAGGGCCCACTATTCCCGTGGGCCCTCCACTTACCAGCCTACCACGTGGCGCCCCACACGAGCACCCATGTGGACCGCGTGATCGCGTGGCCTCCTGCCACGTGGCTGCGCCACCGCGCGCCTCCTGCGCCCCGTGCAGGCCACCCGGGCTCTGCCACGTGGCCTCAGTGCCGTGTTGCACCCCGAGGCGGTCCCGCGTGCCACGTCAGCCACCGCCTGGGCCAGGTCGCCACGTCAGCGCCTGCAGGTACGTAAACCCCTTTTTGCGAATTTTTTAATTAGAAATTCAATTTAGAAATCAATTAAAAATCTAAAAAAATACATAAAACTTCAGAAATTCATATTTCTCAAAATACAACTCCTTTTTAATCTCAAATTTTCTCCATTGGATCACAAATTTCTTCCTTTTTTATATTATGCCATTTAAAATATATTTAGAAAAGAAGAAATCAAGATGACTTATAATTTACTTAAATCATTTCTCATTAAACATTCCAAATCATAAATTCATCCTAAAATCATCCTTCAAAACATCTACTAAAGTCAAAACGCATCCCATAACAGATATTAACTTCTATTATTTTAAACAAAAGATTAATCATCTATTAAGCATGAAATTATCCCTAATTTATGCATAAATATCAACTTTAGTGAAATGACATGCCAATGGAGAAAATTCCTAAAAAGTATGATAACTTGCATCATATTCACATAAAATAAGCATGAATATGAGTTAATTAGGGTAAGAAATTCAAGTTATAAATGCATGTTATCACCTGCACACCTTTTTTTGAAACTCCTTTGATGTATAACCCTCAGGTTATATCATATACACCTCTTCCTCAAGGTTTCCATTGAGGAAGGCAGTTTTCACATCCATTTTGCCAGACCTTGTAGTCATAGTGTGCAGCTATGGCGAGAAGAATCCTGATTGACTTAATCATAGAAACTAGTGAGAAGGTTTCGTCATAGTAACCTCCTTGTCTTTGATGATAACCCTTCGCCACCAACCTTGCCTTGAAGGTGTCAATATGTCCATCAGCACCAATCTTCTTCTTGAGGATCCACTTACACTCGATGGGTACTATACCCTTGACGAAGCGTTTTCGTGCGGTCGTTAAACACACAAAACGTAAGTCAAAAAAAATTTATAAAACCGAACTCACAAAGATAAGATATAAAATAAGGTAATATGTAAGTATCGGGTCGATCCACAAAGAGCAGGGTTGACTTTAATTGTAGAGTTGACTTGGTCAAAATTAGGTTTAAAAGAGGTTTTAAAGAAGAAAAAATAAGATGTGATGAATAGAAATGATATAAATAGAATAAATAAGAAGTTTTAAGAATTGAAATTCTCGGGTTTCGACAAAGAGTCAAAAGTCAAAGTCAAAGAGTTGACTTTGACCAATAATAGGTGTTTCTGTAAAATCAGAGAATCAAAAGGTGTAAGAATATTACGAAAATTATATATTTAGAAACTAGAGAGAAAATGAAATTTATTGATCTAGAATTCGTAGTTTTTTTTATAATAAATGGATTTACTATGAATTATTGAAAATAAAATATCAGAAAATCCCCGAAATGAACACCTCAGAGGAAATCTTCAAATTGACCGGTCAAATGAAATCCAAATATTGGAATTTATATATCAATGGAAATCTAAGAACCAAAGGAATCTAAAGAGACCAAAATGATCGAATTCTGATTTGTAAATTGAAAGTAATTGGCCCCAAAATTCAATGTTTGAATTCTGATGAAGAATGAACAGTGCTCGGTCAAACATCAAATTGAAGGGTTAAATGAACTCAGAATTCAATAAATTTTCTATACACGGAAAGCTGATGAAAAGAAGAATCCAAAAAAATCAAAATCAAGTGATTTGGAATTATAATCAAAGAGATATCCTATTTTCAAAATCAGCAATTTTTCGGACTGAAATTTGAGGAAAATGAAGAACACTAAGAACTAATTTGCGAAATTAAACTTCTAAATCTAATGAAAACTCAAATTACCTCTTGATAATCGATCAAATCTCACTACTAATCTAATTGCCACAAGAATGGGGCTTTAATTCTCGTGGATTGAAGTGAATTTGCTTGGATTCTTCCTCGTGGACGTTCGGAATTCAAGGGGAAAATTCAATGAAATCAAGGAGGAATTTGGGATCAATCCCGCTCCAATTGCTTTGCAATCGAGTCTAAATGAGGGAGGATCACGAAGAACTTAAGACCTTCCTCAAAATTCGCTTAATTCCTTCATGAATCGATCAAAATTTGAAGAACAAAGGAGAGAATACATTGGTTTTAAAGAGGATTTTGGCCCGAAAATTCAGCTCGTTTGATGCGATCGTGGGAGCGGATTGATGGCCACGATCACGCGGCGATCGTGGTCCATCGCTTGGAGCGGTAGTGGCTCCCCATTTTTTTGCTGAATGGGCCACGATCGTGCCACGATCGAGCGAAGATCGAGCCACGATCGCGCGTCGATCGTGGTTCTTCGTCGATGTCGATCCACCGTCCGATGAAGATCCTCTGATGACAATCTCGATCCACCATCCGATGAAGATCCTCTGATGATGATCTCCACAATCCTGCGCTCGTGATGAATCCAGTGTCGTTCGTCCGATGAAGATCAGATGATGACAATGTGTCCACGCGGTGCTCCCCGATTCCGAAATCATGAAAGATCGCGACCGTCCGATGAAGCCATGTTCGATGAAGCCATGATCAAATCGTGACGGAGATCGGACGCTCCTGGCACCTCCACGTGTCACCAGGTAAGCCCTCGATCTCATCCACTTATTCCTCCTATTGAGCACATGCTCATGATGGAGATCAGGTGGACTCCGCGTCCATCGCATCAACGCATCTCAATCAAAACCCGTGCATCCGACGTCCATCGTGCCGCCACGTATCTTGCAAAGGTAAGAACCGTGTGGGAACATAGTCCCACATGGAAGAAAAACCGGAAAAGATCACGCTTAAATATCGGGGCGGTTTAACGCTATTGCGTTACCACCCCAATCATCTTACCAGGGCCCACTAACCCGTGGGCCCTTCACCTGTCGACCCCCCCCTCCTGCCACGTGGCTGCCCCACACGGGCATCCGTGTGGACCCTGCGTGGCCTCTTGCCACGTGTCCGTGCCCTGTGCGCCACCTGTGCCTCACGTGGGCCCGCGCGGCTTTGCCACGTGGCCTTGTGTGTCGCGTCGCATTCGCGCAGGTCTCGCGTGCCACGTCAGCTCCTCGCCACATCAGCTACGGGGTCTGTGGACCAAAATACCCCTTTTTCACTGATTTTAATAAGGAAAAAATCAATTTAAAAGTAAGATAAAAATCGAAAAAAGGTATAAACTTCAGAAATTCATAACTTTAAATATACAACTCCTTTTTAATCCAAATTTTCTCCATTAGATCACAAATTTCTTCCTTTTTAACATCATGTCATTTAAAATATATTTTCAAAGAAGAAATTAAGATGAATTAAAAATTACTTAACTTATTTCTTAATAAATCTTCTTAATCATAAATTCTTCTTGAAATTATCCTTTCAAAACATGCACTAAAGTCAGAATCATTCAAGAAAAGAGATCAACTTCTATTAATTTAAAACTTTACAAAAGACTAATCATCTATCAAGCATGAAATTATCCCTAATTTATGCATAAATATCGACTTTAGTGAAATGACATACCAAATGGAGAAAATTCCTAAAAAGTATGATAACATGCATCATATTCACATAAAATAAGCATGAATATGAGTTAATTAGGATAAGAAATTAAGTTATAAATGCATGTTATCAACCCTCAAGAGGGTCGACCAAGTACCATACTTGGTTTTGATGCATGTACTGGGTCTCTTTGAATCTATTGCTTCTCGCCATTTCTTAGAGTTGGAATCATTTACCGCTTCATTGTAGGTTAAAGGATCACTATCCTTTAAGTGGAGAGTATCGACATCATCCGTCACATTATGTCCTACATATCGATCTGGTTGTCTCGGTACTCTACTAGTCCTACGCGGTGCCTTTGTGTGTACTTGAAGATTTTCGGGGAGTGAGTTCTCATCTAATGAGGTAGCATTTGTGTTCGAATCTCGAACTTCTTCCAGCACTACTTTACTCCCACTATCTCTTTCTCAAGAGATACTCATCTTCGAAGAAGATGACCCTTTTCACAACAAATATCGATTGTTCTTCAGGGCGGTAAAAGTAGTATCCAATCGTCTCTTTTGGATATCCCACAAATTTACACAACTCAGTCCTCAACTCTAGCTTATCTGTATCATGTTTCTTAACATGAGCAGGACAACCCCATACTCTAAAGTAAGAGAAGTCCGGCTTCTTCCCTTTTCATATCTCATATGGAGCAGAAGCTACAGATTTGTTAGGTAAGACGTTAAGGACACACGTTGCTATCTCAAGCGCATATCCCCAAAGGGATATTGGAACTTTTGAGAAACTCATCATAGATCGCACCATGTCCAACGAGGTACGATTTCTCCTTTCCAAAACACCATTCATCTGAGGTGTGTAAGGAGGAGTCTATTAAGCTAGGATACCATTATCCTTAAGGAACTGTGTGAACTCTGTACTTAAGTATTCACCTCCTCGATCTGATCGAAGAGTTTTGATACTCTTTCCAGATTGTTTCTCCACTTCATTCTTAAACTCTATGAATTTCTCAAAGGCTTCAGACTTATACCTCATAAGTATACCCATCCAAACCTAGAGAAATCATCAGTAAAAGTGATGAAGTACAAACTGCCACTTCTGGCTTGGACAGGCATTGGACCACATACATCATAATGTATTAGCTCCAATACACCCTTGGCTCGTTCTCCAATCCCTGAGAATGGAGATTTAGGATAATTTACTCATAATGCAAGATTCACAAGTTTGCAAATGATTCATAATCAAATGCTCCAAAGTATGCATCTTTATGCAACGTCTGTAATCTTCCATCACCAACATGCCCAAGTCTATAATGCCATAAGTAGGCTTCATTCACACCATGTTTATTCTTCTTAAGAGCAACATCCATTTGGAGATTATAAGAAGAAACATCAATCAGATATAAACCATTGACTAATGGTGCCGTAACAACCAATTTACTTCCCAAGTAAATAGAACAACACTTGTCCTTAATAATCAAGGTATATCCCATCTTGTCCAAACAAGAAACTGAAAATGATGTTCTTACCTATACTAGGAACATAATGACTTTCTTCTAAAGAAAGATAATCTCCAGATGGTAGCTTGAGGTTCACAACCCCTAGCGCCACAGCCGCAACTCTTGCGACGTTTCCCATCCTTAGTTCCACCTCGCCCTTTTTCAGCTTTCGCTTACTTGTCAGCCTCTGGAGCATCACCATGCAAGCACTGAGCTTTCTCATTGAGGTAATTTTTACAGTTCCTCTTCCAATGTCCTTTCACGCCACAGTGGAAACATCGTTCCCTTGTCATCGCCGTCCTTCCCTTGTCAGAGTTGCTTTCCCTTACTTTTCCCTTTGCCCCTTTTTAAGGCAAAGGCTACCTTCCTCTTCTTGTTGGTCGCACCAACAAAGAGGATTTGGGGCTTTTCTCCTTCTAAAGGTTCCCCTTGGCAGTAGTAAGCATGTTCAATGCTCAGATTTAAGTAAGATCTTTAAGTTCTTGAGCCAATCACTGAAGTTCGGCTAGTCAAATGGTTGACATTCATAATGTCATGAAGAGGGTTAGTCGACAACATCTTTGCCTTTTAGGAGATAAATAAGAATTAATGATTAATTCTTTGCAGATATTATGTTCATTGAAAATAATGCTCCCACTAAAATTAAGCAATTCACACAACCCTCATGTGTATGAAAAGGGAGAACCGACAATCTCCTAGTGGGGATCAGAATCTCAACAACTATATTACGACCTGGAGTGGACTCTACCAATCATAATATATTGTTGAGCATCCATCTCATGAAACTTGTAACATTTGCAATACCTAATCATACTTCGGTCCCCGACGCTCATGCGGCTTGGAGTGGACTCCACCAACCACTGAGTTTGGTCTAAGCCATACCTTTGTTACTTGATGGAAATAGATTCATGAGTGGTCCTGTAGTGGACTCCACCAAACCAAACGGTTCCTCTACCCCGGCCTTGTGTCATACACTAGTTCTTAGTTCCTCTTCTTCGATAAGTAGGCCTGGAGTGGACTCCACCAACCCAACTTAAAGTGATTTGGATACTAAGGCTATAACAAAGGAGGACCATGTGTGAGTTCGTAACTCTTGCGTTTCAGCCCAGAGTTTAAATTGTGAGGGGTTTTATGTTTGTTTTGGTTTCTAATTTCAAGGTACTCCATGGTTATCTCAATAACCATACCCTTAAATATGATTATCATAATAATCATAGACATGTATCTCATACATGTTATATGTGATATATTATCAATCAAACAAAGCTAGGAGATCCTACTCTAGGTCCTTCTAGATTCTTGATATAACAACACACATATTTAAATAAATAATCCAATTCATTGCAAAACTTAATCATATTAATATTTTTAAAATTAAACATGACTATCATGTTTAAAAATTAAGGAAGTAATCATTTAAACACTTTAGAATGATTGTAAGAATTTCATGAATTTGAAAATAACATAACCCTTAAATTATTCAATTCAAAATTCTAAAATATAACTCTTTATATTTTCTGACCATGTGGGCTTGCCAAGTGTCGCCACATGGCATCATCATGAGGGTGCCACATGGCTTTCTCGGTGGTGCCACATGGCCTTCCCCATGTGGTGCCACATGGCCTCCCAGATGACGCCACATGGCCTTCCCTAGGTGATGCCACATGGCCTTCCTAGGTGGTGCCACATGGCGCTCCGGATGGCGCCACATGGCATTCCCGTATGGCACCACATGGCGTTGGATGGTGCCACATGGCCTTCCTAGATGGTGCCACATGGCGTTTCTCGAGTGGTGCCACATGACGTTCCCAGATGGTGCCACATGGCATTCCCAGAAGGCGCCATATGGACTTATCTGGTCTCGCCACATGGCATTCCCAGAAGGCGCCACATGGACTTATATGGTCTCGCCACATGGCTTTATCTAGTGTCCCCACATGGCCTAGTGTTGTCACATGGCTTTACCTAGTGTCTCCACATGGCTTTCTGGTGTTGCCACATGTCTTTACCTGGTGCTGTCACATGGCTTTACCCGATCTTGCCATGTGTCATCATTTTTATAATCCATGCCCATGCATGTATGCCATGTGTCATACACATGACACCTCACAGGATAATGACTATGCATGGATGACATGTGTCCTACCATGTGTCATCACTATAATCCATATCCATGCATGGCTGCCATGTGTCATACACATGACACTTTTTAGGATAAGGACTATGCATGGATGACATGTGTCCTACCACATGTCACTACTAAGGGTTATGTCCATGCATGGTTGACATGTGTCCTACCACATGGAATCACATAAAATTATGTCCATGCATGGGCTGACATGTGTCCCACCACATGTCATCACCAAGGGCATGCACATGCATGGTGGCCATGTGTCCTCCACATGGCACCTCAAGAAGCCATAACCATGTATGGGTGTCATGTGTCCCTGCACATGTCACCTCAAGGGACTATGGATATGCATGGGTGCCATGTGTCCTCACAAATGGCACCTCCATGAAATCAAGTCGAACTTGTCCTTCTCCTTGTGATGACCATCAATGGAATTCTCAGAACTCCTTCATTTCTTGTCCGTTTTGAAAGTTCTTGAGCTCGTTGGAAAGCTTATCAAGAGCACAACTTGGCTCTGATACCACTGCTAGGATCTTAGGCTCAAAAAGCTCTCCAAATCTTTGTCCAAAATAATTATTGCAGCGGAAGGTGTTGAATCAAAACATTCAACATCGTGGAAGCACCAAGCATGGATGATCTCATCATCCATTCTAGGTGATCCTATCATCTAGTACATTACGTATGTGAAATTTTTACAAAAACCTTTCAAATTATGTCTATATCCACCAACATTTTTTGAGCTTTGTGTGTCACCCTCGTTTGTGTGTAGCCCTCCTCCTCATCATGATGGTGATTCCCTCCACCTCCTCCCTATTACTCTCCCCCTCTATGTCAAGCTGCCCTCCATCTACACCACCCTCCTCTTTCTAGTCGTACCACCCTCCTCCAAGTCATCGGCACCATGGCTTGACTAGAGCATTGTTTGTTGCCTTCTCCAAGTCATCAGCACCATGCCTTGACTAGCACATTGTCTGTTGCCATCTCCAAGTCATGCCACCCTCTAGATTGCCCTACCATTGCCTACGTGTCACCCCCTAGGTCATGAGATTCTCACTTATGCACCATACTTTAGGTTGTGCTGCCCTCCATGTTATGCTCCCCTACAATTCAACTCACCCTCACTTTGCCCTAGCTTATTTAAAGTGGTGGCCTCCTTTAGGGTGCCGCCTCCTCTAAGGCTCTACCTCCTCTAGAGTGTCACCTCAAGGGTGCAATTGTTGCCTCTTCTTGTTCAAAACTTGTGTGGCTACCTTGCCCTTGAAGGAATGTTGCCTCTACTAACTTGTTCATAGCTTCAGAACCATCTCTGCTACCTCTTCTTGGGTGCATTCAACATGTCATATGGCTTGATCAAGGACTGTATGTTGTCATAGGTACCTCCTACTCCTAGCATAGTTTTACCTTCACCGCCGACCACTGTACCTTCCCCCTTACCTCAATACTTATATTGAAGGATGGTCTTTTGCCTCCAATGTCTATCTTGACATGAACCTCAATCACAACGCAAATCACTCAATCAGCTTACAATTTTTCATGGCCACAATGATATGTCATGGGCATCTAGCTTTGAGTTCTTCCTGGAGTAGCAAAACCTCCTTCATCATTTTATAGATGACCCCCTAGCCCTCATTGGCTCCTCCCTATGACTCTTAGTCACAAATTGACTTTGTTATCATCATATCAATACTTTATAATATTGAGTAGGGTATTGGCAATCCCCTATCTCACAACAAGCTTGCATTATTTTAAGGGATAATCATGCATAATTAAAGACTAAAATTTTCAAGTAGATTATTGATGAGACAACTTCGTGCAGTCATTGAATACACACGAACTCATGTCAAAACAATTACCAAACTCACCAATTTTGAGAAAATATTTATAAATTAGATAATATAATGGTGAATAAGGGTCGAATAAGTGAAGAATTATGAGAATTTTTTAGATGTCTTTGA
>CM044110.1:8080421-8444141 GCA_024174645.1 Lemna minuta
GATCATAACTTAAAATTGCACGAAATGATAGATATACGCTCAAAATATGATAACATGCATAAGAATGGAATATTTTACGCCTTAATTTATACTAATAATCATGTAAATTCATGAATAAATTACATGTTATCAAGTATTCCCATTTTATATTTGATATTATAATTAAGTTTTAATTACAAATAATAAGATAAAATACTTTTAAGCAATTATTTTTTCTAATTTTATTTTCCATAGAAAATGAGTGTATTTTTTAGTTTAAATTTTATTCTCTTCTTATTTCTTAAATTTAAATTTTTAGAATATTTAAGATTTAATTTATAATAAAACAAAAAAATTGGATTAAAATAGAGTTGTATTTTGAATTTTCTGATTTTTAGGGATTTTTCTAGAATTTTTATGAATTTATTTTTAATTGATTTTAATTAAAAGCATTAAAAATTTGGTTTTATGGGCTTGTTGACGTGGCAATTGATATGGTGAGTGTGTTTGCATGTTGCCACATGGTAACGTGTGTACGCGTCATGTGGACACATGTGTGCTTGTCATTAGCACATAGTTAGTGGTTAAGCATCCCGTTAAGGGCATGAGCTAACCACTTAGGAAGTGTCACCCTCATATACCCAACAATTTGCCATTATTTTTCCAATGTAGGACTATCGAAGCTTATATTTTATGTAGGTGACGTGACACATCTTGGAGCATGCTATCTCGTGATCTAATTGCGACCCTCCATTTTCACTTAAATGGAGAGGGTACGCGGTGCACTCTGATTGGGCGAAAACTCATCATATAAAAGAGAGTGAATCTCGACCATCCATCAAGGGAATTATAATGGTCCAGATTCAATGTGCCCGATGGACCCCTCCGAGTGACGTGTGATAATATCTTGAACGTTCGTGGAAGATCAAACAGTGAGCATTTCACAATGACTCGTATACATGCAATGAAGCGGCAAAATATGGATGCTCCATCATAAATTTGACGAACACAACTTCATGGCGTCGACTCAACTCCAAGTGTTTCATCTAGGCCAATGACTGAAGATCAATTGACAGATCGAACAATCACCCCCACTTTTTGCCTATTTATACTCTCTCTTTTTGACGATGTAAAGTATTCTTAGATTTTTTATTGATCTAACCTTTTGGAGAACAAAATCCTTGAATTTCTTGCTTTCTTCCTCTTCTAGACTCCTTTCTGTGTCTAAGGAGTCATTGAAACCAAGATTTCATCAAGAGAACAAAAAGAATTCATCCCTTGAAATCCAAATTTTTATTTCTTGAAACACGAAACGAAAAGCGTTGAAACAGAAATATTTTTTATCACTTTGTGTACCTCAATTCGAGTTAGATCACATGTTTTCCTCTTAATCTTTCATCCTATAATATTAGATTTAATTTTGAAGATTAGATTAGTTTAATTTTATGAAATTTAGTCATTTTCTCTCTTGTCACGATCGAATTTTCTCTCCTCATTTCACTCCTTGATTTCTCCATGAATACTAATTCAAATTGAGTGATTTTTTATTCTGTGGATTCTTCTTTGCAAAAATATTTATTTCATTAATGCCTCAATTCAATTCATTGTCCGACTTGATCAAATTTTGAATACATCTTGAAAATCTCCCTAATTCTCCATGGATTCAACCCTTACTCACCATTATATTAATCAATTCATGATTAAATCGTTAAATTAGTGAGTTTAGTAATTATTTTGACATGAGGAAGTATGTTTTCAACAATCTCATGAATTTGTTTCATCAGCGTCTTCAAATCGATGGCCAATAGATTAGTCAAACACATCATATGAACTATACTAAATAGTATAATTATTTTAGGATTTTTTATGTCATTGTTGAGTATCACTCAAATATGAATCTTTATAACATATGTTTAAAGGTTAGTGATCGTTGTACTATGATCTCATCATAATTCACTTAGTCATTACATATGATCGTGGACTTCATTACAAACATCAGACAAGAATAATAATAATCAATTTTAGTTCAATGAATGTAAGTGAAACATGAAAGTGTAATTAGGCTTATAGGCCTCATAATATTCATTAGCTTGCATCCCCACTCCCTCGACCTTTTTATAGTGGTGGTCATCAGCCCTATATATAGAAAAGATATCAATTTCTTCCATAATTTTCTCCATGGAGATTGTTTCCAAATGTAAATGAAATGGTTTTAAAATGACTCCAAGAAATCATGAACTATAGACATTTAAGAGAGAGATAACTGTGAAAAATATGCCACTCTAGAAATAAAACACATCGCTTTCAAGGGAAATGAAAAAACATATAAAACTAACCCTTGTATTAGGAAAATAAAAATCAGTAAAACTAAATAACCCTTATAATATCTAAATAAAATTATTTAAAACCAAATAACCATTATATTTGGAAAATAAAAATAATCATAGATAAATGACCCTTATATTAGGTAAATAAAAATGAGTACAATTAAATATCCCTTGTATTAGAGAAATAAAAATTGGATAAAACAAGATAACCCTTATATTAGGTAAATAAAAATAAGTAAAACTAAATAACATTCATATTAGGTTAATAAAAATAGGGTACAACTGACACATAATAAGTTGATGAAAACCAAATAGAACAAAATAACACTTATGCTTGGTAATAAAATTGACAAAAACAAATATGTTATCTTTGGTAGAAAAATAATATTGAAGTTATATAAAAAGTCAAAACTTAAATAATTATCTAATTTTTAAAATTAAAAGAGATTAAAAATTGGATAGTTTCAAAAAAATTAAAGAATGATAATGATATTCAAAACTCTTGATCATAATAAAAAAAATTGTCATAGAAAATTTTTGATTTGTAAAAGTTCAAAAATTGAGGGGGTATGAAAATGACATCCAATAGGCGATATCATAATCTTTATAGTATTCTATAACGATAAATACTCATCAAAATATAGATAGCTACATATTTGTATAAAACATACTCTTGTTCTATCTATACAAATTTTAAAAATGTTTATTCAGAGATAACATGAGTGTATTTAATTTAATAATGTTTTGCTATTGAAAATTATAATCATTAGAAGTATGTATCTAAAAAATGTTGCATAGAAATGTATACAATTTATTACATTGTAGAGATCATGTATCGAGTTCTCTCTTACATTGTGCTTTTTCAACATGAGGGTATTGTGATGTACAAAGGAGAATTACTCTTGATAGTATCAGATTTGATTCTCTCACGTCATGACACAAACCATTCAGGCTTCTAAATTTTTGTCTTATCTCTCATCCTCTCTCTCTCTCATCCCTAAGTGTATTAAATAAATTTTCATATATTAATATATATTATAAAGTTTGAATGCACCTAAGATTAACTCAAACTTAGGAGAAACTTTCAAAGAGGAAAAACTTAGATTTCACAAATTTTATGCATTTTAGGAATTATTTAATAGTGTTGGATGAAAATATACTGTAAGCTTTGGCGCTACGCTACATCTCCTATATTTCTAAACCTGGTGGATATTGTTGATGTGTAATTTTAAAAATGAAATGAGTTAAATAGACTCATTGAACTCCTCGCGATATCAAAAATTAGGTTTATAAATTTTAAAACGTCCAAAGAAAACCAATAAAATTGTCTCGACATTTGAAAATTCATTTCCTTTAGCTTTTTGAAAAGCAATAATAACTTAAAGAGGTCTAAGAAAATTTCAAGACAAGTTTTAAAATTAAAATAGATTTTGGAGTCTCACATCATCCATCTATACTCATTTTAAAAACTTTTCTCTACAGCTTTTCCTAGGATGATCTTTTCTTTTTAGGTTTGAAGGATTTTTGAACTTTTTAGGAATTTTCTTAAATGGAATTACAGTATACTAATTTTGCACAAAGGACAATATGAATTTTCTATTACTTGAAATATCATAGGAATTGAATAAAACATTATCTTTAGGCTTTATGATAGATAAGTGATCTTTTATAGGTTGAAAGATATTTTCTGAAATATTTAGGAAATACCCTTTTATGTTGCACTCGAACTTTGTAAATTGGATTTTCTACAGTGTGGACATCAAGTTTTTCAAATCCCAACATGACTTCACTGTCACAAAATAGGCAATGTTTGTCGCGTATAGAAAAGGCTTATGTAAAATTTAGACTTATAGAAGCATCTAGGCTAAGGTTCCATTTCTTCATTTATGTGGAAGTCACACTACTAAAAGTAAGGTCATACCATCACCTGTATCATATGTTTTAGCTTCATATTCTCATATTTATTATTATTCGCTCTTTGTAAAATATATAATCATCATAATTCATCATGCTCAAGCCATTTAAATTTTCCTTGAAAAATCATTTAAAAGAAAATGCAAACAATCTTTTTATCCACTCACTCAGTAAATTACTGTCACTAAAAATTTTTCGGCATGATAAACATTTATGAATAAATACTCGGCAATTTGCTGTGTATACGTGGCAGAGGTACGTAGGGCTCAGCTGGTCCAATGCTTCATCATCATCACCTCTGATCCCTCGTTCAGATCCATGAAACTGAGAGGAATCCTATGCAGCCCGATTTGTACGGGCCCACATTCCTCCATTTCTGGAAGAGGTCAAAATCCCTGACTGACTGGCACATGCGGAACAGGCGAACGCATGAGATTTACTGGCGACGCTGACTGGGCACTGCTAAGCGACGTCTCACGTGGGGACAAGTCACCCGGTTCGAATCTCGCGGACCGGCGCCGGTTCTTTCCGACCGGTTCACTGATCTCGGGCCCACACAGAAGTGATCTTTCCAGTCAAAAGCGCGGGATCCACCCTGCGAAAAAAACTCCTTTCTTCTGATTTACTTTTCCTGCGCGTAGATCCATTAAAAAATTCGGTAAATTCTCTCACTCTCTATGCGAGCTGCTCGGAGTGAGCTCGAAGGGAGTGTTTAGGGTTTCCTATACTGCTCATGTTCTTCACCGTTTCATCCATTAGGTGGGGAATATGGGTCAGCCTGGACCATGAGAAGCATTCAAGGTGGCAACCCGATTAGGTTTCTGGGAGTCATTGTGGCGGTGGAGTCGTCTCATTTTTAATGCCTTACCTCGGCACTAAGGTGCGCGCGTTTATTAACAGGTTTCGCTCGCTCTACAGTGCTCTGAGGTTGAAATGTTTCATCGCAGGATTGACCATTCCAGAGTATTCCAAGATCAGATTTTTGAGCATGACATTGTTATCTGCACAGTTTTAGGGTTTTGAAGGTTTTGGGTTTGTTCAGTCGGCAGTTAAATCTAGTGTTTGAGATGGAGTCTCTTTTGGTTTTTGCTTTATGCACCCTTGCTGTCGCTGCTTCTGCTCAGCTTCCTTCTGGGGATATTCTAGCACTTCTGGAGTTCAAAAAGGGGGTTAAGCATGATCCCACTGGCTATATTCTTGACTCCTGGAATGAGGAGTCGATTGATTTCAATGGTTGCCCTTCTTCCTGGAACGGTATTGTCTGCAATGGTGGGAATGTTGCAGGTGTAGTGCTTGATAATCTGGGTCTCGTCATCGACGCTGATCTGGGATCGTTCTCCAGCCTTCCCATGCTTCTGAAGCTCTCAATGGCTAATAATTCGATATCAGGCGTATTGTCCAGCAACATTGGAAGATTCGCTAGTCTCAAGTACTTTGACATCTCCAACAATCTCTTCTCTGGAGGCATCCCCGAGGAGATCGGGCGGATGAGGAGTTTGCAGAACTTTTCAGTGGGGGGGAACAATTTCTCCGGCCCACTCCCTCACTCAGTGGGGGATCTCACATCAATCCAGTCGCTTGATTTCAGTCGGAACTCCCTCTCTGGGGCTCTGCCTTCGACATTGACGAAGCTGAAGAGCTTGGTTTATCTCAATCTCTCGTTCAATCTCTTCTCTGGGAGAATTCTTACCGGATTCGAGGAGATTTCCCCCCTTGAGGTCCTTGATTTGAGCTCTAATTCCTTAGAAGGTGGGATCGACTGGACCTTCTTGATGCAAACAAATGCTGTCCACGTTGATCTAAGTGGAAATTTCCTGATAAGTTTAAATACGAAGGAGCTATCCTTCTTGTCGGATGTCTCCTCCACGTTAAAGCTCTTGAATCTGAGCAGGAACCGGTTGACTGGATCTCTGATCAATGGAGGTGGGGTGTTGACGTTTGGGAGCTTGAAGGTGCTTGATTTGAGCCACAACCAGCTCTCTGGTGACCTTCCGGGTTTTGACTACGCCTATGATCTCGAAATCCTAAGACTTGGCACAATTTTTCACTGGGTTTGTTCCCAGCGCTCTCCTGAAAAGGGATTCCCTTGTCCTCTCTGAGCTCGATCTGAGTTTCAACAATCTCTCTGGTATCATTTTTCTGTCTCTAAACTCTTCCATCTCGATGACCCTTTTGCACTTATGCCATTTTTCTTGCCTTGTTTCAGGACATATAAGGATGATAACGTCAACTACTCTACAGATCCTGAATCTCTCCTCCATCTCTCTCTCTGGGGATCTCCCACTTACTGGGAGCTGCACCATACTTGATCTATCTAGGAATGGTCTGACCGGAGACCTCTCAGCATTGACTAAAATGGGAAGACAATATTCACCTCATTGACCTCAGTGTGAACCGGTTGGCTGGTCCTTTCCCGGAGTTGACTTCAGAGTTCCTGAGACTGAACCACCTTAATCTCTCCCACAATCTCCTGGTCAACGCCCTGCCTACCAGCCTCTCTGAGTACCCCTAAGCTCTCTGTCCTCGATCTCAGCTACAATCAATTCAGTGGTCCAATGCTTGTCAACCTTCTGACCTCCTCTACTCTCCAAGAGCTTTATTTGGAGAACAATTTCCTCGAAGGGGAAGTCAACCTTCTTGAAACCCAATCATCTGAAAGAAAGTCAGTGCTTCGAGTTCTCAACTTATCAAGCAAACCGGCTCAATGGAAGCTACCCCAATGATCTGGCGACTTTTTCAGCTCTTCAAGAGCTAGTTATTTCCAACAACAACTTCTCAGGCCTGCTGCCCTCATCAATCTCTAAGCTTGTCTCTCTCTCCATCCTTGACATATCCCAGAATCAGTTCCATGGACCTTTCCTCCCAGCCTCCCATCAACACTCATCTACTTGAATGTCTCCTTTAATGATCTCTCTGGCTCAGTACCTGCAGCCCTGGCCCGATTCCCAGTCTCTTCCTTCCACCCTGGCAACTCCAACTTAAAGCTCCCTAGTGGCAGTGGCAGTAGCAGTGGAGCCAGTGGCATTCCATCTCAGGGATCTGCCCACAAGTCTCTGAAACGATTCATAAAAGTGGTGATCATTGTTTCCTGTGTTGCTGCTGCTCTGATGCTGCTTATTTTCCTCATCATTGTCATACACTACAAAAGAGCTTTAACCCAAGCTAAGACTGAGGCTTCCACTAGCCAATTTAAAGATGGAGAAAGGGTCAGGACTCTGGTTCTCTCTGCCCATGATCTGCCACCTTCTCCGAGGAAAGCCTCCACATCCTCTGAGATCATTAGATCAAGTGAGAAGGCTGCTGCTGCCACCACCATTTCAGCTTCAAAGAATGGGCAGTTTTCTTGGTCACCAGATTCTGGCATGCCCCCGACGAGGATTGAGGTGTCATCGCCAGATTTGCTAGCAGGGGACCTGTTCTTCTTGGACGAGAACATAACGCTGACGCCAGAGGAGCTATCAAGGGCACCTGCGGAGGTCCTGGGCCGCAGCAGCCATGGCACCTCCTACAAGGCCACCCTCGAGAGTGGCATTCTCCTGACAGTGAAGTGGCTGCGTGATGGTGTGGCAAGGCCAAAGAAGGAATTTGCTCGGGAGGCCAAGAAGTTTGCTAATATCAGGCACCCCAATGTTGTTGTCCTCCGGGGATACTACTGGGGTGCTACCCATCATGAGAAGCTGATCCTCTCTGACTTCATCTCCCCTGGCAGCCTTGCCTCGTTCCTCTATGGTATGCTCCTCTCCTTTATTGTCCCGTTTCTGGCTAGTCCTATAATTTATTATTTTTTTGATCCTCAGATCGACCTGGTAGGAGATTTCCAGCGTTGAGCTGGGCCCAGCGGTTGAAGATTGCTGTGGACGTAGCCCGTGGGCTAAATTATCTTCATTTTGATCGTGCTATCCCTCATGGAAATCTCAAAGCGACCAATGTTCTTCTAGATGGGCTTGAGCTTAATGCACGAGTAGCAGATTACTGCTTGCACCGGCTCATGAACCAGGCTGGAACTATGGAACAAGTTCTTGATGCTGCTGCACTTGGGTACAGGGCGCCAGAGCTGGCAGCTGTGAAAAAGCCAATTCCCCTCGTTTAAGTCTGATGTGTATGCTTTTTGGGGTAATTTTGGTGGAAATTTTTACGGGAAGTGCGCTGGAGATGTTGAAGAAGAAGATGGAGCTGATGTGGTGGAGTGGTTACAACAGCTGGTGGCAGATGGGCGGAGGAAGGAGTGCTTTGATGTGGCTTTTGGCTGTGGAAATGGCTTCGCCGGCAGTTGCAAAGGCAGCAGAGGAGGTGTTGGATATTGCATTGCGCTGTCTACGGCCATCTTCTGAGCGGCCTGGGATTAAGTCTGTGTATGAGGATTTGTCTTCCATTTGATGGCCTCAACTCGAGGCTCCTTTGTTCATGTCCTGTAGGGAAAAAGTTAGCTTTTATCTCTTGCAAGGTCTCCATTCATGTCGATGCGTACATCCCTCCCTCCCTCCCTCCCTCTCTCTATCCATCTACCCATCCGTCAGGCCATAAGCTAAGCTATCAATGACAAATCTTCCTTTGAAGAGTCTTGAGTCTCAAAGAAATTTATGGAGATAGAAGAAACACATAATCTTATGGAAAGAAATTATCTCCTCCTTTTTAAGAAACTTATAATACTTAAGACTTATTAAGAAAACATCTTAATTAAGTGAGAAATATTATATAACTTATTAGTAGAATCACATTTTCATAATTCATTTATATTCATTAAAATGAAATTTATTTATTATTGTCATGCGTCATATTTATAATGATTTCAGTGAATTTTAATGAGATCATAACATAGTGGTCATTAGTCTTTGAACATATATTATAAACATTCTTATATAAGAGATATTAAAAAAGGATGTCAAATTATCTATAAAAAAATAACACCGTCTAATTTAACTCAAATGATGAATAGGGTTGATCCTATGACTATCTATGTAGAGACACCACAAATAGATAGTGGGTATTCTTTTGAGAAAGAGTTTACTCAATTGATTTGCATGAATTCTTGAATAATATTAAAACTAATAATTGATAATGATAATTTATATCATATTTGTCTATATAGCTATTTAACCAAACACACTAAAGATATCTTTTGGATAGATTTTTATATTTTGATAATAACTTACAAATCTCTCGTCATAATATCTCTATAATCTCATACATTGGATATGACATGAAGCCCTCCCAGGTGATTGTGTAGTTAAGATAAGATTGTCCGCCTTGGGTATTTAAAGAGATTGACTCAAAGAATGAGATATAATAAAATCTTTGGCGAAGACAATAGAAATATCGATGATTTTAGAACGAGATGCAATATTCTCAATGATTTTCTCCACTTATCAATACTAACTTGAGTGTCTAGTTAAAATTTTACAGTTAACCATATGCTTAGTCATTCATGAGTCTCACGTAGACAAAGGATTATATGTACACAGTAACAAATGACGGCAATATTCAATTATGGAGTTCTTATATACTCTGTATCTCTTACAATACGTCTTCTAGCTTAGCACTCAATGGGTTGACAACTTAACATGGTGATTATGTTAAATTGATCCTTGATTAATTAATCATTATATTGATATAGATAATTAATAAAGTTGAACAATAAGCATTATTGGTCTATGGAGTTATTAAGAAGTGAGATATATGGACCTAGAAGATTATACATGTAAGGTCTATGGATGTTGATAAATATAATATAATTTAGAGGATTTTTATTAAAAAATCATATATTAAATGTCCATAACTAGACATAAAATGACCACAACTCAAGGCGCCCATTTAAAATTTTTAGAAACTCCCCTCTTTCTTCTCTTTCTCTCTTAACAAAGTGTTGAAGAAGGGATTGAACTGTCCGATGACTCTGTAGATACCATTATAGGGTGGACATATGCATAACTTTAAGAACTCCCTTAATGAACCCTCTAAGTATTGATTTTAATATATACTAGATGATAGAATCATCAGTTCTTGGTGTCTTGATGTCTTGAATTTTTAATACAATGTGTTCGATCATGTTTTAAGTTTTGGTCAAAATTTTATTAAACCTATCAAACATTAAATCCCATCACATGTATCACTGGAATGTTTACTCGATCAGACGTGTTTAGTTAAATGGTAAAAAAATGAATGTGACCGATATCAATACGTTCTTTTGGTTTTTTTGGCTACTATTTCTAATTTTTACTCTAAAACTATTTATGTGGTTTTTGTAGCCATCCTTTGATTCACAATACTCCTTTTGTGTGTTCATGAACAAAACTCTCAAGATTGAAATGAAATAAACATTGAAGGGTTTTTTTATGTGGATAATTTCATGTTTGCATTTTCAAAGCTTTGTTTGAGCATTTCCTTGACTAAAAGCCTAGATTCAACATAATTGTCAATTAAACGTATTTACACAATTGCATTTATCATATGGTCTCATTTCTTCATCCAAATCTCCAATTTTTTTCATATTAAAATTTGATATATTCTAAATATAATTCTCTAGGGATTCAAAATTATTTTTCCACTGCACTAGTTTTTTTAATAATCCCATTTTCATGCTTGTCACTATTTGTCCTCCTTTTTATTCTTATTCTTCCCGCTCTTTCTTCCTCTTTAAGAAATTGGATTTCTTCTCCCTCATCAACTCTATTTCTAATGTCCTAGTTCTCAATTTCCATAAATTGAAAACTCTATCCTTGTCTCCTTTTCATTTCTCTCCCTCTCTCCCTCTTTTCTACAGATTCTATGAAAGAAGTGGGAGAAAAAAATATTGTGAGTAGGAGGGAGTTTCCAAAACTTTTTCATGTTCTCTTATCTCTTCTCAATTTCCAAAGTAGAGAGAGCCTTTCAATGTATCTCAGCATTCATTTTGACATGGTCAAGAGGGTTTTCTCTCAAGAATGACTCAAGGGGAACTAGGTATAACTAAAAAAGCCTTTGGAAAATAAAGCACTACCTATTAGGAAAATATTATTCAAAGATCTTTCTTGTGAACCCAATTTAAAGAAAATTGGACTTAATTCAGTGATAAATAGAAGATACAATATATACAGAGAAAATAATTGATAAGGTGAAAGAAAGCGATCAAAGCCAAAAAAATATCTTAGTCTTCTGTAGCCCCCCTTCTCTCTAAGATGATATTTTGGTCTCTCATTCTCTCTCAACGTCCCCCTTTCTCTCCCTATCTTTATCTCCCCCCCAGCCATCCCCTCTCTCTCTCCTTCCCTCTTTTTTGCTTGCTCTTGCTCTGCTCCCTTTCTGTGCATTCCCCTCTCTCTCATTGAATTTTAGTATCTTTGACTTACATGATGCTTTGTTATTGATTATTTTCTTAATTTTTCACTGATGTTTTTTTCCTCATTAGCTATCCTGTCAAAATTGTCTAAATTTTCTCAATGATGCCTTGATTCATAGACCTTAACTCAGTTTGGCTAGTAAATCTTGAGTCCACATCCTATTTTTTACTCATCTAGGTGATGAGATATACTCCAAGGAAAGTAACTAGCCTTATTTTGGATCAAAGATCAACCAAAAAACTTGTAAAATCTAACTTAATATATATAAAACATTTAAATTTTCTTTTTAAAAAAAAAATTAAAGTCATGCATGTTGCTCCTTTCAATAATCATAGTAATCTATAAGCATCCTATAAATGATGTACATTATGAGAATACATGAGCTGACTTAAAACACCAACCATATAATCTTCCATTAGGATATGATGTATCAAATAAGGTGTGTAATAAATAGATTAAATTTCCAATTAACTTTAACTGTTTCAATTTTCTAACACAAATTTATATCATCTAGCTAGTTAATTAGATAGGTTGGGAATTTATTAATCAAGTTTCATTTAAAAGATTTAATATTTTTTGGCTAAATAATCAATTAAGATGATGAGTATGACATTTACGTATTGAGAAAATATTATAAAATACCTAATTTTAAAATATTGTATTCATATGTTGATTTCTTGATTAATTTTGTAATTTTTTTTCAAATCATCTCCCATAAATATTATATCATATATATATCGCTAAAATGACTATTGAAAAACTTGATTTCGAAGCATCCTTGGTTATTGTTTTGAATTAATGTTCATGAAATAAGATTTATTTTCCCTCACTTAGTATAGAGATTAATGGTCAAATCCTCAAGAAGCCAAGGTAATGAGAGTAGACGCTTCTAGAGAGTAGATTCATATTGGGGAAGTGACTTTATTATGTCCGTCATATTTCTGATTTTCTTTCCCAAAAGCCATTTTTTTGGTGAAATGCATGCTCATGAGGTTGCATGTTTTATTTCCTTCATTTCTGAAGAATTTTGAGAGTTCAAGATTCAAAATTTGTCAATATTATCTGATCCAAATACTTTGATTTTTTTCACCAAAGATTTATATGATAAACTTATAAAATAATGTGTTAGTATCTCGAATCCCAAAATTATTTCATAGTAGGTAAACCTAAACCTTGATAAATCTTGTATAATAATTTTTAAGGGCAATAAGCTTTTTGGCTGCTTAGAGTCTCTAAAGGTTCTGGACCCATAAATTTCTCTGAAAAAAATTGAAAAGTTGTTGATATAAAGTCAAAAGAATAATGAGAGAATATGCATTTCTCTTGAACTTGGAAAATTCACAAGCTTCACGTTGTTCGGCTTACCAAAGGTCATTATCATGTGTCCTGTACTTTTATTTTCTTGGAATTTTATTGAAAAAAATCTGACCATATTTTTTCCATTAAATTTTTCTATTTTCCTCAATGATATTGGTTATTCATGTTTCCATCTGGCTACAAGAGACAATTTGGAAATTTCCATGATTTTGCATTTAAACTTCATCATATGAAGCCTAATTGAAATCGTCTCACTATTCATTGAGTAATCAAAACTTCTTTGATTGTCAAGTCAACAAATTGCTCTAAATATGTTTTATGTTATCTTTGAATTTATATGTTCCATAGACTTTATAATTGGGATTTAAGTAAACTGGGAATACTCAATCTAAACAGTTTTTTCATTTATAGAATTTGACATGGGAGGTCGATGATGATCAAGTTTTCTCAAATGTATCATGAGATCATTGTCATATGGTTTTATTGCTCTCTGCCTTTATTAGACCTTGTAGTTAGGAATGATTGAAACATTGTTTAATCATCCTCTTATTTCTAGCTAGAATATAAATTGACCCAAATACCTCACCATTCAACTCAAATCTCCAATTTTTGGCCATGTCAAAGTTCATTAAATCCAAGATCCAGATGAACAATATTTTCACAACATTTAGGATATTAAATTTTTTTGGGTCTAACGCATTTGTTCCGTCTCGAGTAAGACGATGCATTAAACTCCTAGGTAAAAGGATTCTTTCAATATAACTTTCCAATTAAAGGAATTATGGCCTCTAAAAACAATCTCTTTCAGGTAGTTTCACCAATTGACTTAATCATTGCGAATACTAAGATATGATTTCCATATGGCATTTCCACAGTCACCCAAGGCTAGAGATGGGAGTTTCCAAGATGAACATGATGATCTTGCCTTGATATCTTTCTCCTAGATATATCACCTCAGTCTCTAAGAGAATATATGTTTCTAGATAATTTGGATAGCCAAAGAAATTATGAAGGTCCTTTAAGGAATCTTGTAATGATGGATGAACCATTCAAAATCAAGAACCAATCATTGAACCAGTTAGAAAATCTCCCCTCTCAAATATCTACGTCAAAATGAAAGTACCCCCTACAAGATCAATCTGACTTGATACCGTATTGAATTCATAAGGCTTTGTTTCCTTGATTGGAGAGCTCCATGAATTATTTGCTGACATAGCTCAGAAGTTTTTCTGTTCTTGACGAGGTACTAGCTTTGTTCTTCTCCCTTGACTCGAGTATAAGACCAAGGTGTTATCGTGCAACATTCTTACCGACAACATAGGGAATTTCTTGTCATTTCTCTAGAAGCTTTCGTCAGATTCCATGGTGCGGAAAATAAATCCATAGAAAATTCATAAGTCAACTTCTTCAGGCTGGCTCCATCGATCAACCACGTGAAGCCCTCGCATCAAATCCCGAAGCGAATTAATGGCTCCCTTCCGTCGATAAAAGGAGACCGGGCTTTCGAACAGGAAGGCCATCCTTCCCCAGAATGGCCTCTCTTATCCTTATCCTCCTTTCCTTCTTCCTCATCCCTTCCCTCCTCAAACCCGCCGCAGCACTGGACCAAGTACCAGAGTCAAACCAGTTCAGATTCGTCAACGAAGGAGAGTTCGTCGACACCATCGCCGAGTTCGACGCCACGTACCGCGCCGTGCCCAATGTCGTGGGGTCTCCTTTCCAGCTCACGCTCTACAACACCACGCCGAACGCGTACAAGCTCGCTCTTAGAATGGGCACCCCGAGATCCGGTTCTATCAGGAGATGGGTCTGGGAGGCCAACCGGAGCAGACCCGTGAAGGAGAATGCAACCCTAACTTTCGCCGCCGACGGGAACCTCGTCCTCTCCGACGCCAACGGCGCCGTCGTCTGGTCCTCCCGAACTGCCAACAAGGGCGTCGTCGGAGTCAAAATCCTTCACAGCGGTAACATGGTTTTGTACAACAAGAAGGGAAATTACCTCTGGCAGAGCTTTGACTTTCCCACCGACACTCTCCTCGTCGGTCAGTCTCTCTCCGGCTGGAAGAGGTTGGTCAGCCGTAGATCGGAATCGGACGGCTCTCCCGGCATCTATAGTCTGCAGATGAAGTCGGGGGAGCCAATCCTGTACGTCAGTGCTGCGTCCGGGCCTCTAGTTTATTTCAACAATTCTAGATCGGAGGCCATTTTCGGCCCGCAGAATGCGCTACCGGGCACGTTCACATGCAGAAGCGAGGAGAACGTGACGTACGATCTGGCCTTCGGGTATCGTCTCGTCGCGACCAAGTATGACAGCACTCTGTCGTTCCTTCGGTTGAATCCGAACGGGGATCTGATCGTCTACACATACGATGATCGGGTCGAGTTCGATGCCTGGGAGAGGACATTCTCCTTGTTCGATCCCGAGTCGACTTCCTTGGATGCCTGCTTTCGACCAAGCAAGTGCCTTTCTCTCGGCATCTGCGAGGAAGAGCAGTGCGTGGCGTGTCCGGCGAAGAGCGGAACGACTGGTTGGTCGGCAAGCTGCGGGACAAAGAGAATTTGTAAGCCGGGGTTGCGTCCCAGCTATATCAAGGTCGCTGGAGTGGAGCATTTCTTGACGAGGTACTCTGACGGGGAAGGGAAGCGGAGCTTGGCGGAGTGCAAGCGAAGATGCGATGTCGACTGCACCTGCTCAGGGTTTCTTTTCTGGGAGGAGAGCTCGCGGTGCTGGTTGGCTCCAATCTTGGGGCCCTTGAACAAGGTCAAGAACGCGAGGCACGTGGCATACGTCAAGTCCTCTTGAGCTTGTCTGATCCTTTCATGGATGAATAATAAAGAATAAAGTTGAATAAAGTTCCGCATTTTTAATTATTAATTAAAAGGTTAATAATCTAGATCATCGAATTAATAATTTTTTAATTGGAAATTTCTATTTTCCGTGCGCGGAGAATCTGCATTGAAGTTTTCTAGAAGGATAACTTAAAATACTGTGCTGTAAGCTCTGATGCTCACGTGATGTTGATACTATCCGACACGTCAGCCACGGTGCATTGTTGACTTTGACTGTCGGTTGTTGAGCAATGGCGCGGGCAGATCTCGCCAAAAACTTGACGTCAGCGGTGTTGACGAACAGGGGCGGTCAAACCGCTGCCAATCGTGCCGCAAATCTTGTACGCCAAATCCTGCCTCATGCTGATATCGCCATAGACGATTAGATAAGAGGAAGAATCAGTAAAAAAGATATATTTATATTTTTTTTTACTGACTATGTTTTCATTATTTCGCTAGAAATATGAAGGATTTTGAATTTACAATATTATTGTAAAATAATCATCATTCTGTTGTGCTTATTTGATGGATTAATTTTGAAAATATGTGTGGGATTTCTATTTTCCTTGGTATATATAGAAGTTAAGTTTTAGGGAGAGATCCTCTTATTTCCTATAGGATAGAGCCCTAGAATGGATGGTCAAAATCAAGATGTCCATGGTTTCCTATGGGCCATGTGAGTTGGGCAATGAGGGGTGGAGGCATATACAGGTTGATCAAGTAGGGCAACCCTTTGGGCTTTTATCTAAGTCAATGCCTCTTTATTCCCTTCTTCCCGTTTATTTGCGTATAACTGGTGTTCTAAAGAGAATAATGACACATCATGTCATATAAAGATAACAAAGATAGTAATCTAGAAAGGCGAAACCTACTTTTGACAAGACAAATTCGTGCAATTGTTGAAAACACATGGAGACGTGTCAAATTTTTTTTCTAAACTCACCAATTTAAGAGTATAATCCCGAATTAAAGAGTATAATTGTGAATAAGGGTCAAATCCATGGAGAATTAAGATATTTTTGAGATATTGCTTCAAATTCGATCAAATAGAATAAGAAATTGAGGTAAAAATTAGGGATATTGGTTATTTTATAAAGAGACTCTAAGAAAAATTCACAGAATCAAAAATCACTCGATTTGGATCAAGATTCATGGAGAAATCATGGAGCAAAAATTAGACAAAATTTCTAATCACAAAATGAGAGAGAAAATTAAGAAATTATTTATAATTGGGAAATTTACGATTTAAAATTGAAATGTAATGATAGATGAAGAGAGATTAGGAGGAAAACACACAATCTAATCTGATGTCGTGCTCGAAATGATTCAATTGATCATTGGATCAAGGGTTTTTTATTTCGTGATTTTGAAGATGAAGTTTGGCATTTATAGGTGATTTCACCCTATTCTGCCAACGAAATCTCACTTTCAAATACTCATTGGATACGAAAATTAATCTAGAAAAGGAGGAAATCAAGAGATTCAAGGATTGAGATGTCTAAACGGTTCAATTACTCTAAACACCCAAGAATATATTTTCCTTAGAAGAACGTGTGTATTAATTATGCAAAATTTGGGCGCGGCCATTGGATTTGGCTCTTCATCTTCAATCAACGGCTCAGATGAAACACTTGGATGCGAATTGTTACTGTCAAGTTGTGTCCGTTCAATTGAAGATGGAGCGCTGAGATTTTTTCAGGTCGCGCATGAAGAAGACCCATCGCGAGATCTCATGCGTTCGATCGTGAATCAATGTCTCAAATTCTCAAGTAGCTCTTGAAATTCTGGTTGTTATAGCTCCTCAGATAAATTGTCAGGATTGATCCGTTTAATAAAATGAATCTTTGTCCACTTAGATGTTGTCACATACCCCCCGACTTAAGTGAAGATTGACGGCTTAGATTAAATGCGTGAATCACACGCTTCTCGTTGAGCCACTTCACCGACGTACAAATAAGTAGAAAGATAGTCCCACATGACAAAAATAAACGGGATCTAATGGGTATATAAATTATGTGTGTTAAGTAGGCTTAGCATATATCTTGAAAAGGATGCTTAGCCCACTAATCTCACACGCGCACACAAGCACACACACGCGTGCCGACACATGCACATGTGTGCGCCACATGACGCATATACACATCGCCACATGGCAACACTTCACTCCCCTACCACGTCAGCTTCCACGTCAATGTGTATATAAAAACTGAATTTTTTGTCTTTTTAAATAGAAATAAATTTAAAATGAATCCATAAAAATTTAAAAAAATTTAAAAAAAATCTAGAAAAATCCCTAAAATTAGAAAATTCATCACTTTAAAATTATAACTCCAAATTAATCCAAATTTTTCTTGTTTGATTAGAAATTAAACAATTTATCATTATTAAAATTAATAAATAGCAAGAGAATAAATTTTTATTTAAAAATACACTCATTTCTTTTAGAAAATAAAGTTAGAAAAGTAAATAAGTGTATATAAAAATAATTTCTCTTATTATTAATCAATAAAACCCACTTATAATCTCAAATATAAAGTGATAATAATCTAATATTAAATATCTTTCTTTAATTATTCATGATTATCCCTAAAATAGTGTATTTTGATATTTTAATTTTCATAGAATGATAGATATACACTCAAGACATGATAACATGAATAAGAATGAAATATTTTATGTCTTAATTTGTATTAATAATCATATAATTACATGTATAGATTCATGTTATCAACTTTCCCATGGGATTCCTTCCAATTTCCATTCTCTCTATTACTTTGGTACTTTGATTAAATGTGAAAAAGGGTAATGAATAGGAGAAGAGAGACTTATCTTGGAAATTTTCTAGGTTAGTGGATGGATGCCACTTAGAACATTCCTCATCCATTCAAGTGGGATACAAAATAGACCAAGGTTTTTAAAAATGTCATATTTTCATGCTTTAGGCTCTCAAGTTACATGACCAAAAACTATGTCATGGACCATGCATAGTGTGTAAGAAGGTCAAAGTGCTAGCATGCACGGGAATTGGTAATTAATAATCATAAATTGAAATAGTCGAGAAGAAAATCTATAAATTAAAGCAAAATATCAACTCACTAAAATCAACAGTGAGGATCTAGTACACTGACAAGTAGGTCCAATCTAAAAGAATTGGGGATGATAATAATAATTTAAGAGTACCTAGAAGAGTTTCAGAAAATTGGAGGATGAATGTGGTCAACTTGTGAAGATGAAGGTAGATCTGAAAAGAGGACACAAAGAAGACTCCAACCAGTCAAAGAATTTACGAATCAACTCAAAAGAAAAATATTTGTTAACGAGAAAAATTTCAGCACAAGAAAAATTTCCCATAAATGCACTAAAATATCAAAATCAAATTCATAAAAATTGGGAAAACTTTGAAACTTTTCTAAACTTGAAAAATTTGTATCTTATGGTATAAACATTTTTTTGGATGATATTTTCACTAAAATTCTTCCTCCTGTTTTTACTACTATTCATCATAAAATTCAAAAAACGTGTCTAAAAAAATGTCTAATCACTTCGAGGACAAATTGGTTTCAAAATTTAGGGTATGATAATTATCCTTTTTTGCCTCTACAAAATTTCATCCACTTAGTCCTAAAGCTGTGCAAAATAAAAAAGAATATGATTAGCAAAAAGGTTGTTTGAACTTTGAAAAGGTCAAACTTAAAGCTTTTTTATTATGTCAGCTCAATTTTATGTAAAAACAAGATGAATGCAAAAGTAACCAAAATCATGATAATGTGTAGAAAATTTATGCAAATTATGAATTAGAATTAGTTAATAGCGCATTATCTGGCATTATCCTTTTGCACTTACTCCAACATTGCACACGAATGTTGTGAATGATCTGTTAAAAAATATCCCTCCAAAATCCCTATAGTCCCAAACGCCCACATCCCTCTCTTCCCACTGGTGGAAATATCTCATCCCATCTTATTAGCTTGAAAAATTTGCAATATAAATGCCTAGTGCTAGTCAGTGACTTGCGAACATTACAGTTCTAACATGTGAGATGTGTGCATATCACATGTCTAATGGTAAAATGTATTCATACTTGTAAATATATGCTTATTTTTCCACTAAATTCATGAATTTTTATCATTTTAATACATGTTATTATCATTTTTATATATTCTTATGTATACCATGTCATTTTTACTTAAGTTCTTATTTTGGATGCTTTTAATGCCAATTTAAATGAGGTGTGTTTGAACTTGTAAAAAGGACTTTGAATCTAATTATTTTCTTGAAGTTTAATGATTCTAGGCGTACATGGATTTAGGACATCAAAGAAGACACAAGATAGAGGAGAATTAATGAATTCAAAACTCACTTTAATTTAGTATAATTTTTAAATCAAAATAATTTAAATGTTTATATTTCTCCTTGTTTATATTTTTATTTTGTGTCTATAAATGACATGAAAATTTAGAAAATTAAATTTACAAAACACTGTGAAAATTTTCCTAAAAAGGGGCCCCATTTGGGTTTATCATGAGCCTAAATCATGAGGTCGTCAAATAATACCCAATAAACGGCCAAAATAAAGGCCAAATTCACTTAATTGATGACTAATATAAGGGTTGAATAAATAGAAGATTGGGGTTGATGTTGATAGATTTTGAAATTATATAAAAATGGATTCATAAATTAGGGAAAGAAATATATTTACAAAGAATATGAGAAAATCTTTTTAATGAATCAAATTGGGCATCACAGATGAGGAGACCGTCAGCTTTGTTCTTGATGATTAGCTCACAATCTAGTGATGGGGCTTAGCTCATGGCATGATTCACTTGGATCTTGCCAAAGGTCAAGGCTGTTAAATGGCTTTTATGGAGATTATGGCTTGAAATAATGCCATGTGTGGGGCATAGTCAAAGAATGTGGCCCACATTCTGTGACTATGCCCCGCACTCTGTGATGTCATCAGACCACCTATGACAATAATGAACTAAAATTAGTCCCATATGGATATGTTTTGAAAATATTTTTCCTATATATCAAAGATGGGTAGATTTGGAATAATATGTCACCCTTAAAGGAAAAAAACTATCACCCCCCTATGTGGCACCACGCTAGCACCACTTGTGTGCTTCTGAGGTGCCCTTTACCTCTATTTGTGTGGTGCCACATGAGCTCCCATTTCTACATTAGCCGACCTAGGTTGCCTATTTTTGGCCTTAAATAATTCCAACAATTCAGAAAAATAGGAAAAACTTAGAAAAACTGTATCTTTCAATATATAAGACATTTTGCCTAAGAAATTTGTGGCAAATTTGGGAAATTAAATCATCTATAATTTATGTTTAAAATCTAAAACAAAAAAATTGAATAAGAAGAATAATAATATTTTGACTTATTTTGATTTAAAGGTCTAACTCAATCGAAGGAGTATAATAAAATAATCAATTCTTCTTCAGTTTGTCTTATTTGATTCCTAGACTTTATGACTCAAGAAAATATTTTATTGGAAGCATTTGATCCTTTTTACAAGGTCAAACACACCTAATCTAAAATTAACATTAAGATATGCAAAATGAGAGCTTAAGTGAAAATGACATGCATTGCATGAAAATGTGCAACTATGATGGTAACATGCATTAAAATGATAAAATTCATGAAATTAATAGAAAACTAAGTACATATTTTCACGTATGAATAAATCTTATCAGTTGCCTGATATGGCATCATGACATGATAGTGTACACACGTGGTAATGTGCAGTTGCAGCTAAGGGCACCACACGTGACACAAGTGACGCCTACTAGGGGAGTATAGTTTTATGTTATACATAATATAGCCAAATGGCAATAATCCTATAATCAATTTCTATTTATAGCCATGGAAAATCATAAAATTCCGTTTGGACTATCCTTTTTCTCTTTTCTTTCAGGTGAGGTGGTTGCATCATGATCGTCACGTGCAAAGATCAATCGTCGACCATCGATTTCTCTAAAGGGGGGAGGGGTGGGGTTCATGGCTCTATTTTATTCACTAAGGGGAAGGAGTGGGCCATGATGCCCAAGTCTTTGACAGATGGCCATATGGGGGGCGTCAAATCTGCATCAAGCTTTTTGATGCCTTAGATTCAATGAAGTTTCTCTCACTTTTTTGCTCTATCTCAATTGCCAGATCCTAAAAACTACGGTTTTTTGATGAAATATCTTGTTATAAATTGGGCAGAAAACGTGGCATCATTGTGGCATTTAATTTTCACTTAAGAAAATCAAATGATCATAGCATTTTTGGTGGTTTTAACTCCTTTGAAAGCTATCTCTCCCCCCTTTGGCATATTTATTCTTGTGAAAAAAATCATCAATCTATCCTTTTCGAATCCTTGGCCCTTGAATCTCTTGATTTTATTGGATTATAGATTTTTTTTGCTTCCATGAAGTTAACGATTAAGATTTGGAGATGGATTGAGAAGGATTTACATAGTGAGAGGTTAACATTGCAAAGAACATCTGATTTGAACTCTCTTAAATTTTAGCAGCAACAAGGGAAATTTTGAGCTAGTTTAGTGTTGTTTGATCTAATTTTTCATCCAATAGCTTTATATTTTTTTAATTCAAATTAGATTAATTAAAATCAAATTTTATTGACATTTTCTCTCTCTAACTTCTCTTTTTAATTTCTCATTTAATGAAAATCTCCTAAGTGATCACATCAATTCATTGGAAACATCTAGTCATATCCTTTCTAAAAATGTTGTTATCCTTTCTCTTATTTCTCATCCCATTTCATCATCAATTTCACAAATTTCCAAGGACACTAAAAGTCGTCCCTAATTCATTGTGGATTTCTACCCTCGTTTAGTAATTAAACAAAAATTAATCATCCATTAAGTGATTTTAATTTTTTCCCCCAATGATCACATATTATCAATGAACACATGATCTCATCATATCACTTAATTGAAAATTTGACAAAATTTCATTGCACACCGCTCTTGTTCCATGCATAATGCATGCACGAGTGGTCATTTTGCAAGGCATATTCATGTTCACACCTCTTATTCCACATCTTCAAAGCTTTTGAGATCACCATGTAAAATAGTTTACTATGCACCATTTGGATATTGAGTTTCTCCTCTTTCATGGACGTGTGGTTGGTTGTCCAAGTAAGCTCTTGACTTCATCCAACCATGTCATTGTTTTGTGGACAACCTTATTGACATAAGTGGTTATTATTGAAAGCCTTTTATATCCCTAAAAATGTGAAAATATTGGAGGAAAAAAATCACAATTGAAATATGACTCTTTGAATGAAGGAAATAAGGTAATAAGAAATAAATTAATAACTTGATGAATGAAATTTAAAGAAATACTCGATTCACTCAAAAAATTAATATAAATAAAATTACTAATTTCATATAGGTTTTGTCTAGTAAAAAAACATGAATAATTTAATAGATATCATGTGGCCTATAGGCCAATCATACTTCCCTATATCTCATTTATGTACATTGAAATGAAATTTATTCATTATCGTTCTTGTGTGATGTCTTCAATGAAGTCTATGAGCTTATACAATGACAAAATGAATTATTATGGGATCTTAATACAATGATATCTAGCCTTTAAACATATATTATAAACATTCGTATTTGTGGGATACTCGAGAAGGACATCAAATTATCAAAAAAGAATAAAATTATCTTATTTGACTCATATGATGAGTATGGTTGTTTCTTTAATCATCAATGTGGAGACACCAAGGATAGATAGAAGATGCTCTTTGGAGAAAGAGTTGATCCATATGAATCCTTGAATAGTATTATACCTAACTGTCAATCAAGTTGCATCATCTCACGGTTGTGTATGTGGTCTTGTGACTTGAGACACCAAAGACATCTTGTGGTGGATGATCATGTTTTGATTATCCCTAGTCATGGGATCTCCAAAACATCACATATTAGAGATGACATGAAGTCCTTGAAGATTATTGTTTGGTCAAGATGGGATCGTTCGCCCTCGATATTTGAGGAGATCGACTCAAGGAATGAGATTTGATGAAATCCTTGGCTAAGATAATGGAAATATTGGAGGAGGTCTTGGTGATTTTTCACGCATCAGTATTAACTCAAGTAACTTATTCGGTTATGATAGTTGACCAAATGATAAGTCCTTTATCAGTCTCGCGAGGACAAAAGATTCTACACATATGGTAACTGATGATGAAAAGGTTTTAAAATTGGAGTTCATATATGATAACATGCAATTTATACATGTACTTATATAATTATTAATGCAAATTAAGGCATAAACATTCCATTCTTATGCATGTTACTATACTTTGAGTGCATATCTATCATTACATAAAATTTTAAGTTATAATCTCAAAATGCACTATTTTTAGGGATAATTATAAATAATTAAAGTGAGATATTTGAGATTAGATTACTCCCTTTTATATTTCAGATTATAATTTGGTTTTAATATCAAATAATAAGAGAACATATTTTTATCTACACTCAATTATTTGTCTAGTTTTACTGTCTAAAAGAAATGATTATATTTTTAAGATACAATTTATTTTCTTATTATTTATTTAAATTTGAGTTTTTATAATGATAGATTATTTAATTTTTGATCAAACAAAATAAGTTTGGATTAAAAATGAGTTATATTTTTAAAGTAATGAATTTTTAATTTTTGAGGGAATTTTTTAAAAAATTTTCTAAAATTTTTCTAGATTTATTTTAAATTTGTTTCAATTTTAAAACATTAATTTTATTTTAATTACACACTAATGTGTCAGCTGATGCAACAGAGTGTGCTTACATGTCATCACGTGGCAACATATGCACGTGTTACGTGGTGCATTCGTGTGTGTATGTGTGTGTGTGTGTATGATTAGTGGGTTAAACATCCTCTTTAAGGATATAAGCTAACCCACTACGACTGCAGGTTATTTATACATGATTTTGCTAATGTTTTTTTGCCATGCGAGACTATATTTTTATGTTTTTACTCAAGTGACTTGGTGCATTATGGAGCCAGCGATAGAGCGGTTTAAATCGTGACCCTCTATTTTCACTTAAATGGAGGGGGTATGCGGTGCATGCTAATTTCAGCGGTGAATCATTTTACTTAAAATCACTCAATCTCAGCCGTTTATCTGGGGAGTTATAATGATTGAGATTAAGTTCACCTGATGGAGTTCATGAAGACGCGTGACAGCATCTCAAGCATCCGGTGAAGATCAAACGATGTGTGTTATGCAGCGCTTCTTCTTGGCGCTCCATTGATAATCTTACAAACATGACTTATCGGTGATGATTTGCATCTTAGCATTTCATCTGAGCTGTTGATCAAAGATGAAAGAGGCAAATTGAACAATTACGCCCAAATTTAGCCTATTTATACCCATGCTCTTCAACGGAAAGAGTATTCTTGGATGTTTTCGATTAATCGAATTATTTTAGATCCCTCAATCCTTGAATGTTTTGCTCTCTTCCTCTTCTAGACTCATTTATGTGTCCAAGGAGTGTTTGAAGACAAGATTTTGTTGAGAGAATGATGAGAATTCGCTGCTTGAATTCCATTTTTTTGCTTTTCGAAATGCGAAATGAAAAGCCTTCATCCAACCATGAATTGGATCATTTTGAGCGCAATTTTGGGTTAGATTACGTGTTTTCTCCCTATAACATTAAATTTCAATTTCAAATGATAGATTTAGTCAAATTTGATAAATTTTACTCCTTGGTTTTGGGTTAAATTTCACTATTTTCTCTCTTCGTGATCGATTTTTCTACCTAGATTTCACTCCTTGATTTCTCCACATATACTGAGCCAAATCAAGCTATTTTTAATTTCGTGGGTTTGTCTTGGAGTCTTCTTTCCAAATATACTAAAATCTCTAATTTCTCACCTCAATTCATCATTTGATTTGATCAAATATGAAGAACACCTAAAAAATTTCACTATTTCTCTGTGGATTTAACCCTTATTCACCATTATACTAATTAATTATTGACTAAAACCTGAAATTGGTGAGTTTGGAATTTTTTGACATGAATTCATGTGTTTTCAATGATCGCGCAAAACCCTTTCATATCTCCTAGACTCAAGAAGCTGGCAACTCGACCTATTGATTGGGTTCAATTGATATTTAATTAATTAATCTAGACGTTGATATGAATAATTAATAAATTTTGAACAATTTGGTGTTATTGGGTCTATAGAGTTATGAACTAGTGAGACATATAGACCTAGGGCCTTGCAATAATTCTATCATGTCTTCTCTTTCTATCTTGTTGAAGAGCATTGAAGAGAAGATCTAATCATTCGATGATTGTGTAGATGCTATTAGAGGCTAGATATTTGAAGTAGCTTCAAGAAATATTTTAAGTAAACCTTATAAGTATGTTTTCCCATACATACTAGATGATAGGATCATCGGTTCTTAGTACCTTGGCGTCATGAATATCTTATTTAATGTAATTCACTACGTTTGATATTTTGATTGAAGTTTTAGAAGGCCTATTGACCTTAGATATCATCATAATTGATCATACAAAATAGTTGGGTTTCACATGTTATGAGATGAATAATGTATCACCCACAAGGAGAAGAAATGTACAAGAGTTATAAATGTCATCTTTGAAATGAAATTTTTTTAGAATGTTTATATCAATGAACACCTTCACAAGGTAGAAGGTTTGGCATGAAAACTCAATGGGAGTACAATATTTTTTTAGGAATAATGTCTTTTAAAAAATTACTCACATTGAATAGTAAAAATTTGAAAAAAATAATTCTATTGAGGATATTTTAAAATGCAATTTGAAGTTTATTTATAAATTCTTGCAAGGGCAAAGAAGAAGAAAGGAGTCAGAGGGGAGAGAGAGAGGGGGGGGAGGTAGAGGTAGAGAGATGAGGAAGGGAGAGGAAGACGGGGGAGAAGCATATGTTAGTGTTTGGATCTAGGGCACCCATCAAAATCTAGTATGTGTAGTGGAGATGAATGGGATATCATCATGGTCTCTCAAAGGGAGAGAAAATTGAATGTATTGATAAAAGAATGCATTTACATTACATTGCATGTAATTATATCCACAACCTTTTGGTTCCTTGAATGCAAGGTCGTAGCCACACATGTGCCTAGTCTCTAAATGAATCCACACAAATTTTTGTCTCCATGGTCTCCTCTTCTTGCACATGATTTGACGTGTCTATCATTTCAGCCTTGATCCTTATCAATCTTTACACCATTATTTGTGACACAAAATTGTGCGAAAAGGACTCTCAGCCTTTGCGTAAGCAAGCACGAGAGCAAGTGGAGTTGAGGATAAGACAAGACAACAAATGTAGCTACGAGGAAGAGAGGAAAGTTATATGGGTTCCCTAAACTATAGTAGTGATGGAGAAAGATCGCGCGGTCCTCAAAAACACATGACCACATGTCAAAATTAATGTAAATTCACTTAAAATGTGGAGTAATCAAGTTTAATTTAGGGTCGAATCTATGGAGAATTAGAGTGTGTTCTTAAAATGTTTTAGAATTCAATCAAATTGGATGATAAATTGGGATGAGAAATTATGAAAAAAAGTTATAAAGAAGACTCAAAGATCTATCAAAAGATTTAAATCTACGAAGAAATCAAAGAGTGAAGTTAGAGAGAATATTGTTTGCGAGGAGAGAGAAAATGAAAAAAACTATAAAATTTGGTTAGGGAAATAAAGAATAAAATAACCCAAGTCCACTTTTAAAATGATCAAATTAATCACTTGATCAAGAAATTTTTATTTTGAAGTTCAAGGAGGACCTTTGGCATTCAAGCGACAATTTCTCCCTATTCTCTTGACAAATTCTTAATTTCAAGGGCTCCGTGGACACGGAATTGAATCTAGAATATGATGAGAGTAAGAGATTCAATGATCATGTTTGTCTGATAATATGCAACTTACACTTGTAATTGCATGATTATTAATGCAAATTAAGGTATAAAACAATCCCTTCCTATGCATGTTATCATATATTGAGTGTATATTTATCATTCTATGCAATCTAAGTTATTACCTCAAAATTATTTTACGACATAATTATACATAATGAAAATTTTGATATTTTAGGGTAGACTATTCTCATTTTAAATATCTGAGAATTGATTCTAATTGAGTTTTAAATGCAAAAAAATGAGACAAAATATTTTTATATTCTCTCATTTATTTATCAAAGTTTTATTTTCCAAAGAAAACGAGTGTATTGTTGAGTTAAAAATTTCTCTTATTATTTCTTAAATTTTAATTTTTAGAATGATAAACTAATTTAACTTCTGATAAAACTAAAAAGATTACATTAAAAGGAGTTATATTTTGAAAATTATGAATTTTTTAATTTTTATGAAATTTTCTAGTATTTTTTACAACTTTCCTTAATTTTTGGATTTATTTTGATTTTTTTAAAAATTAAAAAGATTAAAAATGGTTTTTATGCACGAGTTGGCGTATCAGATGACATGGCATGTGTGCTTACATGTCGCCACGTGGCGACGTATGTGCGCGCCACATGGCACATGCATTGCGCACATGTGTGCACATAGTTAGTGGTTAAGCACCTTCTTAAGGACATAAGCTAACCACTAAAGTTGTGTTTGTATTTATTTGTGAAAATTTATGTAATTTTTCTAATGTGGGACTATATTTTTATGTCTTTCACAGGTGACGTGGCATCACAAGGAGCATTCAATTTTCTGTAATTTAATCAATGCCATTTGATCTTTGACAAAACGTATCTACGAGGTCGTTGAATACATGTGGAAACGAGTCAAAATAATTACCCAATTCACCAATTTAAATTATTAAATCACGAAATTCAATAGAATAGTGGTGAATAAGGGTCGAATCCACGGAGAATTAAAGTATTTTTGAGGTATTATTTGAAATTTGATCAAATCGGACAATGAATTGAGGTGAGAAATTAGGGATTTTGATATATTTGGAAAGAGAACTCAAAGAAGAATCCACATAATAAAAAATCACTCCATTTGGATCAAGATTCGTGAAGAAATCAAAAGAGCAAATTAGGTAGAAATTTCTGAACACGAAGATAGATAAAATTTTAAATTAAATCTAAAATTAATCTAATATACGATTCCAAGTTACAATATAATGATACAGGAAGATATATTAGGATGAAACACATAATCTAACATGAGATAACAATCAAAATGATTCAATTGATTGTCGCATCAAAGGCTTTTCATCTCGCGATTTCGAAGACGATTGTCGGCGTTCAAGAGGCAAATTCTCCCCATTATTTCGATCAAATCTCACTTTCAACGACTCTGTCAATGCATAAATTAGTCTAGAAAGCGATTAGAAGCAAGAGATTCAAGGATGGTGGTGTCTAAACTATTCGAATACTCGAAAAACATCCAAAAATGATTTATATCCTCGAAGAACATCTCACTTTATAGCAAAATTTGGGCGTAACCATCGGATTTGGTGTTTCATCCTTGATTAACGGCTGAGATGAAATTCCAAGCTTTCGAATCATTACGGTTAAGTCTTGGCTGTTGGATTGGAGATGGACCGCCGAGATTTACGCCACGTTTGTGCGTGAAAGAAGAAACACATGAAACGTCATCCGTCCGATCTTGATCTAACCCTCCGGATGCGTTTTCATCTGTTTTAATCTTAGCCATTATAACTCTTTTTGATGAACGAATAATATTAAATAATTTTTAAAATGATTCGCCAACGAGTAGAAATATGCCACGTACCCCTTGCCTTAAGTGACGATCAACAATCGTTATTTAATGGCGTGATAGGACACTCCACGTGCTGCTACGTCACTTGCGCACATAAAAACATAAAAATAGTCCCACATGACGAAAAATTAAACTAAATGTGTGTGTATATAAGTAGGATGCAAATAAGGAGATAGAGAAATCCCTAACAGCATACTTTCTCCTTATTTACACACACACACACATGTGCGCACACGCGCACACACGCGCACAAACACACGTGAAGATGGACATTGTGTGGCACGTGGCGCTCTCATATGTCGCCATGTGGCGCCGTCATTTTCGTCCACAACACGTCAGCTACCATGTCAGCATGCAATAAAAAATTGTTTTCTTTTTCATTTTAATTCAAAATAAATCAAATTAAATTCATAAAAAAGTCATAAAAATTCAAGAAAAATCCTTAAAAATTAAAAAATTCATAACATTCAAAATATAACTCCAAATTAAATCCAAATTTGTTTTCTGGATCATAAATTAAATTAAATATTATTTTAAAAATTCAAATTATTTAAATAACAAGAGAATAAATTTTTATTTAAAAAATATACTCATTTCTCTTAGAAATTAAAACTTAGAAAAATAAATGAGTATCTAAAAAGTATTTTCTTTTATTATTTAACATTAAAACCCAATTATAATATGAAATATAGATGGGAATAATCTTCTCTAAAATATATTCTTGAAAATACATAATTATCCCTGAAGTAGTGTATTTTGAGATTATAACTTTAAATTGTATGAAATGATAGATATGCACTCAAAATATGATAACATGCATAACAATGGAATGTTTTATGTCTTAATATGAATTAATAATCGTATGATTGCATGTCAAAATTGCGTGTTATCAATCTTCACTTAAAGCTGAGGGGTAAGTGGTGCATAATGATTTGAAACGCATGATCTCAACGATTCATTTGAAGAGTTATAACGATTGAGATTAATCACGCCTCATGGACTCATGTGAACACGAGTATTCATCTTGAGTGTTTAATGAAGATCAAATGATGACAGTTACACAACGATTTGTGTACTCATGATTTACACTCTGATGAAGATTTGACGGCCACAATTTAAGGACATTGATTTGTCTCCCCTCTTTTAATAGGGTCCATTGATTGAAGATGAAGAGACGATTGAACGACAACACCCAAATTTTCATATATGTATACCTCCCATCTTCAACGATGTAAAGCATTATGGGATTTTCAATCGATCAAACCTTTTGAAAAGTATAATCCTTGAATCTCTTGCTTTCCTCCTCTTCTAAATTCATTTCCACGTTTGAGGAGTGTTGATTTGGCAATTAATTGAAAAGCCTTGATTCAAAAATTAATTGGATCATTTCAAGCATGATTTTTGGTTAGATTACATGTTTTCTTCCTGAAACATTTGATTTTTATTTTGATGCATATATTAGTTTAATTTTATGAAATTAAATCATTTTCTCTCTCTGTACGATCGAATTTTCTCTCCTTATTTTGCTCCTTTATTTCTTCGCAAATACTGATGTAAATTGAGTGATTTTAAATTTTGTGAATTTTTCTTAGAGTTTTTTTTCTAAAAATATAAAATTTCCTAATTTATCACCCCAATATCTTATCCAATTTGAACGAATTTCAAATATGTCTTGAAAATTCTCCTAACTCTCCCTTGATTCAACCTTACTCACCATTATCCTAATCAATTCGTGATTAATTCTCTAAATTAGTGAGTTTAGAAATTTATTTTTTTAATTTTAATGATAACATGCATTTATAACTTAAATTCTTATCTTATTTTCACTCATATTCATGCTTATTTTATGAAATTATGTTGCATGTTATCTTAATTTTATGAATTTTCTCCATTGGAATGCCATTCAACTAAAGTTCATATTTATGCACAAATTTAGGGTTAATTATGAGCTTTCTTGATGATTAATCTTCTTGCAAGATTAAATTAATACGAATTAAATATTTTCCCTGATGTACTTTGACTTTTGGAGATAATTTAAGGAATTAATTCCAAGGAAATAATGATTTGATGATTTTGTAATGAAAGACTTATGTTTTTAATTATATTTTTAGAGGGCATGATATTAAAAAGGAATAAATTTGTGATACAATGGAGAAAATTTGGATTAAAAAGGAGTTGTATTTCTTAAGTTATGATTTTTTGAAGTTTTTAATCTTTTTTGGATTTTTATTTGATTTCTATTAACTTTATTAAGTGTATTTTGTAATAAAAAAATCACAAAAAGTGGGGAATATTTCCGCATGACTGCAGTGCTGACATGGCGCATAGGGCGCGCAAGGCTGACGTGGCACGCGGGACCCGTGCGGATGCGACGCGGCACGCAGGGCCACATGGCAGGGCTGCGCGAGCCCACGTGAGGCACAGGTGGCGCACAGGGCGTAGACACGTGGCGTGGGCCACGCGGGTCCACGCGGATGCCCGTGAGAGGCACCACGTGGCGAGGGGGCTGGCAAGTGAAGGGCTCACGGGTTAGTGGGCCCTGGTTAGAGTATTGGGGCGGTAATGTAATAGCGTTAAACCGCCCCACATTATATACTCATGGTTTCCCATTTTTTCTTTCGTGTGGGACTATGTTCCCACACGTTTTTAATGTGCAAGACATGTGGCGGCACCACGGACGTTGGATACACGGGCATCAATCGAGACGCGTCGATGCGATGGACTTGGAGACCACGTGATCATCAATCACAACACGTGCGTTAAAAAAACACATTTAAGTGAAGTGATAGAGGGCTCACCTTGCACCACGTGGCATCATCAAGATGGATGCGATGCATCGCAATTTTGGTGCATCATGGGTGGACGCGTGGAAGCATCACGATGCTCCATTCGAAGATCGGACGACTCAAGTTTAATCATGGACCTTACAACGTGGCATCATTTCTACAATTGGCGTGCGACGTGGACGCAATGGGAGCGCTTGATTCTCATCGAACGCGCGATCGTGAGCGGCCGCACAATCCTTATCGAACAGTCCTGATTTAGCAAGATCTTGGCACTTCAAAGAAGGACACGTGGACGCGATCGTGTCTTGATCGCAGCGTGATCCTGGTTGACTTAATGCACAATCAAGGCCACGATCTTCGTGTGATCATGGCCATAATTTTTACCTCTCCACTGGATCAAACGGCCCAAATTTTTCGAGCGAAAATCTCCTTTAAAAACTGATGTACTCCCTTGTTTTTATTAACTCTTGATTGAATCGTGAAGGAATTAAGTGATTTGAAAGAAAGATATTGAGTTCTTCGTGATCCCCCCGCGTTTAGACTCGATTTCCATCAAAATCGGAGGAGGATTGATCACGAATTCCACCATATTTCATCTGATTTTCCTCTTGAACGCCGAACGTCCACGAGGAAGAAATCAAGCCAAATTTGCTTCAATCCGAGTGAATTGAAGCCCCATTCTTGTGACAATCAGAATAGTAATGAGATTCGATCGATTATCAGGTGGTTATTTGAGTTTTAATTAGGTTTAGATCTTTAATTTTTCATTTTAGTTCTTAGTGTTCTTCAATTTGGCCTAATTTTAGTCCAAAATTTTTATGATTTTGAAAATAGGATATCTCTCTGATTATAATTCCAAATCACTTGATTTTGGTTTCATTGGATTCCTTATTTCATCAGCTTTCTGTGGATTGCAAATTCGTCAAATTCTAAGTTCATTTGACCCCTCAATTTAATGCTTGACCGAGCACTATTCATTTTCAATCCAAATGTGAGCATTGACTTTCGGGGTCAATTACTTTCAAATTAAAAATCAGAATTCGATAATTTTGGTCTCTTTATAATCCTCTGGTTCTTAAATTTTTATTGATATATATTTTTCATGATTTGGATATCATTTGACCAGTCAATTTGAATATTTTCTCTAAAGTGTTCATTTCGGGAATTTTCTGATCTTTGATTTTCAATAACTCATAGTAAATCCATTTCTTATTGAAAAATCATGAATTCTATATCAGTAAATTTCATTTTCTCTCTAGTTTCCAAATATATAATTTTAATAATCTTCTGACATCTTTTAGTTCTCTTATTTTACAGAACTCCGACTATTGGTCAAAGTCAATGCTTTGACTTTGACTTTTGAGTTTTCTCTGTCAAATCCGAGATCTTAAATATTGAAATTTCTTATTTAGTATATTTATATCATTTATATTCTTAAAATATTATTTTTACTTTTTTAAAACCTCTTTTAAACCTAAGTTTGACCAAGTCAACTCTGCAATTAAAGTCAACCTTGTTCTTTGTGGATCAACCCTATACTTACACTTTACTTGATTTTATATCTTTATCTTTTTGAGTTCGGTTTTATAAATTTTCTTTGACCAACGTTTATGTGTTTTAACGACCGCACAAAATGCCTCGTCATGTAACACGATGAAGTGTGTTTTCAATGACTACATAAAATCGTTCTGTCATTATCCAAAAGGTTTGATTAATTAGAAAAATTGAAGAATACATCTAATTTTAAAGAGAGAGATAGTTTAAATAGGCATCTATTTTGGTGTAACCATCCGATTGCCTCTTCATATGTGATCAATGGTCTAGATTCAATGCAAGGAGATGAATCGAATCCATAAATACCGGTCATTTCATTTGCATCAGAGCATCCATATTTTGTTGCATAATCACGTGCATGGCAAGCATCATGTAATAGTGTCCTCTGATCTTGATCCAAACACCTCAAATCGCGTTGCATGTCCAAGTGAGTCCATCAATCGCTTTTAATTTCAACTGTTATAACTTATGTGACGAATGCCTAGGATTCATGAAGAGTTATAACTTCGAAGCGTCATCAAATCCGATCGTGTCACATATCCCCTTGACTTAAGATATCATCAATGGCTTAGATTAAATCTAGAAATCAAACGCTTCACGTCGTGCCATGTCGTCAATGCCCAAAAGCAAACAAACATAGTCTCACATTGAAAATATCGTTACTAACATTTAACAATTTTTTTACTATATATAGAGCAGCAATTTAGTTGAAGTAATATCGACCCATTAAGGGCACTTAACACTAATACTCTCTTTCTACGTGCCACATGTGCGCTAACTACGAGCCACATGGCGCCTTTAGATACAATCGTCTGATGCTACTCTAGCACACACAACATATCATCCGTCACACTAGTGCACACTAAGCAAAACCCTTTTGGGATATTTTTAATTGATTAATTAATTAAAGAAATTCATAATAATTCATAATAATTCTAGAAAATACCTAAAAATTAAAAAAATTCATATCTTTCAAAATACAACTCCTTTTTAATCTACTTTTTTGTGTGCGATTAGAAATTAAATAATCTATGATTCTATAAAATTTAATTAAAAAATAACAAGAGAATAAATATTTAACTCTAAATACACTAAATTCATTTTAAAAGGAGATAATTTTAGAGTGTATATGAAAATATTTTCCTTTTATTATATTACATTTAAAATTCAAATAAAATATCAAATAAAATTAGGCTGATCTACTTTAAAAATTCAAACTATCGATTTAGACATGATCGACCTTTAAAATGATACATTTTTATATTTTTTTCTATAAACTGCATGGAATGATGAAAATGCACACAAAGTATGATAACATACATGAAAAACATTTGAATGGTGCCCTAAAATGTATAAATAATCATGTAATGATAAGTAAATATTGCATGTTATCATACAGAGAATGGAGTTTTTTGCAAAATCATACAGATTTATAAATTTATCTAATTGTCCAAGAAATTGATTCATGCTATAATTTAGGTTCAAACAAATATCTCTTTAATGACCCTGTAGGCCCAATAGATCCTTAAATGTATATCCAACTAATGGGTTACATATCTAATATGAACTAACAATCAAGTACCAACTTAACTTGATCAATAGGTCTTAGTCATCAAAAGGTTAGGCACCTAAGTATTTTATGTGTTCTAGAAAATAGTTACCACACCATCTACAAATTCATGCACATTAATTTAGTGAACTCTTTCACCAATGAGAACCCAATACTCTGCCTTAGTGTCTCCACACAAATTGTGATGAAATTGACCATCATTATAATATGATCATGAGTAGACATTGTTATTCTACTTTGAATACTTGATCTTAATTTTTGATAGCTTATGCACAAGAACATTTAGAATATGTGTTTATATACAAGTAATCATTACAGTATAAACTTATCATAATTTACTTATCATGTGCATAGTCTTGGCCTTTATTATACACAACATATCCATTAATGAATGAAATATTGACATAGTTTGATTGATATGCAAGCCTCTTATTACTAAGAGAGAGAGAGAGAGAGAGAGAGAGATAGAGTCAAGGAGATAGAGAGAGAAAGGGAGGGAGGAAGGGGGAGAGTGGAAGGGAGGGAGTATCTTGGGTGGGAGGAGAATGTAGTTCTTGAATATGAAGAGATTATTATTCAGTGACTAACATCATAATACATGTTAATTTATAGTGATAAAATTTGATCTTTGAGTGTGTGCCCATTGAGTGATTTGCATTAGTAATGTCTTCTAGCAAAACTAACATTCGGTCAACAAGCGGTTGTAGAGTCGCTGAAGGAGGCATTTCGTCGAACAATTCCCACACATTTTTGAGAATGTGGATGATCCATGAGTTATGTCTTTGGTTTACTGGATGTGGCTAATCTCACAGGTTAGTGGTCAGTTTCGCTTGTTTCATTAGAGTTCGATCACGCGACTGAGTTATTTGACCTGTCAATGGGAAGAGAGAAAGAGATCCACCATTTCTAGTTTCCTTTTTGATGCCTAAACTACAAGTCTATCCCGGCCCCGCTATATAAATGGGCCTGGAAAAGGTAACGAGAAACGGAGAGTCGGCCTCTCTCTCTCTCTCTCTGCCCTAGCTCAATGGAGAACGAAACGGAGGGATCGCAGGAGGAACTCATCCTCTCGGCGTCCAAGGAGGTATCCCACCAATTCAAGACCCTCGTCGACGCGGACGACGTCGTCTCACTCAAGCAGCTGCAACACCTCATGTCCGTTACAGCTTCCTCCCCTTACTGATCGTCCCCTCAGAAGCTCTTCATCTTCTCGATTTAGGCCTTCTGTAGACTAACGTAGACCGACCCTTTTGCGCATCTCTTTTTTTTTTACAGACTGGATGATATTTCTGGCTCCGTTATTAAGGATGATATTGTAATTATTATTATTAAAGATACTGTTGTAATTTCATTGGTTTCTCCATCGTCTTCGTTAGAAATGAAACTAAAAGCGTGAATTTTCAGACTAGGGAAGATTGCAGGACTCCAATGCGGTGCTTACCCACTTCAACGAATACTCTGAAAGGTGCTTCGCTGAGGTGAGCAGCGATTTCTCTAGAAGCACTCGCCTTCTGAAATCCATGAAAGCTGATCTCGACCACATATTTACTAGGCTGAGGTTTGTATCTCCAAATGAAGAGCCATTTGATCCTTTTCCAAAGCTGCTTAATTATTTCGTAAGTTTTTGCGAATGTGCACAGAAGCATGAAGATGGGATTGCAGGCGACTTACCCGGATGCGTTTCCTGATGGCGTTCTTGATCGAAGACCTGATCTTGAGAGCCCTCTCCGACCCACCTGAATGATATGCCTCTGATTATAATCAAAATCAGTGTAGAGGTTTGTGCAGTCGGTCAATTCTAGAATGTTTGTCCCGGTCGAGACTGTGTTCTTTAGGGGCCAAAAACTCTTTCGAATATAAAATGCAGGGAGATTTTACCCAAGAAGTGCATGGTTTTGGAAAAATCACATTTGAGTATCCTGCGCAACCACTTTTGAGAGTTGAAACTTATAATTAGCAACGCTCATATCATGAGTTCATTAAACATCAACAGAATAAGGCTTGTAATACATGAATACAGGAAGCTCATATCACGCATGATGAAACTTTTCACGAGTGTGAACTAATTTTTAGCACCATAAAATCTAATTCTCTCTCTCTCTCTCTCTCCACTTCCCTTTTTCACTCACTGATAAGGATGAAGTAGTTTAGATAGAGTAATAAGGGCACTAAGGCCCATTTGTTGCTAGCTCATGTATGCCCCTGTAAAGAGTTAGAATGTAATGTTTAGAGTTTTGAGAGATGTTTATGGTCCCCCCTCCCCACAATGCTCTCTACAATGGAGATGGCCGAGCCAACAGAACGGGCTCGGTTGCTCAGACTGCCATTGCTCTCAGTAGGAGCTGGTTGTGAGGATCCTGCGAGCTCTGACTAGAGCTCTTCATCCCAAATTCTCTCTCTCTCTTCCCCATTCTTCCCTCACTGGGTGACCTTCCCTTTGTCGCTCATTCACTTGTGCTCAAACTCTCTCTCTCTCGCTCTGTGATTAAGTTAATTCACTTCATGTCTATGTCTCTCCCCCTGGCTACTTATGCTCATCTAGAAATATTTGGACAAGTATGTCTCCATTTTACAAACTTCTTCCAGTCTTCCCTCTAAGCCTCTTATTCCCTTTTACCTATCTCTATTACTATACCAATCTCCCTCTGCTGAATTTTATGGTTTTTGGTTTAGACCAAACACCCAACGCACAGGAAATAGTCCAAGCACAACCATTTCTCGTCAGAGCTGATTGGGGAACAAAGGTGGATCCAATGTAACAACACATCGAAGGGATAATGGGAGAACTTCTTGGGTGAGAGCATTTGTCCGTAAATGAAAGTTTCAATGGCTTCATGTGGGATGCTTCATTGGCCTATAAACAGAGGCCTCCTCTCCTATTGAGGCATTCCAATCAAAGAGAGCTTGAAGGTGAGCATTTGAAAGGGATATAGAGAAGGGTTCTATAGAAGAGTTTCTAGAAGGGTCTGAAGGGGACTCTCTCTGTGATTGGTGAGAGAACTTTGAGAGTGCCATGGGAGACGTTTCGTTTTTCTCAGGATTGGTGCAAATTCTTCCTTATAATGGTCTTCATATTATCAAGCTCCACTCTTCATTTTTGCCACATTCATATCTCCTATTAATTTCTTTATCCATTCTCCAATTTTTGAATCTACCTCCCTCTCCTACCCTTTGCTCTCTCTGACCGGTCCACATCATTCTCTTTATCTCTTCTATCTTGTTCTTTATCTCTTTCCATCATTATCTCTATCTTTTCCCTTGTCTCTCTCTCTTAGTCACTCTCTCCCCTGCTCTTTAGTCACTGTTCTGTATTTCCCATGTGTTCTTCTCTCTATTTCTCCCTTCCTCCCTCCCTATTCCATTTTCATTCCATATTCTGATTCCCCCTCCCTATTTTACCATTGTATCTCTCTATTTGAACATGTACAAGTCTTTGCTATCTTGTTCCTTCACATCCCTTTTCACACATGCACAATCTCTCTCTCCTCTCTCACTATTGTGCCTTCAAAAATTTTCACAGGGCTTAATGAGCCTTCGACGATATTTTGAGATAGAAGAACACAAGTGTAAGAGTTGAACTTGAATATCTTGCTTATAATTACTTAATACTCATAAGTAGATTTATGGAAGAATTATTTGTGGAAAATTAACTGGAGAGTAGGAATCATGAAAACAAAGGAGAACCTCTAGCCCTTATATAATGAGGTGGAGACCTAACACAAGAGAGACAGTAATTAAAAGAATTCCAGTAGGCATCTAATAGGCCCATTCACACTCCCCCTCAAGCCAGAGCTTAAATTTGAACATGTCATACTTGCTATACAAAAGTGTCACAAGAGGTGCTGCTCAAGCACTTCGTGGAGATATTTGTGAGCTTTTTTAATGAAATGATATGAGAATGTGTGATAAGGCTCTTGAGGACCTTTTCCCACTCACATAATGACAATCCATCTAAATATGATTGGTGCACTTATAGAAAGTTGGATTAATTTCAATGAAGATGAAAGCTTAGTTGACATAGTGCATTTACAGAGGTGAATTTTCTGAATTTGCATTCAATTGCGGTTAATTTTACATATTTTTGACATTCTACCTTTTTCAATATAAAAAAGGATGAATTAATCGTGTTTGAATAAGTTTCATGATCATTAGCATGAACGAAGAATGACAAGGACAAATATAATAGAAGAAGACAAGTGATTTCTAATACAAATTTACCTGCTTTGTCACTTTATATTCTATTTTAGGAGATATGATGAGAAAGAAGACAAAACAAAGATCAAAATGGCAAAAATTTCATCCAAAAATGAGTTTTCTATGAAAAGATATAACTATTTAAGTTGAAGGGGTTTCTCTGTAATTATTCCTACTTTTTCCCAAAGTTTTCCTAAATTTTATAATTTTTTTAGATTTTTCAGGATTTTTAAAACCAAAAAATTAAATATTTTGTGTGCTAATGTGGAACATTGACACGACATTGTGAACATATGGCCTACAAGGTGGTGCCATGTGGTGCCCAATTAGCGCCCACATGACGCTAATAAAGGGAGTATTAGTTCTTGAATGATCTTAATGCGCCAATTATTCAAAGCATGGAATTTTTTTCAATAAATCCCATGTGGGGCTAAAGTTTTGTTTTATGTAGGACACATGGCATTCATCAAGAGACATTGATCTGGTGGACCTTTTCCACTAGATCGACTATTTATGTGTGTGAGGCATGGAAGCATAAGAACTGATCGATGTGGTGACCACTAGATCAGCTCACAGGATTAATTTCAATAGACCTTCTTTTTGTGGCTAATAGGATTCTAACACAAGGCTCTATGAGACGTGGTGGATTTCTAGACCAACATCTAATGCTCTTTGATCTTCCTGACTTTTCTCTCTCAAGACAAATCTAGAGGTGACGCATGGAGAAATCCTATGCATCCGACACTTGGTAAAGAATATTCGTCAGGCCTTATCTCTTTCGTACTTCCTCTCTCTTCATGAAGAATGAAATGGCAACATGTGGCACATTTTTTAGAGCTCCTGATCTCGATCAAGATTAAATTTGATGGATATGATCAGATTTTGTGATTTTTAAGGAATTTTTAACGACTAGAAATGCTTTAAATTGAGATCATGATCTATCTTGATTCCGATGGAGTTAGGGGCTAAAACTTTGAGGACATGATCATCATTTTAAGCCCATCAACTCACAGTGGCTGATTTAAATTTTGATGAAAAAAAATCAGGGTTTTTAATGTTTGATTGTGTGCTTCTAGTATTGGCTAGCTGAAGGAAAGAGGACATTGATTGATCATTCTTTGTATACCAAACATCATTTTTAGTGAGTTTTTTTCCTCTTTTCTACTCATTCCTCATATTGGAAGTAAGTTTCCAAGTACCGGTGAGATTTGCGGTCTCTCAAAGGAGTGATTAAATGAAGAGAATCCCCAAAGTGAGTTTTGATTGTGAATCTTTAGATTATGATTTATTATTTTTTATATTTTTAATTTTTATATATTTTTCATTCACATCTTCATATTTTAAACCCTAAATCATTATTCCACCATCCAATCAACAATTTTTGTTCTGATGCAGGAGAATGGAAGTGTTTGATCGATTCATTACATCTTTTGCATCTATCTTCAGTTTTCATTGAACATTTCCACTTTCTTAATCTAAAAATACCAAAAGTATTCCTTAATTTTAATATTTAACAATCCTTCGCGTGGACTCGAACCAATATCTTAAATTTTAAAAATCAAATTCGAAGAGTTGAGTATAATTTTTGATATGTGAATTTGTGCTTTCAACAACCATGATTTTACGCTATTAATGATCTTGAACACTTGGGAGGTATTGAAGAACTCAATGGGCCTCCAATATGATCACATATGAAAAAATTTGAGATCATAGAAAACACAATCTTGCCTTTGGCCACACCAATTTTTTGAACACCCACAATCATCACACCTTCTTCCAATCCATTTTATGACACCCTTGAGTAGTTTATCAATTACATTTGATGGTATAAAATGTTTGGAGTAGACTTCCAAGGTTCACTATTTTCTTCAAATGCATGATCAGATTTTATTTATTACTAAGGATTCACCTCTATAGAGGGGTCCTTCATATTGTAAATGGTTAACTTGATATAGTCATCATTCTTGAATGTTTAAGACAAGTTTTATTTGAGATCTTGTGTCACTACAAACTCTAACCAAATATATTTTGGATGATTGGGCATGCATGTACAAGAATAAGACTAATGTCTATTATTCCATCGTTGAAAAATCCTAACTAGATGGTGAAACATCTAAGAAGGGGTGAATTATTTTCCTATGGGTATATATGTTATATATATCCTTTTTATAAATGGGTATATTATTCACTCAATTTCTCACATTTCTTGTACACTAGATCTTTTTAATTCTAGAAAAATTATCCACACCTAGGAGGGACAGTCCTAGAAGGGGACAGTCACTCCTCACCTAGTTAGTCCCCCAATAGTAATTACTAATTGGTTGTGTTAGTCAATCAAGCTCTAAACATGAACTTACAATCTAACACTCTCTCAATAGGCGACCTCACTTTAGTGCCATCCCTTGGAATGTCACCTCTTATCCCTATCTCCTACAAGCCAACTCCAAGAGCTTTGCGTGCCACTCCCAACTCACCTTTGGGCTGGCTTGGCTTTCGGAAGTCCTTGAGCCTCACCATTGATCTATGAATGCTCCAAGTAGTTTGTGCATCCCCACTCTTGTGTGACCATGCAAGGTAAAGAACAAATACCCCAAGAGTTTACTTACTGGCCAACTCTATAGACTCGTCCTTAGTCTAGCACCGACTCACGAAAGAGTCTCCCCCTTACCTTCAAATGTAAGTATGACGTTCCTAGAGTAAACGTAGTGTACATGAGTGGTCCTAAGTATTCCTAATTTATATGAGTAGAAAAATATATAAAAATAATTAAATATCCAAACTTAATTAAGTGAAATAAATACATGTAGATAAATATAATTAAAGATACTATGAGAGAATCTCTCTATTGGATTGATTTTGACTTTTAGCTTATGGCTCTGGCTTTTTTGAAGTGACTTGACCCTTTGAAGTTAACTTTGAATTTCTGAATTTGACTTTGGCTTTTGGTATAAATCCCGTTGAATATATTAATAATTTTAAGGAATGACTAAAAATATTCCATGAAAGATCTTGATTGTGTATAAATGATGATCCAAAAAATGTATGTGATAAATGAATGCTGTATCAACCTTACTTTTTATGAGGATTTTGAAACTTCCTTTAAAAATATGAAACTATCTCTTCAAACACAAGTGAGAGAGGTTAAATAGAAACAACGAGATGATACAACTCTCAAGTGAGAATTTCTGTCAATGATTCAAAAATTAGAGAAAAGAAATTTTTGAATATGTTTTGAATTCTAAAAGATGATTTTAGAGGATGGATCCAAGAAATGGATGTGTTAGATATTCCTATTTGAGGGTTTATTGCACTGGTTCTTATAAAACTTGATAGTTAAGGATGCATGGTTGATATTAGTTCTAAGATGGATGACCTCATGAAAAGTGCTCACATTTTATCTTGATTTAGGGTTATATTTCAATTTCTCCCACTATTTCTTTTCTAGAAAGATAAGCTTGTAATCTATTCTTTAATCAGTTAATATTGTTAGGATTTACCATTCATAGGATGAAAAAAAATTAAGAAAATTGATTTGAAATAATAGACTTTTGTTTTTTGAAAAAACATGATAGAAATCAAATATTAAAAATTATTGAAATCTGATTTAGATAAGAGTAGGAATATGAATTATAAAAAACTCAAATGAGATTCAAGAAAGAAATTTGATTTTGAAATCAGATTTGGATAGGAATGGGAGTCAGATTTTGAGAGGGTTAGAAATCAACTTCTAAATGGAATGGAAATTAAATTTAGAAAGAATAGGAATTGAATTCAAAATGAAATAGAAATCAGATTTTTAAAAAGAATATAAATTAGATTTTAAATAGAATTTAAGGACATTTGAAACTAAAAACTAGAAAATAAATTTTTTTCCTCGAAAAATGCTTTAAAGATGGAGGGAAATCCAAAAATAGGTCTAGAGATGATTTCAAAATTAACCCAAGACATTTCAAATTTCTATTCAAATTTCAAATCATGAAATGATCACATGGAAAAAAACACATAGGATCAACACTCACGAAGATCCTAAAATTGAACCAAAAGACAAATCAAACAAGAGATCAATTTGAAAATTGAGCCGTTTGATGCAATGTTCGTTAGAGATCAATTTTGGGTACTAATTGAAAACATTGTTCCTAATTGATAACATGCAATCTTAACATGCAAAAATATGATTATTAATGCAAATTAAGGCATAAAACATTCCATTTTTATGCATGTTAACATACTTTGAGTGCATTTCTATCATTTCATACAATTTTAAGTGATAATCTCAAAATGCACTATTTTAGGGATAATTATGCATTTTTAAGAATAGATTTTAGATTATATTATTCCCATATAAATTTGAGATTATCATTAGGTTTTAATGTTAAATAATAGGAGAAAATATTTATATACACTCACTTATTTTTCTAAGTTTTGTTTTTCAAGTAGAAGTGAGTGTATTTTTTAAATGAAAATTAATTCTCCTATTATTTAAATATTTTGACTTTTTATAATGATAGATAATTGAATTTCTGATCTAATGAAAAAAATCTGATTAATTTGGAGTTGTATTTTGAAAGTTATGAATTTTCTAATTTTTAGGGATTTTTCCTGAATTTTTCTTGAATTTAATTCGATTTATTTTGAATTAAAATGAATAAAAATATTATTTTTTATCGTTGATGATGTGGCATCTGATGTGGCGTGAATAAAAATAGCGGCACCACGTGGCGATCTATGAGACCACGTGTCGCAAATGTGTACATGTGTGCATGTGTGCGAGTGCGCGTGTGTGCGCGTGTGCACACGTGTGTACGCGTATGTGAATAACGAGGGAGCATCTTGTTAAGGATATAAACTAACTCTTTATTTACGCACTACTTATATACGAATGTATTCTTTTGATATTTCTCCATATAGGACTATTTGTTTTTGTTTTTACGCGCAGGTGACGTGGCGACATGCGGAGCGTCCGATCGAGTGTTAAATTAAAACTTTTGATTGTCACTTAAGTGAAGGGGTACGTGGCGGTTTCTGATTGGATGATGATTCGTATTTCAAAATGTTTAAATCTCAGCCATTCATCAAATGAGTTATAACGGCTGAGATTAAAACGCACACGATGGACTTATGTGGACACGTGGGGACATCGTAGACATTCAAAGAAGATCGAACGGCAGGCGTTATGCGACGATTCAACTTCATGCGATCACGTGGCTTCATCTGGGTGTTCCATCTGCGATCCAATGGCTATGACTTAACCGTAACGATTCACATGCATGCATTAAATCTGAACCGGTGATCGAAGATTAAACGCTGCATTCGACGGTTACGCCCAAATTGCCTATAAATTAAGATGTTCTTCGACATTTTCATGTATTCTTGGATGATTTTAATCAATTGAATCATCTATACACCACCATCCTTAAATCTCTTACTTCCAATCACTTCTAGACTCATTTCCGCATCTACGGAGTGGTTGAAAGTAAGATTTCGTCGATCGATTAGGGAGAATTCGCCTCTTGAACACCGACGATCGTTTTCGAAATTGCGGAATGAAAAGCCTTGAATCTGGAGATTAATTAGATCATTTATATCGCTATCTCGGGTTAGATTATGTGTTTTCCTCCTAATCTTTCATCATGTATCATCAATTTGTAATTTAGGATCGTTAATTTAGTTAAATTAGTCTTTTAATTTCGGATTTCTCTTAATTCACGTTCGAAAATTTCTCCCTAATTCACTCATTGATTTCTCCGTGAATCTTGATCCAAATCGAGTGATTTTTTATTCCGTGGATTCATCTTTGAGTTCTCTTTCCAACTCTATCACTTTCCCTAATTTGTCACCTCAATTCATCGTCCGATTTGATTGAATTCCAAAAGATCTCTAGAAAATTCCTTATTTCTCCGTGGATTCGACCCTTATTTACCAATATACTATTCAATTCGTGATTAAATCATAAAATTGGTAAGTTTGGACTTTGTTTTGACACTTGATCGTGTGTATTCAACGACCACCCGGTCTCGTCTTGTGACTAATCACCAAAAAGGAGAAGAGCAAAGATTACCATAATGGAGATAAGCCCAAATCGTCATCAAGGAGAAGGACTGGCCACTAGTGAGAGTGAGAGAAAGAAATTTTCTCACGAGAGAATAATGGGGAGGTTAGGTTGTTTTTCCCTCTTTTGGAGAGATTGTGTGTTTTTTATCACACCCTAAGTACCTAAAACATAAAGTAAAATTAATGTTAGATGAATTAAAATATAGAATATATAATGAACTAAATATATGAAAAATACATGTAAAAGTTTCATATCTGTAAACCATGAAACATTTAATGAAAACTTAGCATATAAAATATCATTAGATATTGCATTGTACAAATGAATAAACATGATAATGTCATTATTATTTAATCAAGAGTGCAGTGAGAAAATAAAAATGGCATGAGATTTCTTTTTAATGATTAGAATATATATTAGTTTGTAAATTTAGGAAATAGAAAGGCTTATTTCTAGAGAATCCAAGCCCCTTTGTGGCAATACCATTAGAGGTCAATCGCCTAAGCCTTTGCTACTTGCTCTTTCTAGGACATACCTTTCTTGCATCATTTTGGCTAAATTCTCAAATCAAGTTTAAAAAGTAATTGATAAAATATTTCTTAAGCATTGAATCAACAATATAAATCATCAAGCCTGTATTTAACTAACAGTTTAAATTTTATGAGGAGCTCTGCAAGCTGAAATACTAACAATTATCACTTCAAGATTAATATGCCATGCTTAAAGGACATCTCAATCTTCTCTTCGTCTCTCAATTTTATGCCAACTATGCTACTTAGCGTCGGTATCAAGAGGAACTTGCTATCTCTATCTTCATATCTCGACTCAACCACTCAATTAGTTATTATATCTAATTACCTTGCTTGATGGGCTGTAAATTCTGATACTTGATAGGCTTTCAAACTTTGCTCAGATCATCATATGTAGTAAAATACATTGAATCAAACATTTAAAACATAGAGACACCAAGAATTGATATCCTATCATCTAGTATAAATTAAAATCCATACTTAAAGGGTTAGTTAAAGGAGTTCTTAAAGCTGTTAAAGTATTCAACCTCTAGCTATATCCATACGATCATCGAAGGATTGGTTTTCTTCAATTCTCTTCATGAAGATAGAAAGATAAAAGATTGAAAGAGTTTCTTAAAATTTTTCATAGGCACCTTTGATGGATATAATGAGGCCAATCACAGTTCCACGTATCTTTTTTTTTCATTGAAATGAAATTTATTAATTATCATTCTTGTGTGATATTTATAATGAAGTCCATGCGCATATGCCATAATTAAGTCAATTATGATGAGATCATGATACAATGATCACTGGTCTCTAAAGATATGTTCAAAATATTCATATTTGTGGGATAGTGAAGAAGGATATCAAATTATCTTGAAAGAATAAGACTATCTGATTTGAGTCATATGATGAGTATGACTGATCTTTAGCCATCGGTGTGGAGACACTAAGGATAGATAGTAAGTGCTCTTTGGAAAAAGAGTTCATTGAATTGATCCATATGAATCCATGCATAATAATTGATGGGTATTATGTGGCTTGCAAGCCAATCACACTTTCATCTTTCATTTATATTCATTGAAATGAACTCTTATTCATTGTCATTCTTGCGTGATGTTTGCAATGAAGTCCATGAACATATGCAATGATCAAGTGAATTATGATGAGATCATAATACAGTGATCACTGGTCTTTAAACATATGTTCTTGAGAGAAATATGAGAGAGAGAGAGAACCGAAAAATAGAGGCTAGGGTTTTTCCCACAGATGTGATGGGTACATGCAGAGATATATAGGAGAGAGGTAGAGAGGAGAGAGAGAAAGTGGGCTTAAAGCCCAATAGGAGAAATAGGAGAAGGGCTTTAACACTCCCCCTCAAGCTGGAGCGTGGAGGTCAAACATGCCCAGCTTGGATCCGATGGTCTCATATGCAGGGCCTAGTAGGGCCTTAGTGAAGATGTCTGCCAACTGATGTGCGGAAGCGACGTGTGGGGTACAGATGGTACCGTTAACAACGTACTGTCGTATGAAGTGGCAGTCGATCTCAATATGCTTCGTCCTCATATGGAACGTCGCATTACTGGCGATAAAGGTAGCAGCCATGTTATCGCAGTACATCTGCATAGGCACTTCTGGCGGGAAGCCAAGCTCGGTGAGAAGAGAGCGTAGCCACAACATTTCCGCAGTGGTATCCGCCATGGCTCGATACTCGGTGACGAGACGAGACCATGAGGTCGTCGTTTTCACACGGTCTCGTGTCAAAAATAATACCGAACTTACCAATTTGGGGAATTAAGAGAGAATTGAGGGGTATAATGGTAAATACGGGTCGAATCCACAGGAAATTTAGGTATTTTCGAGATATCTTTTAGAATTTGGTCAAATTGGACGATGAATTGAGGTTAGAAATTAGGGAAAATGGTGTTTTTAGAAAGAAGACTTCAAAACGAATCCACGGAATCAAGAATCATCGAATTTGGACTTGATTTCGCGGAGAAATCAAAATTTGAAGTGGAGAGAAATTTTTGGACGTTGAAATCGTGATTTTGGATGAAATTCTATGAAATTGAAATCTAAAATCTAATCTAAATGAAAATTAAAGATAATAGGAGGATAATTGAGGTAAAACCGCTTCCACTAAACCCGTTTAGCGATCAAAACGAGGTGATTAAGCCGATTAATCACCGAAAATGTCAAGATCGTCACACCGAGCTTCAAGCGTCGATTTCTCCCTCGATTTTCCACCAAATCTCGACTTCTACCCCTCCATGGATGCGGAATTGAGAGAGGAGGAGGAAGAACTCGAGAGAAACGAGTGAGAGAGGTGTCTAGATAGTCAATTTTGTTGAATTCTCACTCGAATACATAGAACGACGAAGAACTCGTCTATTTATAAGGCGAATTGGGGAAAACCGTCCGATTGATGCGTTTAATCTGCATTAACGGCCGAGATTAAACGCATCAATTCGAAACGGTAAGCTTAAATCGTGGTCGTCAGATCGTGGATGGACGATCTGGATGCGATCTCCCGAGATGCGTTATAAAACGCATGGAACGGTGCCCGTTGGATCGCGATCGAACGCTCCAGATGCGTATGATCGTTTGAAATCGTGGCCGTTATAACGTCTCAATTAAGGCACGTGCTTGATTGATCTCCGGTGCACCCCGCCTCCACGCGATTGACGCGCGAGATGCTGCCACGTCGCATAAGATCCAGCCGTTATAATAGCTTTATTCGGCACGTGTCTTGATCAAATCAGGTGGTCCGTCTGTCCACCCGATCGGCGTCCTCCGATCAAGATCCGACGCTCCTCCGTTAGCCACGTCGCCTGCACGTCAAAACAGTGTGTGGAGTTAGTCCCACACGGAAACAATTATAGAGCCTTAGCTCTATAAAACGTACGCCGCATGACGGCTTTCGAAATTCTGTCCCCTTAGACACGGGGGACCCATTTATATTATATTAGATATGAGTATAATACTATATATAAAATATACGCGCCACGTAGGCACTGCGCGGGTCCGCGTGGCGCTCCCACGTGGCCTTGCGTGCCACGTCGCATCCACGCGGGTCCCGCGCCCCTTTTTTTTAAATTTTTATTTATTATTAAAAATTGAAAATAAAGTAAGAAAAACAGTTTTAAAAATCTGGAAAAATACAGAAAAATCCCTAAAAATTGTAAAAATCATATCTTTTAAAATACAACTCCAAATTAATCCAAATTTCTTTCATTGGACCTGAAATTTAATTATCTATCATTCTAAAAATTCAAAATATTTAAATAACAAGAGATTTAATTTATATTTCAAAAATACATTCATTTTTAAAAGATTTTAACTTTAGAAAATTAAATGAATGTTCATAGAAATGATTTCTCTTATTATTTAACTTTAAAAACCATTCATTATCTCAAGTAAAGATGGGTTATAAAATTATTTATCCTTAATTCATCATAATTAACCCTAATTTAGTGTATTTTGAGATTATGACATAAATATGCATAGAATGATAGAAATGCACTCAAAGTATGATAACATGCACATAAATGTAATGTTTTATGCCTTAAATTGCATTAATAATCATGTTTTATCATGTTAAGATTGCATGTTATCACTCGGCTTCGGCGCTAGACTGCTTCTGAGAGTGCCATGTGACCAGGTTGCCTCCAACATAGGTGGCATATCCACCATGTGACTTCCGATCCTCCTTGTCACCAGCGAACCCCGGAGTCGAGTAGGCCTCAATGTGTAGATGACCCTATCACTGATACAAGAGGCCCTTCCCTGGAGCTCTCTTAAGGTACGCCAGAAGCTGATAGACACCCTCCAGATGGATAGTGCGAGGAGCCTGCATAAACTGACTCAAGACACTAACCGCATAGGAGATGTCCGGGCGAGTCACGGTAAGGAAGATCAATTTCCCCACAAGTCGGCGGTAGAGGCCTGCATCCTCGAGAAGTGCAGTAGCATTGTCCCACCAGTCCACATTCTGCTCCATGGGTGAAGAGGCCGGCTTGCACCCCAGCATCCCTGTCTCCTCCAGTAGATCAAGCACGTACTTCCGCTGACAAATGGACATCTGCCCCGGACGGTAAGCTATCTCAAGTCCAAGAAAGTACCTGGGGGAGACAAATCTCGTGTCACGAAGTGCTGAGCTAGATAAGCCTTGGTCGCAGTCACCTCGGCGTCGTCACTACCAGTGATGATGATGTCATTGACATACACAGCCAGGATAACACATCCATGCGGGGTGCGTTTCCGCATGACAGTCGGATCGGATACAGTAGAGACGAAGCCATACGAGAAGAGCAGCTGCGAGAACTTGTGGAACCACGCACGCGGGCTTTGCTTCAGCCCATAGATAGCCTTCTTGAGGAGACACACCACAGAAGACTCCCCCTGAGCAACGTACCCAGGCGGTTGCTCCATGAACACCTTCTCATCGAGGTTGCCGTAAAGGAAGGCATTGGACACGTCCAACTGATGAAGCGGCCATGACTGATCCAGAGCGATGGAGAAGAGGACACGGATGGAGCTGAGGCACGCCACAAGCGAGAGTGTCTCATGATAGTCAAGACCATAGGCTTGAGAAAAGCCACGGGCCACGAGACGCGCCTTGTAGCGAGCTATGGAGCCATCAGGATTGTACTTGAGGGAGTACACCCACTTATAGGAGACAACATTGGCATCAAGAGGCCGAGGAACCAGCGTCCAGGTCTCCCGCTGGATGAAGGCCGCATACTCCGCATCCATCGCCCCTTTCCATGCCGGTACCTGCAACGCCTCAATATACGACTTGGGAATTGACTCGGTTAGAACGGCAAGGGCAAAGGACTGATAGGAAGGAGAAAGGCGGGCAGGAGAGACATGATGGGCGATAGGGTATTGCGTGCACTGGCGAGTGCCCTTGCGAAGGGCAATGGGAAGGTCAAGGTCAGATACAGGAGGTGGTGGGGAAGGGGGTGGTGATGTAGCCAGATCAGTGGATAGCGGCGAGGAGGGAGGTTCCAGCTCAGAGGATGGATCAGACTGGAGGGATGCCGAAGGAGGTGACGCCTCAGGCAAGGAAATCGGGACAGTCATAGGGAGATCGGTAACAGTGGTAGCAGATACTGAAGGGAGGAGGGATGGAGAGGAGAGATCCTCACCAGACTGAGTAGATGTAAAGTAGGGAACGTCCTCATGGAAGGTCACATCGGCCGAGGTAACGTACTGGCGCCGATCGGGGAAGTACACACGGTAGCCCTTCAGAGTCCGAGAGTAACCGACAAACACACCCTTTTGTGCACGAGGAGCCAGCTTGGAGAGGCCGGGGGTGTGATCCTGGACAAAGGCAGTGCAGCCGAACACCCGAGGTGGTAGTGAGAAGATATCAGCAATAGGAGTCAATCGCTGAAGGGGAATAGCACCTCCAAGAGCGGCGGATGGAAGACGGTTCACCAGGTATGTAGCAGTCAGAACAGCGTCGCACCAGAGATACTGAGGTACCCTCATAGCAAGTAGCAGTGTGCGTACCATGTCCAGGAGGTGTCGATGTTTCCGCTCTGCCACCCCGTTCTGCTGCGAGGTGTATGGGCAGGTAGTCTGATGAACTATGCCATGGGCCAGACAGAGTTCCTCAATCGCCTTCTGAGTAAACTCAAGTGCATTGTCCATGCGGAGGACTTTGACGATCGTCTCGTACTGGGTAATAATCTCAAGTAGAAAGTGCTGAACGCGAGAAAGTACCTCCTTTCGACTCTTCAGAATATATGTCCAACTCGCCCGGGTGTAATCATCAACGAACACCATGTAGTACTTTCCTCCTGTAGGCGATGGATGCGGGGCCGGACCCCAAACGTCACAGTGGACCAAGTCAAACGGGCGATGGGTAGGTGGACCAGTGCGCGATGGATACGACGATCTATGGTGCTTCCCTAGTTCACAAGACTCACAATGAAACTCAGATAATTTTAACCTAGGTAGAGTTTATTTAAGTTTGACAAAACTAGGGTGCCCCAATCGACAGTGCCACAAAAAAGAGTCATGAAGGGAACTAGAGGAAGCAGAGAGTGCAAAAAGGGCTTGAAGTCCCGTAGATGGAGAGTCAGCCACTAGCTCGTAGATGCCTCGTCCGTTCTCACGGCCCAGTCCAATCCTCCGGCCCGTGTCGAGATCCTGGAAGACGCAGTGATGAGGAAAGAAAAACACACCACAGTGAAGGGCTTTAGTGATCGCACTGATGGACAGTAGATTCGCAGGGAATCCAGGAATGTACAGGAGGTTCTGTAGAGGAAGGGAAGAGGTGGCACGAGACTGGCCAGACCCAAGGACAGGACCGGAACGACCGTCAGCAATACGGACGTCGGGAATGGAGGTTTCGAGCCGATAGCGGTGAGGACGAGAGGGAAGCCAGTCATATGGGAAGATGCCCCCGAGTCAATAACCCAAGAAGTAATATGAGGAGTTGAGATAGACGGCGTACCTGGAGAAGAGCCCCGTCCTCCCGCATATGACACCAAGCTGCTCGTCAGTGCCGCAAGACTGGCTGATGGTACCGTGGTCGGACAAAGTGAGGAGGCCCGTGATGCCTGAATGTAGGCCAGCTCCGAGGGAGATAGGGCAAGGCTAACCGTTCCCGATGCCGAGGGAGTAGTCGATGATGACCCGTCCACCGTGGACAGAGTCGAGGATGTCTTGCCTCCAGAGGCAGCCATAGCCCAAGCAGGCTTCCCGAACTCCTTCCAGCACTTCTCTGACGGGTGAGTCGTCTTCCCACAGTACTTGCAGGGTGGATAGGAGTTCTGGGTCTTCCCAGAAGGTGTGCTCCGCCTCGGAGCCCCCCCGGATGCGATGAGTGCGGACGTCTCGAGGGGCTGCGAGGACTGGGAGGTGGGCAGGCTGTCCTGCACTCGAAGCGCGGCTGCAAAGATCTCCTTAGTGGGTAATACCCGAGATCCCCCAAGCACCTGTCCTCGGATCATGTCAGCCAACTCAGGACGTAACCCGCTGAGAAATGCTCCCGCTCGGAGCTCGTCGCGGTACCCTCTGAGTGTATCAAGATCCAAGACCAGTGGCTGATAAAGCTCGAGGTTAGTGAAGATGGCATCGACCGATCCATAGTAGCTCTGGAGAGTCCGGGATCCCTGGCGACAGGCAAATAGCTCCTCATATAGGCGAACTGTCCGGCTTACGTTGCTCTTGTTGGCATACATCGTCTCCAACTTGAGCCACAAGGCGCAGGCAGGACGGGTCATGCTGAGTGGCTCCATGATCTGAGTCGCTACACTAGAGATAAGCCAGGAACATACCGCGGACTCCAGTCTGCTCCATTCCAAGTACTCCGGGTCCGATTCCTTCAGCGACGGATCAGTCAGATGATGCCGAAGACCGTGGGCGTTGAGGAACTCCAGGAAAGAGCCCCTCCAGGGGCCCGTATTGGACCCATCAAACGTGTATGCCGGCTTGGCCAGGGCACTCACGTGTATGCCGGCTTGGATAGAGATACCAGTATCGGCGCAGACGGGAAGATCAGCGACGTATCGGCGCAGACGGGAAAATGTATCGGCACGGACGCAGACGATATCGGCGCAGACGGGAAGTTGGCGTCGTGAGCAGGGCAGCCGTGCAGCGTCGTCGACAGGACAGATCACACCCTCGGGGCAGCAGGGCGGCAGGTCGGCGACGTATCGGCGCAAAGCATCCAACCGGCGTCGTACCGTCCGGCTTCGTGAGCAGCGGTCGGCATCGCAGGGCGTCGCAGGGCGTCGTGAGCAGGGCAAGACGGCGGCGCAGGGCAAGACGGCGGCGCAGGGCAAGGCGGCGCAGAGCAAGGCGTCGCAGGACAGGGCGGCGTCGCGGCGGCAAGGAGGACCCTAGATCTCTCTCCTAAGGTCGCTCTGATACCATGAGAGAAATATGAGAGAGAGAGAGAGAACCAAAAAATAGAGGCTAGGGTTTTTCCCACAGATGTGATGGGTACATGCAGAGATATATAGGAGAGAGGTAGAGAGGAGAGAGAGAAAGTGGGCTTAAAGCCCAATAGGAGAAATAGGAGAAGGGCTTTAACAGTTCTAAATATTCCTATTTTTGAGATATTCGATAAGGACATCGAATTATCCGGAAAGAATAGCACTATCTGATCTAACTCATATGATGAGTATGGCTGATCCTGTGGCCATCGGTGTTGAGACACCAAGGATAAATAGCAGGTGCTTTTTGGAGAAAGAGTTCACTGAATTGATCCGTATGAATCCCTGAATGGTATTATGCCAAATCGTCAATCATGTTGATTCATGTCAAAGTTGTGTACCTAGTCCTTTGACCTGAGACACCAAAGACATCTTGTAGATGGATGATTGTGTTTTGACTATGAATTACGAATCCCTAGCCAGGGGATCTCCAAAACGTCATAGATTGGATACGACATGAAGTCCTCAAAAATGATTGAGTGGTTAAGATAGGATCATTCGCCCTCGGTATATGAGGAGATCGGCTCAAGGAATGAGATACAGTTAAATCCTTGGACAGGGTAGTGGAAATATTAGAGAAGTTGTTCTCAATGATTTCTTACTCGCATCAGTTCTAAATTGAGTGACTTATAACATGCATTTATAACTTAAATTTTTATCTTAATTAACTCATATTCATGCTTATTTTATGTGAATATGATGCATATTATCATAATTTTTATGAATTTTCTCCATTGGTATGCCATTACACTAACGTTCATATTTATGCATAAATTTGGGATAATTATGTGCTTTCTTGATGATTAATCTTTTTGGAAGGTTAAATCAATAGGAATTAAGTTCTTTCCCTGATTTATTTTGACTTTAGTAAATGATTTTAAAGGTTAATTATAAGAAGGAAATTATTGGATGATTAAAATAGACTTCTTAAGAAATTATCTGTTTATTTGAAATTAATCCTATATGATTCTTTTAATTTTAGTTAATATTAAAGATGAAGGAATTTGTGATCCAATGGAGAAAATTTGAGTTAAAAAGGAGTTATATATATGAATTTATGAATTTCTTAATTTTTCAGAATTTTCTGGATTTTATTTTGATTTTTCAGGATTTATTTAATCGCGCGGGACCCGCAGAGGTGACGTGGCACGATGCAGACACATGGCGCGGCCACGCAAGCCCACATGGATGCCTACGTGGTGCCTACGTGGCGTGAACAGTGATGTCGGACGGTCGGGATTAAATCGCGCAATTGGACGGCTGAAATCACACGGAGTGGAATCCGCGTCATGGGCCACGATCCCACCAATTTCGCGCAATTCGACGGCTGAAATCACACGGAGTGGAATCCGCGTCATGGGCCACGACGCCACTGATTTCGCGCGATCTGACGGCTGAAATCACTTTGAGTGAAATCCGCATCGTGGGCCACGATCCACCAATTTCGCACAAACTTCTCTATAAATAGATGTTCTTTCCCTTTGTAAAGTTAACTTTTGATTAATTCATGAAGCAATTAAGCAAATTTGGAGCAAAATCTTAAGTTCTTCGTGATCTCCCCGCGTTTAGACTCAATTGCGAAGCAATTAGAGCGGGATTGATCACGAATCATCACCGGATTTCATCAAATTTTCCCTTTGAATTTCGAACGTCCGCAAGGAAGAAATCGAGCAAATTCGCTTCAATCTGCGTGAATTGAAGCCCCATTCTTGCGGAAATCGGGTTAGTAGTGAGATTCGATCAATTTTCAGGTGGTAATTTGAGTTTTAATTAGGTTTATATCTTTAATTTTGCATTTTAGTTCTTCGTGTTCTTCAATTTTGCCCAATTTTAGTCTGAAATTTTTCTGATTTTGAAAATAGGATATCTCTGTGATTATAATTCCAAATCATTTGACTTTAATTTCATTGGATTCCTTATTTCATCAGCTTTCTGTGGATAGCAAATTCTTTGAATTCCAAATTCATTTGGCCCCTCAATTTAACGTTTGACCGAGCACTGTTCATTTTCAATCCGAATTTGAACGTTGAATTTCAGGGTCAATTACTTGCAAAAGACAAATCTTAATTCGATAATTTTATGCTCTTTAGAATCCTATGGTTCTTAGATTTCTATTGATATATAAATTGCAAGATTTGGATATCATTTGACCCGTCAATTTGAGGATTTTCTCTGAAGTGTTCATTTCGGGAATTTTATGATATTTGATTTTCAATAATTTATAGTAAATCCATTTCTTACCCAAAAATCAGGAATTCTATATCAATAAATTATATCTTCTCTCTATTTTCCAAATATATAATTTTTGTAATCTTTTGACACCTTTTGATTCTCTGATTTTATAGAACTTCGACTGTGGGTCAAAGTCAATGCTTTGACTTTGACTTTTGACTTTTCTTTGTCAGATCCGAGATTTCAAATCTTAAAACTTCTTATTTAGTATATTTATATCATTTTTATTTTTAAAATCTTATTTTTATTTCTTTAAAACCTCTTTTAAACCTAAGTTTGACCAAGTCAAATCTGTAATTAAAGTCAACCTTGTTCTCTGTGGATCGACCCGATTCTTACACTTTACTTGATTTTCTATCTTTATCTTTGTGAGTTTGGATTTATAAATTTTGTTTGACCGACGTTTGTGTGTTTAACGACTGCACTAAAACGCTTCGTTAGTGACCGATTAGGGTTTGATAATTAACTATACCCTAAGTCATTCATGAGTCTCGCGTGGATGACGGATTATACGTACATGGTAACTAATGATGGCAGGGTTCCATGAAAGAGTTCTAATATACTCCATATCTCCTAGAGCACGTGGTGTAGCTTGGCACCCACCGGGCTGGCGACTCAACCTGTCGATTGGGTTAAATCGATCCTTAGTCAATTAATCTATATGTTGATATAGTTAATTGATAAGGAAGACCAATAAGTGTTATTAGGTTAATAGAGTCACTAACTAGTGAGATATATGGACCTAGAGGGTCACACACATAAGGTCAATGGATGTCAGTTGATAAAGACATAATAATAAGGGTTTTTGTGAAAATTTTACATTCCCAAAGTATATAAATAGGGGGAGAATGACCATAATAGAGGTGCCCATGCAAGCCTAGTGGAACTTCTCCTCTCTCTTCTCTTCCTCTCGTGGTGACGAGTGTTCAAGAGGAGATCCGTTCATCTGGAGACTATGTGGATATCGCTAGAGGCCAGACACTTGAACAGTTGAAGAACTCTTTCAAATGATCCATTTAAGTATGAATTTTATTTTATACTAGATGATAGGATCACCTAGAATGGATGATGAGATCATCAATTCTTGGTGCTTCAACTATGTTAAATTTTTTGATTCAACACCTTTTGCTGCAATCATTGTTTTGGTCAAAAACTTGGAGAGCTTTTCGAGCCTCAGATCCCAGCCATAATATTATATAATTATCAATTAGGTTGATTCATGTCACGGTTGTGTATGTGGTCCTTTGACTTGAAACACCAAAGACATCTTGTGGATGGATGATCCTTTTTTTATTATGACTAACGAATCCCTAGCCACGAGAACTCTAAAATTTCATATCCTAGATACGTCATGAAGTCCTTGAAGATGATTGTGTGGTAAAGATGGGATCGTCATCCTTTGGTATTTGAGTAGATTGACTCAAATAATGATGTGCAATAAAATCCTTGGCTAAGATAGTAGAAATATTAGAGGAGTTCTTGATGATTTCCTATATCGCATTTTGCACTAATTTGATTGATCGATTAGGGTTTAATAGTTGACCATACCCTAAGTCATTTATGCGGATGAAGGATTATATATACATGGTAACCAATGATGGAAAGGTTTTAGAAAGGGAGTTCTTATCTATTCCATATCTCCTAGAGTACGTGGTGTTTCTTGGCATCTAATAGGTTGTTAGTGCAACTTTTTAATTGGGTTAAATCGATCCATGATTAATTAGTTTATATATTGATATATTTAATTAATTAAGTTTGACCAATAAGATGTTATTAGTTCTATAGAGTTATTTACTAGTGATATATATGGACCTAGAGGGTCACAAACAAAAATTCTATTGATGTTGGTAGATATAGACATAGTTATCAAGGTTTTTAAGAAAAATCCACATACCAAATTCCATAAATAGGGAGAGAACGACCACAATTGAAAGTACCCATACAAGCCTTGAGGGAATTCTCTCTTTTCTTCTCTTTTCTTCTCTTTCTCTCTTGGTGAAGAGCTTTGAAGAGGAGATCCAACCATCTGAATATTGTGTGAATATTTCTAGAGGCTAGACACTTGAATATCTTCAAGAACTCCTTCAAGGGAACCTTGTAATTATATTTTCTCATACATAATAGATGATAGGATCATTTTTTTTATGTCTCAATGCTTTGAATATTTGATTCAATGTCTTCCATTACCTTGACCTCAGAATCCAATATCCTTGAGTTTTGGTTATTCTTCCTTTATTTATAGACATTTGGTATATCAAATTTCAAAAAAATCTTCAAAATTATTTCTATATCAACCAACATTCATAGACCTTACGTGTGCGAACTCTATGTCCATATATATTTCAAGTTAATAACAATATAGACCAAAAAATACTCATTGGTCAAACTTATTTATAATCCATATCAACATATAGACTAATTAACCAAGAATATATTTAACCCAATCGATAGGTTGAGTTGCCAACAAATTGGATACCAAGCTACCCAATGTGATCTAGGAGATATGGAGTGTGTAAGAACTCATGTATGGAACCTTGTCATTATCGATTATTGTGTACAAATACTCTTTATTCAAAAATGAATTAAGGTATGGTCAATTTTTAAATCTTAATTATTCACTCAAGTTAGTAGTAATACGAGGAAATCATCCATAATACCTTATATGATATTTTCACCTCATTTGTCAAATATTTTGATGCATCTTATTCCTTAAGTCAATCTCCTTAAATACTAAGGGCAGATGATCTTATCTTGACCATAGAATCACCTTCAAGGACTTCATACTATATTCAATGTATGTCGTTTTGAAGATTTTTTTTACTGGGAATTCTGAAATCATAGTCAAAGCACAATCATCCATTCACAAAATATCTTTGGTTTTTCAAGTCAAAGAACCACATACATAACCTTGACATAAATCAACCCAATTGACATTTATCTATAATACTATTCATGGATTCATACTAATAAATTCTATAAAATCTTTCTCCAAAGAGCACCCACTGTCTACCCTTGGTGTCTCTACATTGATGGCTACAAGATTGACAATACTCATCATATGAATTAGATAAAATGATGCTATTCTTTTTGGATAATTTGATGTTCTAGAATATCTCTTGAATATGAATATTTAATACATATCTATAAAGATTAGTGATCATTGTATTATGATCTCATCATTATTCACTTAGTCAAGAATCATATTTTAATCAAAATTTTGAGAGCCTATCAAGCATCATATCTAATTGGTCACTACGTTGGTCCTACTATATTTCTCCTCTCCCTCAATCTCTCTCTGGATCACTAATCATGCTCGTCCTCTATGTCTCCAACATGTTGTCCTAGATCACTAACACTTTGGATGCACCCTCCTTTTCTTTTCCATCTAACATTTATCCTTCCTCTTCAACTCAAGCATCACAACCTATATCCAAGCATGATGATCTCCACCTTTTGTATTGTCCTTCATAAATATAAATACTCTTTCACACTACATCCTATTTCTATTTTTTTTTTATGAATGATCATCTTCACCCATCCTTTCGATCCTTTGCCATTTCTTTGGCTGCCAAGTCAATGCCTAGTCATACATAGAGGCATTGCAAGTACTTGAATGGAAGGTGATGATGAAATTGGAATATAATGCTCTTTTCTGGTGCCATACTTGGGAGTTGGTTCGTTCTCCATCTAATACCAACATCATCTCCTATCAGTGGGTATTCGCCCTCAAATATCATATTGACTACACCATTCAACGCCACAAAGCTTGTCTCATTGCTTGTTGATTGCACTAAGATATTTTTTCCAGTGCTTTGGACCAATTTGATTCATGTTCTCTCTTGACATCAATTAGTCTTGGACTGTGCATCAACTTGACATCTCAAATGCCTCTCTCTAAGGTCATATGTCTAAGCATGTTTTTATCAAGAAACCTCTAGGATATATTGCTCAAGGTGAGCCCTCCAAGGTATGTTTCTTGAAACATGCTATTTATGTTTGAAATAGAGTCCCTAAGACTAGTTTGACAGATTTAGCCACGTTATCCTCACCGTGGTTTTTTCCTTACACAATGGATTCCACTGTCTTTTGCTCACAAAAATCTTCTAGTATTGTTATCTCAAATTTTTATGTGGATGATAGTCTTATCACTAGGAGTGATAAGGTCAGAATTGCTCACACCATGAAGTATAGCTAGACTCACGTTGAGGTCCATGACTTGGGTCACCCTCATTACTTCTTGGGGATTGAGTTTGCCTATCAGCACAATCACACGATTCTTAGACAACACAAATATGCATTGGATCTTTTGGAGCAAATTAGCCTACTTGGTGCAAACTACCGGCCTCACCAATCAACTCATGACGTGATTTTTTGGCATCCTACATCTCTAGTGCTCAAGGACATTCATCATTTTACATGGATAATTGGGAAGCTTATTTATCCAACACTTACTTGTCCTAAAAATGTGTATATTATAGGACTTCCCAGCCAATTTATGCATGATCCTTGACGAGTGCATTGTGGGGAGCATTACTTGTGTTAGTTTACCAAAGATGTAGACTTTTGTACACACAAAATGGTATCTTTGAGTCAAAGCCTATTAATACACAAGTTATATAGGTAATAAAGAGGACCAAAAATCAACTTTTTCTACTGCACATGTTTTAGAGGGAACCTTGTCACTTGGTGAAGCAAGAAGCAAAATGCAGTGTCACGCTCGAATGTTGAGGCTAAGTGTCAAGAAATGGCTATGACTAGCCATGAGATGATATGAATTATGTCCATTCTGTAGGAGTTGAATCTTCTTGTGTCCATCCCTATGCCCAGGAACTATGACAACTAGGCAAAATTATTAATTGCAAGTAATTTTTCATTTTACGAACACACCAAGGATATTTGTGGTTGCTTGTCACTACATACAAGACTAGCTACTTAATGGACTCAACAAAACTCATCATGTTGCCTTGTCGAAACATCTAGTCAACATCTTCACCAAAATATTGGACACTTTTTCATATGGAATCCTCAAAATCAAGTTGGGCATTCTCAACATCTACACTCCAACTTGAGGGTAAGTGGGACTATATTTCCTCTCAATCATTAAACCCACTATGCATTCGGCATTGACTAGCCAAATTCATGTAGTCACAAAAACTTGTAAATGGGTCAAAGAAAACTAAGCTCACTTTAAACTAAGATAAATCAAGTATAATTAGTGAGAACTAGTTGAATCCATGGAGAATTATAGTTGACTTTTGAGAGGTTTTGATTTCTATAAAAATCAACAATGAATTGGGGTGAGTGACGTATCGTTTTCGTGCGTCGTTAAATCACAAAGACGATGGTAAAAAAAATTTCTAAAACCGAACTCACAAAGATAAGATATAAAAATCAAGTATTGTGTAAGTATCGGGTCGATCCACAGAGAGCAGGGTTGACTTTAATAGCAGAGTTGACTTGGTCAAACTTAGGTTTAAAAGGGGTTTTAAAGAAAGAGAAATAAGATAAAATGATTGGAAGTGATATAATAGACCTAATAAGAAGTTTTAAGAATTGAAATCTCGGATTTGACAGAGAAAAGTCAAAAGTCAAAGTCAAAGCATTGACTTTGACTAACAGTAGGTGTACTGTAAAATCAGAGAACCAAACAGGGTCAGAAGATAACAAAAATTATATATTTAGAAACTAGAGAGAAAATGGAATTTATTGGTATATAATTTGTGATTTTTGGATAAGAATTGGATTTACTATGAATTATTAAAAATCAAGTATCAAAAAATCCTCGAAATGAACACCTCAGAGGAAATCTTCAAATTGACAAGTCAAATGAAATCCAAATCTTGCAATTTATATGTGAATGGAAAGCTAAGAACCAGAGGAATCTAAAGCAACAAAAATTATTAAATTCTGATTTGTAAATTGAAAGTAATTGACCCCAAAAGTCACCATTTGACTTCTGATGAAGGATGAACAGTCCTCGGTCAAATGTCAAATTGAAGGGCCAAATGAACTCGGAATTCGATGAATTTTCTATCCACAGAAATCTTATGAAAAGAGGAATCCAATGAAACCAAAATCAAGTGATTTTGAATTATAATCAAAGAGATATCCTATTTTCAAAATCATCAACTTTTTGGACTAAAAATTATGAAAAAATGAAGAACACTATGAACTACTTTGCAAAATTAAAGATCTAAACCTAATAAAGATACAAATTACCTCTTGATAATCGATCGAACCTCACTACTAACCCGATTGCCGCAAGAATAGGGCCTCAATTCTCGTGGATTGAAGCGAATTTGCTCGGATTCTTCCTCGTGGACGTTTGGAATTCAAGGGGAAAATTTGATGAAATCAAGAGATGAAATCGTGATTATCATGCTTCAATGGATGCGTCTCTACACACTTGGAAGCAGAGGATCACGAGAACTTAAGACCTTCCTCCAAACTCGCTTAATTTATTCACGAGTCGATCAAAAGTTAAAGAACAAAAGGAGAATACATGGCTTTTTAAAGGGGAAATTGGCCCGAGGATTGTGGGCAATTGAAGCGGTCATGGGGCTTGATTAATGGCGTCGTGCGAGCGGTTCTTTGGGCATTGGTCGTGGCTTTAATTCCGTGACAATTCCTCCCCGATTTGGTGGTGGATTTAGCCTCAATTTTGCTTCAAAACCGCCACGATCGGGCCACGATCGTGAGCTTTGTGCTCAGATGATTGCCTTCCGAATCCGTGGGGAGGCTCGTGCTTCGATTTAGCTTCTTAGGAATCCCGATCGTGCCACAATCGGATCCCAATCGTGCCGCGATCGGGATACGATCGCACCACGATCGTGGTTCTTGCTGAACCTCCGTCTGCCGTCCGATCGAGATCAGGTGAGTCTTGGGCGGTCCTGATATCGCGATCACAATCCACTGTCAGCGTCCGTCTGATGGAGATCCAACCGTGCTGATGAGACGTCAGTTGGATGAACGATCGCGATTTGCCAATCTCGTGCGCCACAATCATGATGCGAGTCCACCGTCAGCCGTCCGATTGATGAAGATCACGATTGTCTCTCGATGAAGCTCATCCGTCAGATGAAGATCATCTCAAGGCCTTCGGTTTGATGCCGATCGGGGGCTTCTCGGGCTGCCACGTGGCGTGCGGTAAATCGTTCGATCAAACTCACTTATACTCTTTTTGCAGCACGTGCGTTGATGGAGGATCGCGTGGACTCGGGTCCACGCGATCACCAGTTTGAGCTTGGATCCGACGCTCGCCGCGCGTCCACGTCACCTGCAAATATCGGGGCGCGGTAACGCATTTGTGTTACCGCCCCCAACTACTTGCCAGGGCCCACTATACCCGTGGGCCCTCCAAATGCCAACCCCCTACCACGTGGCGCCCCACACGGGCGCCCACGTGGACCCGCGTTGTCGCGTGGCCCTTCGCCACGTGGCCGCGCCTTGCGCCTCCTGCGCCCCGCGTGAGCCGCCCGCAGCCCTGCCACGTGGCCTCAGAGCCGCGTTGCATCCGCGCGGTGGTCCCGCGCGCCACGTGTCAGCTCGCCGGCTTCCCCCCTCACCACATCAGCATCTGCAGGTAAACACTCCCCCTTTTTGCGATTTTTAAATAAAAATTCAATTTAAAAAGCAAGTAAAAATCAAAAAAGGCTAAAACTTGCAAAAATCATATCTTAAAATATACAACTCCTTTTTAATCCAAATTTTCTCCATTGGATCACAAATTTCTTCCTTTTTAATATTATGCCATTGAAAATATACTTTCAAAGAAGAATTTAAAATGAATTAAAAATCACTTATTCCTTTCTTAAGAATTCTCCTTACTTATAATTTCATCTTGAAATTGTCATGCTCTAAAGTCAGAAGCAATGCAAAAAGAGATTAATTTATATCAATTTTAACTTTGCAAAAGACTAATCTCCATCAAGCATGAAATTATCCTAATTTATGCATAAATATCAAATTTAGTGAAATAATATGCCAATAGAGAAAATTCCTAAAAAGTATGATAACATGCATCATATTCACATAAAATAAGCATGAATATGAGTTAATTAGGATAAGAATTCAAGTTATAAATGCATGTTATCAGTGAGAAGTTAGGGAGAAGTATTTATTTGGAAAGAGAATCAAATATCTTTCCAATGAATCAAAAATCACAAAATCCATAGTTAAATATAAGGAAAAATAAAATAGAGAAGTTAGAGCGAAAGTCATTCACAAGGAGAGAGAAAGTGATGATGAAACTTAAAATTCTCTTAAGTCTACCATTATAAAATGAAATACAACACTAGAAAGAAAATACATTCAATAAACCATAATTTCCTTAAAAGAAAATTCTCTTAAGGCTTTTTGTGATGACATGTTCTAGGAAAAATTCAAATCCAAGTAGCAAATTTTCATAACTCTTTCCATGAGATCTTGCTTTCAAATGCCCAAATTTTTGGAAATGAGCATAGAACACTTATAGATTAAGAAATTAATGGAAAAATTTTTCCCAGGGCTGGATCGACTAAGAATATTCAAGTATACTCAAACTATCAAAGAGAGAGTATAAATAGAAGTGAATTTGGCGTAGCCATTGAATTGCCTCCCCAAATGTGATCGACGGCTAGAATGAATGGAAAAAAAGAACGGACGCCTTTAAATTGTGGCTGTTTTATCTAGGATGAACACTACAAATTTGCCATGATGATAATTCATCATGTAACAACATCTGCTAGTTCTTGATCTAGTGCCTCAAATTGCACAGTGCGTCATGTATGAGACCATTGTGTAGATATAATCCTGGCTGCTATAACTTCTAAGATTAATGACTAGGATTTTTCACATTTTATAAGTCAAATTTTCGTCTAATTATAGGCTACTTTGTACCCCTTCCATTAAGTGAAAATGGAGGGCTGTGATTAAGTATGGAGATCTAACACTCCTAGTCTTGCTATCAATGAATTCATTCTTAAATTTCTAAAATTTAAAACATTACTAACTATATACATCATGTGAATTGGGCTTTAATACCAATGGTCTATATAAGTATAGTGAATTAAAACTAATACTCCCCTCATGTGGCACCATATAGGCACCATCTACACACTATGTGATGTCCTTAGGCATTGTCGCATGTTGCCATGTAAACACACTACCATGTCAACCACTTGAGTGGGTTCCATTTTTGCCAATTTTCACTTAAATATATTAAACAAAATTAGAAAAATTCCCCAAAATCCCTAAAACTTGTAAAGTTTATATCTTTCAAAAGCTACTCCTTTTAATGTAAATTTTCTCATAAATGAGAAATTATATATTCTATCCTTATATGTCATTTAGTTAACAAATTACAAGAGAATAAAATATCTAACTATCAAATTCACTAAATTCACCTTAAAAAGTACAAGTAGCTAACTATTAAAGTTCCTTTAAAATGTTTTCGCTTCTTATTTTCTTTTAAATAGTAAAAATTTAAAATCTCAATTAAAATAAGGGTAATATAAAAATAGTTCTAATTTTTGAAAAATCAAAGTTATGGATAGTGAAAAATTAGCTAGAAAATAACATATATAAGATTTTAAGATGATTAGTAAAGAATTACGAAAATGTACTCAAAATATGATAATTTGCATCCTAAAGATATGAATTGTGCCTTCAAATTTACTAATAATTACATAATTGCAATCATAGATTGCATGTTATCTGCAAGCCTTCCCTTCTATATCAAAGAGGGAGCCCCCTCCCCTAATTCTTCATCCTTTTTATCTGTAGTGATTCCCTCTCTCTCATACTCTCTCCCTTTCTCAAAATAACAAGTGAGAATATCATACAAACTGCTTGATAATCTTAAGAATACCTTCAATGGTTGATTAACTAAATCATAATAGTGAACAAGGGTTAAGAATGAAAAATTGACAAGGAACACTGTGACTTTAATAAAATTGGCTGACAAAATGCATTTATAATAGTCTCAACCATCAAATCTAGTCAAGTGATATTTGTTTGATGAGATTGAACCTCATTTTCTATTGAAGACACATGGTAGATCAAGCCGTGATCACAAGATATCTTTGATGGCTAAAAATGGCTCAAATTCACCACATAGACTTGTAGATTATGGGTTACACTTCCAATTAGTGGTATACTCAATTTTTCAATAATAGGGATTCCATCACTATCATGATCACTTGGTCCAAATTATGAGATGTGTAATGTCATAAGCCCAATCGTCAAGAAATAACAAGAAAATGCATAACCTTTAAGTGATGATCAATATTATCCATTAATTTCTAAGGTCTAGTTCTGTCAATGATGCCATGTGCTCTTTCTTGCCATCCGTTATACAAGTCTTTGCTATCTTGTTCCTTCACATCCGTTTTCACACATGGACAATCTTTCTCTCCTCTCTCACTATTGGGCCTTCAAGATTTTTCACAGGGCTTAATGAGCCTTCGACGATATTTTGAGATAGAAGAACACAAGTATAAGAGTTGAAATTGAATATCTTGCTTATAATTACTTAATACTCATAAGTAGATATATGGAAGAATTCTTTGTGGAAACTTAACTAGAGAGTAGGAATCAAGAAAACAAAGGAGAACATCTACCCCTTATATAATGAGGTGGAGACCTAGCAGAAGAGAGAAAGTAATTAAAAAAATGCCATTCACACTCCCCCTCAAGCCAGAGCTTGAATGCTGAACATGTCATACTTTCTATACAAAAGTGCCATAGGAGGTGCTGCTCATGCACTTTGTGGAGATATTTGTGAGCTGCTGTAAAGAAATGACATGAGAAGGTGTGATAAGGCTCTTGAGGACCTTTTCCCACTCACATAATGGCAATCCATCTAAATATGATTGGTCCACTTATAGAAATTTGGATTACTTGCAATAAAGATGAAAGCTTAGTTGACATAGTGCATTTGCAGAGGTGAACTCAAGATAATGAGAAGGTCTTAAAGAAGAGACTGAATCAAGTTCATCTACCCAAAAATTTCTCCATGAAAATATACTGCATCAAGTCTCCATAAAGAAAGACATCGGAGACGTCAAGATTATGAAAGGGGCCCATTTTTGTTAATCATCAAAGAGAGTAACTCAAATAGATTTGTGCCAAACTACATATAAAAGGTCTTAGTGTAGTCAAACACATAGGTCTGAGTAAATCCTTGAGCATCCACAATAACTCTAGGTTTTACTTGAGGGTAAAGCAATCTGTAGGTTTAGATCGTTTCATGGGTGAAGAAGATGTTTTCAGATCTAAGAATATCATCACAAAAGTGATCATGATTAAACATGAATACAACAATGCTTGTAATACATGAATTCTCAAAGCTCATAACATGTTTAATTAAAATTTTGAAGAGTGTGAACTAATTTTGTCACCTTAAAATCCCATTCTCCTCTCTCTCGTTCTCTCTCTTCCCTTTTCCCTTTTCACTTTGATGAGTATTTTAGAGATGTTTAAGTAGATTCATGAGTTATAGGAGTGTTTTATGACCCCATGCTCTTTGTAGTTTAATTTTTCATATTTCATGTGGATATGGTTGGGATCACCTTGATGCTCAAACTACAAGCTTGGTACTGAGGACCATCATTGTTCCTAGTAAGAGCTAGTTGTGAGAATCGCATGGGATTTGTTTAGAGTCTTCCTCTCTCTTTCCCCTCCCCTCACTCACTCACTCTCCTTCCCCTCGCTCTCATTCTCTCTTTTTCCCTCTCTCAATGAATCCTCCCTTCATCACTCATTCACTTGCACCCAAACTCTCTACCTCCTCCCTTTATATCTCTCTTGAATTTCATAGAAGGCTTGGATGATATTCAATAATCTTTTATTAGTGTGGATCAATAATCTTGAGAACTACTCAATGCAAGGTATGGATGAATTTTAATAACTTCTTTTAATGTTAATGATCATGAAGCTATTCTTGTAATTGATAACATGTATTTTTACATGTCAATCTATTAGTCTTCGATGATTTTAAAGCATAATTCACATCATTATTATGCATGTTATCATGTTTTGATGAAATTTTTGTATTCATTGTATCATATTATATCATTCATAATCTGAATTTGCATTCAATTGTGGTTAATTTTATATATTATTGACGTTTGACCTTTTTTATTATAAAAAAGGATGAATTAATTGTGTTTGAATAAGTTTCATGATCGTCAGCATGAACGAAGAACAACAAGGACGAAGATAATAAAAGAAGACAATTGATTTCTAATAAAAAATTACCTTTATTTGATCATTTTATATTCTATTTTAAGTTATGATGAAAAAGAAGACAAAACAAAGGTCAAAATGGAAAAACATTTCATCCAAAAAGGATTTTTCTATGAAAAGATATGATTATTTTAAGTTGAAGGGATTTCTCTATAATTTTTTCCTACTTTTTCCCAAAGTTTTCCTAAATTTTCTATTTTTTTAGATTTTGAGTATTTTTCAGGATTTTTGAAAACAAAAAAGTTTTGTGTGTGCTGATGTGGCACATTGACATAGCATTGTGAACATATGGCCTACAAGGTGGTGCCATGTGGTGCCCAATTAGCGCCCACATGACATTGGTAAAGGGAGTATTAGTTCTTGAATGATTTATTTTTAATAGTCTTAATGTGCCAATTATTCAAATCATGACATATTTTTTTCAATAAAGTTCATGTGGAACTATGTTTTGTTGTATATAGGACACATGTCATTCATCAAGAGACATTGATCAGGTGGACCTCACCACTAGATCTACTATTTATGTGTGTTAGGAATGGAAGCATAAGAACTGATTGATGTGGTGACCACTAGATCAGCACACAAGATTAATCTCGATAGACCCTCTTTTTGTGGTGAATGGGATTCTCACACATGGCTCTATGTGACGTGGTGGATTGCGAGACCTACGTCTAATGATCTTTGATCTTCCTGACTTTTATCTCTCACGAAAAACCTAAAGGTGATGGATGGAGCAATCCTATGCATCTGACACTTGGTAAAGAATATTTTTCAAGCCTTATCTCTTTCGTACTTTCTCTCTCCTCATGAAGAATGAAATGGCAACATGTGGCACATTTCTTAGAGCTCTTGATCTTGATTAAGATTAAATTGGATGGATATGCTCAGATTTTGTGATTTTTAAGGAATTTTCAACAACTAGAAATGCTTCAAATTGAGATCATGATCTCCCTTGATTCCGATGGACTTAGGGGCTAAAAATTTGATTAAATGATCATCATTTTAAGCCCATCAACTCACACTAGCTGATTTAAATTTTGATGCAAAAAAAATCAGGGCTTTTAATGTTTGATTGTGTGCTTCTAGTACTGGCTATCTAAAGGAAAGATAACATTGATGGATCGTTCTTTGTATACCAAACATAATTTTTTCCTCTTTTCTACTCATTCCTTATATTGGATGTAAGTTGCCAAGTACCGGTGAGATGTGCACTCTCTCAAAGAAAAGATTGAATAGCGAGAATCCCTAAAGTGAATTTTGATTGTGAATCTTTAGATTAGGGTTTATTATTTTTAATTTTTCTATATTTTCATTCACATATTCATATTTTTAACCTCAAATCATCATTCCATTGACGAAACATTTTTGTGTGGTCATTGAATACACATGATCTTGTGTCAAAACAAGTTCCAAACTCACCAATTAAAGGATTAAATCACTAATTAAGGAGTATAATGGTGAATAAGGGTCGAATCCACAGAGAAATAAGGGAAATTTTTTAGATTTCTTTGTAATTCAATCAAATCAGACGATGAATTAAGGTGAGAAATTAGGGAATTTAATATATTAAGAAAGATAACTGCAATACAAATCCACGGAATAAAAAATCACTGAATTTGGATTAGACTTCGTGGAGAAATCAAGATTTGAAATTGAGGTAAAATTTGATCACGAAAATAAGTAAAAAACCAAAATTAAAACTAAATTGAACTTAAGCTACGATTCAAAATGTAAGTCTAATGCTAAATGATGAAATAGTAGGACAAAAATATGCAATATAACCCAAATTTGTGCTCGAAATGATCTAATTAATTGCCAAATTCAAGGCTTTTCATTCCGCGATTTTGAGGACAAAGTTTGGCATTCGAGATGTGATTTCTCCCAATTCTAGATCAATTTCTGATTTCAAACACTCCTTGGACGCATAAATGAGTCTAGAAGATGCAGAAATCAAAAGATTCTCAGAGTGTGGTGTCTATACAGTTTGATTTGCTCGAAAACCTAAGAATGGTTTTCCGTCGTGAAGAACATCTCAAACCTCATAACTTGGTTGGTCTTAGCCATGCGCCAAGGTCCTACTATTGAGGTTACGAAGTCATTCCGCGCTGGGCGGCTTTGCTCATGCACGAAGGGAGATAAAGTTGTGGCGAGTTGCGAGGGGGCGAGTTGTAAAACGAAGGGACGAGTTGTAGAGGTGCGAAGAGACGAGTGACGAACAAGGAGCATCAGAATCAATGGGTTAATGACCAAATTCGCCTATAAATAATTTATAGGCAAATTTGGGCGTAACCGTCAAATGTGTCGATTCAATCTGATCGACATCTAAGATTAAACGCCGTTTGACGAATTGACGTCATTAAGTCACGTTCGTTCGATCGGAGATGAAGCGTCCAGATTTCGTCATGTCGCGCGTGAGGAGAAGGCGTCACTTGATTTCGTCTGTTTGATCTTCATCGGACGATCACGATGAATTCACATGTCCATCCGGCGCATTTAATCTCAACCGTTATAACTCCAAGATGAACGGCTGAGATTAGACGTCATTTTGATTTAAATCGTTGTCTAATAGGATGTCACCACGTACCCCTCTGTGAGTAAGTGACATCCGACGCACGCGATTTAATCTCGCGATTGGACGTCCACAGTGCGCCACATCAGTGTAAATTAAAAATAGATACAAATAGTCCCACACGGAATAATTTTTAATGTTTATCGCATATATAATCTACGTGTCATTGGTGGGTTAGCTTATATCCATTAAGGATGCTCTAACCCATTAACTAATCACACACGCACACATGCACATACACGCGCACACGTGTGTGCACACGAACGTGTCACGCACACATGTCACACACATACGCGTACATGTGTCACGCGCACACGCATCCACGTGTCACCACATGGCATGGCCCTGCCACGTCAGTGTGCGGTATATAAAAAAACATTTTTATTCTTTTTAATTATTTAAAAATAAAAAAATAGAGTTAAATAAATTCATAAAAATTCCAGAAAATTCCTTAAAATTAGAAAATTCATGACTTTCAAAATATAACTCCAAATTAATTCAAATTTGTTTTTTTGGATCAGAAATTGAATTATCTATCATTATAAAGTCAAAATATTAAAATAACAAGAGAATAAATTTTAATTTAAAAAATACACTCATTCATCTTATAAAATAAATTTAGAAAAATACATGTGTAAATAAAAATCTTTTCTCTTATCATTTAATCATGCAAATATAATTATGATCTCAAATATAAATAGGAATAGAATTACATTGTTTAATTATGCCTAATTATCCATAAAATTATATATTTTTAGATCATAACATGAAATTTCATAAAATGGTAGAAATGCACTTTAAAATATGATAACATGCACACAAATAGAACATTTAATGCCTTGATTTGCATTAATAATCATGTAAATTCATGTATAAATTACATGTTATCATCTTATCAGCACTTTTTGTTAAATTGCATGTAAATTCCACTATATGATCAACACTTTTTGTTGTTATGCAAGAGAATGGAAGTGTTTGATTGGTTCATTACATCTTTTGCATCTATCTTCAGTTTTCATTTAACATTTCCACTTTCTTAATCTATAGATACCAAAAATATTCCTTAATTTTAATATTTAATAATCCTTCACATGGATTCAACCTCAAGTCACCAATATCCTAAATTTTAAAAATCAAATTCGAAGAGTTGAGTATAAATTTTGATACGTGAGTTTGTGCTTTCAACAACCATGATTTTATACTATCAGTGATCTTCAACACTTGTAAGGTATTTAAAAACTCAACGGACCTCCAATATGATCACATATTGGCCGTACCAATTTTGGGATCATAGAAAACACAATCTTGCCTTTGCTAGACCAATTATTTGAACACCCACAATCATCACACCTTCTTCCAATCCATTTTATGGCACCCTTGAGTAGTTTATCAATTACATTTTATGGCAGAAACATTTTGGTGTAGGCTTCCAAGGTTCACTATTTTCTTCAAATCAATGATAAGATTTTATTTATTATTGAGGATCCACCTCTGTAGAGGGATCCTGCATATTGTAAATGGTTAACTTGATATCGTCATCATTCTTGAATGTTTAAGAAAAACTTTTATTTGTAATCTTGTGTCACTACAAACTCTAACCAAATATATTTTGGATGATTGGGAATTCATGTAAAAGAATAAGACTAATGTCTATTATTCCATCGTTGAAAAATCCAAACTAGATGGTGAAACATCTAAGAGGGGGTGAATTAGTTTCCCATGTGTATATACTCAATTTCTCACATTTCTCGTACACTATATCTTTTTAATCCTCAAAAAATTATCCACACCTAGGAGGTACATTAATAGTAGGGTATAGTCACTCCTCACCTAATTAGTCCCCCAATAGTAACTACTAATTGGTTATGTTAGTCAATCAAGCTCTAAACACGAAACTTACAATCTAACACTCCCTCAATAGGAAACCTCACTTTAGTGCCATCCCTTGGGATGTCACCTCTATCGTCCATATATATTTCAAGTTAATAACAATATAGACCAAAAAATACTCATTGGTCAAACTTATTTATAATCCATATCAACATATAGACTAATTAACCAAGAATATATTTAACCCAATCGATAGGTTGAGTTGCCAACAAATTGGATACCAAGCTACCCAATGTGATCTAGGAGATATGGAGTGTGTAAGAACTCATGTATGGAACCTTGTCATTATCGATTATTGTGTACAAATACTCTTTATTCAAAAATGAATTAAGGTATGGTCAATTTTTAAATCTTAATTATTCACTCAAGTTAGTAGTAATACGAGGAAATCATCCATAATACCTTATATGATATTTTCACCTCATTTGTCAAATATTTTGATGCATCTTATTCCTTAAGTCAATCTCCTTAAATACTAAGGGCAGATGATCTTATCTTGACCATAGAATCACCTTCAAGGACTTCATACTATATTCAATGTATTCCATTACATTGACCTCAGAACCCAATACTCCTTCAATTTTGAAGATTTTTTTACTAAGAATTATTAAATCATAGTCAAAGCACAATCATTCATTCATAGAATATCTTTGGTGTCTCAAGTCAAAGAACCACATACATATCCTTGACATGAATCAACCCAATTGAAATTTATGTATAATACTATTCATGGATTCCTACTAATAAATTCTATGAAATCTTTCTCCAAAGAGCACCCACTGTCTACCCTTGGTATCTCCACATTGATGGCTAAAAGATTGATCATATTCATCATATGAATTAGATAAAATGATGCTATTCTTTTTGGATAATTTGATGTTCTAGAATATCTATTGAATAGGAATATTTATTACGTATCTATAAAGATTAGTGATCATTGTATTACGATCTCATCATTATTCACTTAGTCAAGAATCATATTTCAATCAAAATTTTGAGAGCCTATCAAGTATCATATCTGATTGGTCACTACATTGGTCCTACTATATTTCTCCTCTCCCTCTATCTCTCTCTACATCACAAAGCATTCTCGTTCTCTATGTCTCCAACATTTTTCCCTACATCACTAACACTTTGGATGCACCCTCGTCATTTCCAACCAAGATTTCTCCTTCCTCTTCATCTCAAGCACCACAACCTACATCCAAGCATGATGATCTCCACCTTTTGTATTGTCCTTCATAAAGGTAAATACTCTTTCACACTATATCATGTTTCTAATTTTTTATCAATGATCATCTTCACCCATCCTTTCGATCGTGTGCCTTTTCTTTGGCTGCCAAGCCAATGCCTAGTCATCCATAGAGGCATTTCAAGTACTTGACTGGAAGGTGATGATGGAATTGGAATGTAATGCTCTTTTCTAGTGCCATACTTGGGAGTTGGTTCGTTCTCCATCTAATACTAACATCATCTCCTATTGGTGGGTATTTGTCCTCAAATATCATATTGACTAAACCATTCAATGCCACAAAGCTTTTCTCATTGCTTGTGGCTTTAAAATGTATGGGGTTGATTGTACCAAGATATTTTTCCCAGTGGTTTGGACCAATTTGATTCATGTTCTCTCTCTTGACATCAATTATTCTTGGACTGTGAATCAACTTGACATCTCAAATGCCTCCCTCTAATTTCATATGTCTAAGCATGTTTTTATCAAGCAAGCTCTAGGATATATTGCTCAAGGTGAGCCCTCCAAGGTATGTTTCTTGAAACATGCTATTTATGGTTTGAAATAGAGTCCCTAAGACTAATTTGACAGATTTAGCCAAGTTATCCTCACCCATGGTTTTTTCCCTACACAATGGATCCCACTGTCTTTCGCCCACAAAAATCTTCTAGTATTGTTATCTCAATTTTTTTATGTGGATGATATTCTTATCACTAGGAGTGATTTGGTCAGAATTGCTCACACCACAAAGTATAGTTGGACTCACTTTGAGGTCCATGACTTGGGTCACCCTCATTACTTCTTGGTGATTGAGTTTTCCTATCAGCACAATCACACGATTCTTAGACAAGAAAAATATGCATTGGATATTTTGGAGAAAATTAGCCTACTTAGTGCAAACTACGTGCCACACCAATCAACTCATGCCATGATTTTTTGGCATACTACGTCTTTAGTGCTCAAGGACATTCATCATTTTACATGGATAATTGGGAAGCTTATTTATTCAACACTTACTCGTCCTAACAATGTGTATACTATAGGACTTCCTGGCCAATTTATGCATGATCCTTGATGAGTGAATTGTAGGGAGCATTACTTGTGTTAGTTTACCCAAGATTCAGACTTTTGTACACACAAAATGGTATCTTTGAGTCAAAGCCTATTAATACACAAGTTATATAGGTGATAAAGGGGACCAAAAATCAACCTTTTCTACTGCACATATTTTAGAGGGAACCTTGTCACTTGGTGAAGCAAGAAGAAAAATGTAGTGCCATGCTCAAATGTTGAGGCTAAGTGTCAAGAAACTTCTATGACTAGCCTTGAGATGATATGAATTATATCCATTCTGTAGGAGTTGAATCTTGGACACTTTTTCATATGGCATCATCAAAAGCAAGTTGGGCATGCTCAACATCTACACTCCAACTTGAGGGTAAGTGGGACTATATTTCCTCTCAATCATTAAACCCATTATGCATTCAGCATTGACTAACCAAATTCACGTAGTCACAAAAAAACTTGTCAATGGGTCAAATAAAACTAAACTCACTTTAAACTAAGATAAATCAAGTATAATTAATGAGAACGAGTTGAATCCATGGAGAATTAGAGTTGACTTTTGAGAGGTTTTGATTTCTATAAAATTGAACAATGAATTGGGGTGCGAAGTTATGGAGAAGTATTTAATTAGAAAGAGAATCAAATATCTTTCCAAGGAATAAAAAATCACAAAATCCATAGTTAAATATAAGGAAAAATAAAACAAAGAAGTTAGAGTGAAAGTCATTCACAAGGAGAGAGAAAGTGACGATAAAACTTAAAATTCTCTTAAGTCTACCATTATAAAATGAAATACAACACTAGAAAGAAAATACATTCAATAAACCATAATTTCCGGATCAAGGCTTTTTGTGATGATATGTTCTAGGAAAAATTCAAATACAAGTAGCAAATTCTCATAACTCTTTCCATGAGATCTTGCTTGCAAATGCCCAAATGTTTGGAAATGAGCATAGAACACTTATAGAATAAGAAATTAATGGAAAAAATTTTCCCAGGGCTGGATCGACTAAGAATATTCAAGTATACTCAAACTATCAAAGAGAGAGTATAAATAGAAGTGAATTTGGCATAGCCATTGAATTGCCTCCCCAAATGTGACCAACGGCTAGAATGAATGGAAAAAAATAATGGATGCCTTTAAATTGTGGCTGTTTTATCTAGGATGAACACTACAAATTTGCCATGATGATAATTCATCATGTAACAACATCTGCTAGGTCTTGATCTAGTGCCTCAAATTGCACAGTGCGTCATGTATGAGACCGTTGTGTAGATATAATCCTGGCTGCTATAACTTCTAAGATTAATGACTAGGATTTTTCACATTTTATAAGTCGAATTTTCGTCTAATGATAGGCTACTTTGTACCCCTTCCATTAAGTGAAAATGGAGGGTTGTGATTAAGTATGGAGATCTAACACTCCTAGTCTTGCTATCAATGAATTCATTCTTAAATTTCTAAAATTTAAAACATTACTAACTATATACATCATGTGAATTGGGCTTTAATACCAATGGGCTATATAAGTATAATGAATTAAAACTAATACTCCCCTCATGTGGCACCATATAGGCACAATCTACATGCTATGTGATGTCCTTAGGCATTGTCGCACGTTGCCATGTAAATACACTACCATGTCAACCACTTGAGTGGGTCCCATTTTTGCCAATTTTCACTTAAATATATTAAACAAAATTAGAAAAATTCCCCAAAATCCCTAAAACTTGTAAAGTTTATATCTTTCAAAAGCTACTCCTTTTAATGTAAATTTTCTCATAACTGAGAAATTATATACTCTATCATTATATGTCATTTAATTTACAAATTACAAGAGAATAAAATATCTAACTATCAAATTCACTAAATTCACCTTAAAAAGTACAAGTAGCTAACTATTAAAGTTCCTTTGAAAATTTTTCGCTTATTATTTTCTTTTAAATAGTAAAAATTTAATATCTCAATTAAAATAAGGGTAATATAAAAATAATTCTAATTTTTGAAAAATCAAATTTATGGATAGTGAAAAATTAGCCGGAAAATAACATATATAAGATTTTAAGATGATTAGTGGAGAATTACAAAAATGTACTCAAAATATGATAATTTGCATCATAAAGATATGAATTGTGCCTTCAAATTTACTAATAATTACATAATTGCAATCATATATTGCATGGTATCTGCAGGCCTTCCCTTCTATATCAAAGAGGGAGCCCCCTCCCCTAATTCTTCATCCTTTTTATTTGTAGTGATTTCCTCTCTCTCATACTCTCTCCCTTTCTCAAAATAACAAGTGAGAATATCATAAAAACTGCTTGATAATCTTAATAATACCTTCAATGGTTGATTAACTAAATCATAATCGTGAACGAGGGTTAAGAATGACAAATTGATCAGGAACACTGTGACTTTAATAAAATTGGCAGACCAAATGCATTTATAATAGTCTCAACCGTCAAATCTAGTCAAGTGATATTTGTTTGATGATATTGAACCTCATTGTCTATTGAAGACACATGGTAGATCAAGCCGTGATCACAAGATATCTTTGATGGCTACAAATGGTTCAAATTCACCACATAGACTTGTAGATTATGGGTTACACTTCCAATTAGTGGTCTACTCAATTTTTCAATAATAGGGATTCCATCACTACCATGATCACTTGGTCCAAATAATGAGATGTGTAATGTCATAAGCCCAATCGTCAAGAAATAACAAGAAAATGCATTACCTTTAAGTGATAATCAATATTATCTATTAATTTCTGAGGTCTAGTTCTGTCGATGATGCCATGTGCTCTTGCCTTCTTAATGCTTTGATTGACTTTGACTTCATCAATCAAATGCTACAAGTTATAACCTTGCCATCAAAAGGCTTTCTACATACCACATAATCACTTGGAAATTTAATGGAACATCGATAACAGTCTACCATATGAAACCTACACAAATCAACCAAATAAATTAAACTAAAATTCCTCTAAGACCTATTTCCATCATCTACCCATGCACAAGGAGGCCCAATGGAGTGCTTTCTTGTTGGCATGCTATTTTTTCAACTTGGAAGACCCTATTTTTCCTATTTTAAGCATTATAAATTCATAAAACTATTTTCCTCTCCCTCACTCCTAGAATATCAATTCTTCTCTTTCTTCTCTTATTTCTTCATGATTCTCTTGACCCAAGTTGTGAAACCCATAGATTTAATAAAATAGAGTTATGTACTATGAATGTTTGACCTTAAAAAATGTCAAACACATAAACTACAGAACCTTAAATGATGTGTTTTATGAAATTAGATTAAATGACATCGCATTCATGAAAATGCTACAAAAATGATAGCATACATCAAAATGATGTAAATTATGCTTCAAATCAGTTAATAATCATGGAAATGCAAACATAAAATGCACATTATCAATTTTCTCCTTTCTATTCTATTTATTATTTTAACATATTAATCTGGTCTTATCAGTATTATCATTGGTCCACCCTTAGTGATCTATGATTTACAGCAATCATGGTTGACAAATCATCAAATCAAATGTATCTCTTCCCATCACCTCCTCTTTTTACTATTTAAATGGTTGTAGAGAGTGGTTTTTGAAATCTTCCTTTTCAAATTCATTTATGTATTGCACATCTTTTTAACTATTTCATATTTAACTAGATTGATTTGTTTTGTTGCATTATTTATTTTGAAATATTTGAATTTAAACTAAAAACTTGCCGAAAAGTTTTAGTTTGATGGTTTTGAAACAAGTATGCATGGGGCATATAAACATTTTTCTATTCCTTTTCTCAAATAATTGGGAACAAATTCTTTTTCATTTGATCATATGTTACAAATGTCATTGTGAACATGATACCTTTTTGTCGTAGCTTTGAAATTTCATGTTAGCTATGTCATCCCCTCAAACCATGCATCTCTCTCTCATTCTCTCTTCATTGTTCATCATCTTATTTGTGACTTAATTGAAGGACAAAATTTTAATTTCATTTCATCCTCACAACAGTCAGTCTCTTTATATTTACTTTAATATATATATATATATATATATTGAGAGAGAGAGAGAGAGTTTGTTATATGTCAGTGACGACAGAGAAAGCACTAACGGTGCATCCTTCGTTCCTAGCTACATGGCCATTTTCAAACTTTTCTTGCGCTCCATTCTCTCTCTCTCTCTCTCTAGTGGTACTCATGATCCTGTTCTCGCAGGATTGTGCTCTTCATACACGAGGAAAGTTTCCGTCGCAAGTGCCTAACAGCTAGTAGAGGAGGTTCAGCGTAGATGTGTTTAACCTTCGCGGCTCTTGTGAAAACTGATTCGTCTTCCACAACCTGGCTCCTCTGGATTTAGGGTTTCTCCCTTTCTCTTAACCACTTGAAACTTTTTAGTTCCTTTTTATCGTGGAATCCGATTGTTCCGCCAAATTTCTACCAGTCATATTTAGTACAGTTTATTCTGTGGCAGGATGGACACCATTTTTGATTGATCAAGTTTTTAAGTTTTGGAAATGTCTAATTCTGGAGGGAGAAGGCCGCTTCCATCTGCAAAGGCTATATTGCATCAGAAATATGGCGAAAAGGCATGTTATGTCGTGGAAGAAATTTTGGAGTATGCAGAAAATGAATGCCCAGGGCTGACTAGTTTGCATCAGAATCGGAGTAAGATCATGTACCTATGCCACTTGCAGCTCCCCGGATTGTCTGTTACTTCTGAGAAGTTTTCAAAGAAGAAAGACGCAGAACAATCAGCAGCAAAATTGGCCATCGATAAGGTTCTCTGATCTTCTCTCTTCAATAATGGTGTCTTTGGAACATAGTATTTTGAACCAGATCATGTAATTCCTATTTTAGTAGGTTTTTTCCGATTCCGATTAGATGAACTTGGTTTAGTTCTTTGCTATTATATTTGAGAGTGATGAATATTTTGATACTGGTTGAAAGGCGAAGTAAGATGTGAATTATAACTATGACTACGTGTTGATTTTTATGGCCAAGTCTCTATGGCATGATCATTTTTAATGCGTAATTTATCTCCAATTTTCTGGTGTTTCAGCTTGGCATTCAAGCCACCTTGAAAGATCCCACGCCGAAGGAAGCATGGGATGAACTGGTTGTACGCATCTCTTCTCTGTTCTCAGACAAGGTTATCTTTTTCATCTAATCATTCTTACTTTGTATTTCTAAATATCAGATTAAAAGAGTTTTATTTTCTCTCTTAAACCGTTATTGAGCTGGTGAATTTTACCTCCCACTTATATCTATCTTCTTTTTGTTGAAAAGTTCTGCTTTTCAGGTCATCCATTGGTGGGTCATTTGCAAGCTGCAATAAGAAAAGAAGGTGAAATCAAGGGCTTGATTCCCATCGCGGTAATCGCTGCCTATGACTCCAAGATAGTCACCTTGAGCAAATTTCTCAATCCAAAAGCTGAATCGGATACTCTGTTGGTCATGTCTCTTGTTCTTAACGCGGCAAAATCAATTGATTCGGTTCGTGTTTCTAGCAGCAAACTCTTGATGGGAAAGAAAGATTCATACTCTTCTGAAGTTCTTGAGTCTTTGGTCAAGGATGACTGTACCTCATTGGAATGTTTATCTGCTAGAGCACTCTTAATTCCAGCTTTGACAGAGAAGCCCATAGAGTTGTTGACTCTCAAACTATCTCCTGGGCAGTGCTACATGGATGAAATATCTCGAAAGCTCGGAGTTGAGGATTCATCTCATGTTTTAGTTTCAAGGTTCATGAAGCCTTTGAATTCTTTGATCTTAGGAAGATCGAGGCTTAACAGGGACTTCATCTTTGTTTTATTTTTCAATGTTTCAGGCAAGTTGGAAGAGCTTCATCTGAGAGGAGGTTTTATTTCTCTCATTCAATATGTCAATCTTTTTGCTTGGATTCATCATCAGAAACAAATGCTTGTGCTGATGAGTCCATAAACTCAAGGGCCTCATTTTTTTCGGGTCAGAATATCTATGGAAATGCAGTCTTGGCCAATATTGGTTATTCATGGAAATCCAGTCGTCTCTTCTGTGAGGATGTGACCTTAGCTACCTACTATCGGTAAAATTTTCTATTATTATTTTCTAATATTTATGATTATTTTTCTTTAGTTTGGCTAAATTATCTACCAGAATGCTTCTTGGTTTGATGCCTGGCGGCTTGTATAAGGTCTCTAGGGAGGCTTTTCTTGCTGTTAAGCTTCCGTCTTCGTACACAATAAAGTCCAACTGGAGAGGACAAAGCCCAAGGGATATGCTCTGCAGTTTCTGCCGAAATCATCGCCTGATGGAACCTCAATTTGTCGTGAAGGAGATTTCTCTCTCTGAAAAACGGTCAAAAAAACTTGATGGTGTGAATCAGAAGGAAGATGAATTAGACAAATCTGCGACTTTCACCTGTGAAGTGAAGATCTTGTCCAAAAATCAAGATCTGATTCTTGAATGTCTTGGAGAAGGCTGCAAGAAACAGGCTGATGCAATCCAGAAAGCGGCTTTAAGTGTCCTCTTATGGTTCAGTCATCCTTTGAAAACTGCAAATAGAATCAGGGTGGACTTTGAAAAATTCTCCTCAGAGTTCTCTCAATCCTTTCCCATTCTTGCTCACCTTCAGGAAGAAGAAGAAGACAGTTCAATTTCTGTCAAAATTGAAGGCTCTGATTCTGGCACGCCCCCATTGGTGGCGGGTTCGTTGGTCTCTATCAGTTACTCTGTCTCTCTGGCCAACAATGAAGGACATGAATGCAGTCAGATTTTCTTAGAGAGCAAAGATGACTTAGAATTCGAATACGGATCTGGTGGGGTGATCACCTGTATTGAATCTTGTGTTTCGCAAATGTGTGTGGGACAGTCTGCTCAGTTTATTAGGAGGCAGCTACCTTGTAGGGAAATACTTTTGGCGGGGGCAGGGGAATCTGCGGAGATCATGTCTCAGTTGGATCTTCGTGAGTCACTTGACTTAAAGCTACTTTTTTTGTAATATCAAATATCTGAAAATTCATTTTTTATGTATTTAGCAATAGTTCCTGACAGAGATACTTTCAATCATCTTCAAATTGAAATTTGATTCTAAATTCTTCCTCTTATTGAAGGGAAGTGCTGGTTAGAGTTCTCCCTGAAGCTGCTACAGATATCTGAGCCTAATGAGGATAGGTTAGAGCGAGCTCTCTTCAATCCCTCACTTTCAAAGCAGCGCATTGGCTTTGCTCTGGGTTTGATCAACAACGCTAGTGCCACAACCTTGGTATTATTCTGATCTTTGAATTTTATTATTTGTAGAATTTAGAAAGTTGACTTCTGTTGGGGGGCAGGTTGACTTTGGGTGCGGTTCGGGTAGTCTCTTGGACCCCTTATTGGAGCATCGAACTTCCTTGGTTAAGATTGTCGGCGTGGACATTTCTCAAAGAAGTCTTTGTCGGGCAGCAAAGGTCAAATTTTATTCCTAGGCATCATTTCCACCTTTTGACCTGGAAATATTTGCTTTATTCTTAATCAACAGATACTTCATGCAAAACTTGAAAGAAAATATGATAGTGTAGTGGGAAACTCCATAAAAAACATTGTGCTTTATGATGGCTCGATCACAGAGTATGATTCCCGGTTGCAAGGGTTCGACATTGGCACTTGTCTAGAGGTGAGATTTTTTTTCCTGTTTGGACTTTCTCTCTCTCCTGAAGGTGGTCTGCATATAGGTGATAGAGCACATGGAGGAAGAGCAAGCAGTGCAATTTGGCCACGTGGCGCTGGGCTCATTCTGCCCTGAACTTCTGATAGTCTCAACGCCAAATTATGAGTACAATCCACTTCTCCAAGCAGAGGAAGACCAAGGAGAAAAGTCAACGGCAGGGCCCAGCAAATTCCGCAACCACGACCACAAATTTGAATGGACTAGGGCACAATTTGAGCACTGGGCCACTGACCTCGCTTCCAAACACTCTTATAGTGTTGATTTTGGGGGTGTTGGTGGGTCTGGAAACATTGACCCTGGTTTTGCCTCACAGATTGCTATTTTCAGGCGAAATTCTTCATATCAAGAGGCGATGAGGGAGGATGATGTGGCAGTCGAACCTTATGATATCCTCTGGGAGTGGCCCAGTGCACCTTTGCCCACCTAGTAAGAAACCTGTTGACTTTTATTCATTTTTTAGTTTTTATTATAGTGATAGTGATTACCAGTCACTTTTGTTTGAAACATTCTTGGAATGTTGAGCATGATACATTTTACTTTCATGTGATGTTAGGGAGATGGGAGAGGAACAAGATGGATAAAGGAATGAGAGAAAATAGATGTAGTGATATGAAAATTGGTTCATTTGCGAAGATGAACTATTTCATCGGTCTGCAGGCTGTACCCCGTCAGGGTCCTGCACTGCAGGCTGCTGCCCTTGGCCTTCCTCTCATGTCCTAGCACCACCATCGTCACAGCCGTCATCCCCATTTTCAACTTACTCTACCGCTATAGGTTAGCTTTCCTCTTCCCTCTTTAAATAAGAATATCATGTGGCTCTTCAAAAATCCCTCCCAACAAATTGGATGATACTAGAAAGAGAAAGAAATATTTTGATCGCGGATCTTCAGAATCGTGGATCGAAAGACTAGCGATTTACATGCGTCCAGGTGGAAGCACACCGGTTTGGAGGAATAGTATCACTCCTCATCAGAAAGATCATTGGTACCCTGTGATGGTTCGACTGTTGCTCAAGAACTGATCTGGTGTAACGGAGTATATCTCCCTTGAAGAATCCTATAAAGTATAAGATGCCGATACACTACGTGTGTGCTGATTCATCACCATCATAGTTCCAAATTCATATTGGATGGATCATACTAGATATATGAGAATCAGTCTATTGTATGAATTTAAACTCTTTGAAGATATCTGTCAATGTTATATTTTTCACTATTAACTTTAATTAATATTAAAGTAACTGTATTTATTTTTTTCAACACCCCATTGAACAAAAATTCACAGTGAATAAGTGGAACACAATTAGTTTTTAAAATTTATTTTTCTTTTTGTGCACAAACATGTTTGTTTCTTTTGGCAAACATTTTTGCATTGTTAGGATCAAGCACTTACCACTTTGATAAGAATTGTTAGGATCAAGCACTTACTACTTTGATAAGAATTGTTACTAAGACTCTATCTCACGCATCCACCAGGAAGCAAGAACCTGAACCGATCAGCATTCTTCAAGAGAGAGGGCGGCAGATTCACAGCCGACGACGACCTCCCAATTGGACCCATCTTCTTAAACAGCTCCCTGAACGTGTACTCCTCCGGCAACATATCGAACAGATCCTCCCCTCTACATATCTTTTCCTGTATCCTTTTCCCATCAAGCTGACTCCTCTTTCTCACTCTATCCGCATGACTGTACGCCGTCATCTTAAACACAAAGTCCTCTATCCTCCTAAAGCAGAAGCTACAATGCCATCCCGCGTCCGCCAGCAGAAACTCCGACTGTCTCGAATGGCGATACATCGTCTTCCCCGGACGAAAAACGTGCGCGCTCGCCCTCCAACTCCCATCATCGACGGGAAACTCAAAGGAATATAGATATTGTCGAAGTTGCAGGTGCATCACGGGCGGTATCCCATCGCACCAGCGGAGAAGCCTTAAAGTCTCTCTACTGGGGATCTCGTCGGCGTCTGACATGAGGATGACATCACCGGCGTTGACTCCCGCTCGTCGAATAAGCGTGTTGAAGAAGCCTCTCTGTCTAGATTCCGTGGCGAAAGGGTCGAATTCGTCACCGGAAGCAGATAGTTCTCCGGCGATAATTCTGTCGCCGGCGAAGTTAAAGCGGGCCCGGTTTTCTTTGAAGAAGAGAGGTTTTGCGTGGCCTGTAAACGTGGAGTTGGACTCGAGGAGGAGAAACCTGTGCACGAAGGGGAGGAGATCGCGGTAGCGGATCTCGAGGAGATCGAGCTCGTTGCTGAAGAGGACGGCGTCGAATAGGCGGCGGGGGGAGGGGAGGAGATCCCAGCCGTGGAGGCGGCAGAGATCGGACGTGGCGAGATCGGGAGCGTCGTAGTGAGTCAGGAGAGAGAAGGGGGGAGGTGGGTTATCCCAGAGAGGGCGGAAAAAGTAGGTAACTTTGTGGGGGGCGGGGAGGCAGAGGAGGAGAAAGAGGAGGGAGAGGAGGGAGAGGAGAGGGAGAAGGCGGGCCATCGAGGAGACGGAGAGGTTGTTTTGCGGATTGTCGTGAACTGTGATTGGTTTTCTGGGTGTTCCGTGACGCGTGGCAGCTGCTGCGCGCTAGGGCGACTAATCTTCCTCGACCTCTCCGTCTCTCGTTTCTCTCTCTACTTCGTGTTCGTTCGTCTTTGCTTTGATTCTTTCCTTCTAGGTTTCTGTTTTACTTATTTTTCTTTTGTCTTGCCTTCTGATTTGACTGCAATGGAAGTCGACAGCAATTGCAATTGGACGGTCGGTGACCGATTCGAGCTTCGGATCCACAGCAGTCAATTATAAATTTGACAGCTCATTTATTTTTATTTTTTTGAAAAGAACTCATTTAATTTTTAAATTTAATTTATTTAAAAAATCTAGCTAACTATATTTAAAATTCATATGGTGGTCGGCGGCAATTTCTGCCCGTCTGACAGAAATGAAGTCATCCATTTGTCACCAACCGCCGAACGGAAGAAGCCACATTCGACCGCACGTTTGGAAAGTCTGACGGCGGCGCAACAGCTGAGGTACAGAGTGGTTGAATCGATCTGGCGGAGGCGAGAATCCGAACACCCATATTTAGTTCTCATATCCTCGTCTTTGTACGCTTGAGCGACTCTTCTTCCTCCCTCGTGACCCAGAAAATTTTCTCTCCCTACGACCAGAGAGATTTTTGTCAGCTCCACCATTTTTTTCTATTGTGGGCTGATAGTTTGATGATTTAGCGTGTTGCAGGTTTCGAGAAAATAACGAAGAACAATTGTCGATGGATCTGGAGGCTTTGTCTGAGCTGATTGAACGAGAAGCTCATCGGAAGCGGTTGGTAAGAGAAAGTCTCCGGTGGGAGTTCAAGATGGAGGACTTTGAGAAATCCGACGGAAAAGAGAAGAGAGAGAGAGATCCACGCCAGCTCGAGGCTCAGAGGACGACGAAGAAGGTGAAGAAGATGGAGTCTAAGGGATAAGGCACTGGATCTGAATCAGAGAGTAGACAGCTGCGATAATGATGAAAGCGAATAACTGAGGTATCAATGTCAAGGAAAGTCATCGGAGAAAAAAAGGCAAGCATTAAAGTGAGGTGCGATGAAGCCCTTATTTCCATTTATAGAAAGAGATCATGAAGTGGAAATTTTCCGGGTTATAGAGGATTTGAAAATCACGGAAAAGCTATGTAGCCGGTCTGTCTCCTTCTGCCAAGGTGGCTGTGAACTTCCTGCCTTAAGTGGAAGGTTTTCTTATTCAGAGGAGACGCCGCCCATTATGCAGGTGGGTGGCATGGACTGCGCATTCATTTCTACAAGCCTGCGAGGAGCACCTAAAGAAGGGGGAGTACGTAATGGTGTACCAAAAGAATCTCTCGGCAAGTGAACCTCACAGAGGCTGAAAGAAATCGTGGTGAGATTTGTGTAGGCAAAAATGTAAGAGACGGAGGGAAGGAGCATGACGATGCCTCGTCCCAAAGATGAATAAATTTTCAGTCGAATAAAATGATTAATTTTACAATAAATTGGGTTGAATATGTCACTCTATTGGCTGTCATTCAACTACCGCAACCTCCATGATTGTCATTTCATGTTCTTGTTTAAAGGAGAGAGGAAGAGGAAGCTATTTATCACTTAATAATAAAAAAAGAAGGGATTGTTTATATAGAGTAGAAGAGAGGTAGATTAAGATGCATGGAGTAAATACACAAGAAGATGGGGAGGTGAGGAGTTATGTGTGTTGTAGCTCAATGGCAGAAATCATGATGGTAAATTCTTTTTTTCATCTGAAACTTGCTTTTTGGTGGCTTTTCTTATAATAGAATTTTTTTTATCAATGTATTATGGGGAGTTGTTGTTCAACTAGAGAAACCCCTTGATTGTAAATCATTTTTCTGTTCGAGTGCAAAGTTGTATGTTTTAATCAAATCTTCATGTTTTTGGCCGTCATGAAGACCTGCTAGAAGACACATAACATGATCTCCTAGAGGATCTGATCTCCCCATGATCTCTCCATGGAGCAGCCAGCCATATGATCTCTAAAGGAGCATGAAATCCTTGATCTTGATGATGCAATTACTAAAGGAACTTTCAATTAATATAATTTTATTTGATATTTTATAAATTACTAAAAGGAACTGCTCATAAATTATGGATTTCCATGATGTCAAGAGCTCTAGAATCAAAATGTTGAAGATATACCTTGCTAAACTGGAAAATATTTCACAACATCAGTAAAATAGAATATAATTTATCAAATTCATACGTAACTTACATGGATTTCCTCTACAACACTCTTCATCAAGAGAGAAAGAGAAGAAAGGAGAGAGTTTTCCATAAATTGTGCATGGGCACTTTGAGGTGTTAGCAATCTCTATTATTTGTAGACATTGAGCATGTGATATTGGGTATATCGACCAATGTCTCTAGACCATATATATGTGACCCTCTAAGTCAACATATCTTACTAGATAATAACTTTATTGACCCAAAAATATTTAATGGTCAACCTTAATAATTATTTATATCAACATATAGATCAACTAAGCAATAACGTTATTAACTCAATCGATAACTTTAGTTGCTAGCCAATTGGGTGCCTAGCTACACTAATAGCTCTTAGAGGCTAGACCATGCGAGTATATAAAAACTTCAATATTGATGCTTGTTGTCGTTGAATATCATGTATGTATACTCTTTCATCCATGTGAGACACATGAATGACTTATGACGTGGTTAACTATCAAAACTTGAGATAGGGCAGGGGCAAAACTCTTCTCAGTTTGCAAGCCAATTGATGTGTACTCTAGAGATCATGATGACTAAAAAGCACTCTTTCCCCATTACTTGCTATAACAAATGATTGAGTTTCATTTACAAGGACTTCAAAAATTTGGGGACTCCAAGTCATGCGTATGGTGATCAGGATTACCATTCTTTTAATCATTGTTTTGTATTGATTTCATATAAAAATATTAATAATTCCTCACTTTGTATAATGGTAAAATAAGGGTTGAATCTTCTCGGAGCCTAGGTAATGAGATTAATTATGTTAGGGAGTAGAGATACTATTATAGGGGGGGAAAATGATAGAAGGGATTTTTGGAAAAATATGGAAGGATGAAGAAATAGACTATGATATGAACGAAATTAGACATTGATATCTATTTCTATTCTATGAGAAATAATGAGAAAAATATTGAGAATGAAATGATAGAATATGAAAATGATAGAAGAACGGTGAAAAATGGGAAAATCGAGTAATCAAGAAATTGGGTAAAGATGAGAGATTGTTTGAAAAAAAGAGAACAAATCTAAAATATAAAAAGGGAATTAAGATTTACACTATTCATGGAGGGGATTACAATATAAAATCATATCTAAATCATTTCACAGACCCTAGTTTTAATGCCAATCCTAGGCCATGTGATGCTAGAATCATTACAATCTCAATCTTTTGCTTGATCTTGCCTCCACTAGAAACTTATAACACAAAAAATGGCAAGCTTGTGCCTAAGCCTCTCATTTTCCTTTTGGTAGTTTGATGTTAAGAGAGAACTAAAATAAAAAAATGAAGAAGAAGATTCTTTTATATGTTAGGTTTAGAGGCTCGTTTAGATTAATGGTGTAGATTTAGTCTTTTTGAGTGCCATCAAATGAATGGTGGAGATTAAATTCATTAGCCACGACAATAACCACCCCTTAAGGAGGTGAGAGAGTCCCTCATAAGAAGGTGGGCCCCACAACCACCTCCTTAAAGAATGGGTTGACCACTCTCCATGAGGTGGTAACTTTACCAATTTCCTAAGAGGTGGGCTTTCCTCTCTCTCCTCCTATAAATATAGATTATTCTTTTAAAAAATAAGAAAGATATAAATTGATTAATATTAAATATAGGAGAAGAATTATGACCTCTTTGAACTTTTAAGAATGTCTTTGACCACCTTTGATTTTTTTCAATAATCACTTTGACTATCATTGACTGTCAAAAGAAATAGAGTGACTAGTCTCCTAAAAAGGTGGAATGGTCGACCCCCCCCCCCCCCCAAGAAGGTAGTTTAATGACTTCCTACAAAGGTAAAAAGTTTTGAGCAACCTCCTAAAGATATAATATGATTTGACCAACCTCATAAAAATGTGCAAAGGCTTGACCATTGATAACATGCTAAATTAATATGATAAAACATGATTATTGATGCATATTAAGGCATAAATGATTTCATTTCCATGCATGTTATCATACTTATGTGTATTTTTCTATCATTCCATGAAAAAGTAAGTATAATCTCAAAAACACTTTAAATTAGGGGTTAACTATGATGATTTAAAGTTAAATAATTAATAACCCATCTTTACTTGAGATTATAGATGTTTTTAGAGCTAAAATAATCAGAGAAATCAATTTCTAAATATTTATTTATAGAAAACACTTAAAAAAATAATTATGTTTTTGAAATAAGATTTAAAAATCTCATTATTTATTAATTTTGACTCTTTAGAATGATAGATAATTAAATTTTGGATCAAATGAAAGAAATTTGGATTAATTTGGAGTTATACATTAAAATTTATGAATTTTCTAATTTTTAAGGATTTTTTCAGATTTTTTTCTGAACTAATTTCGATTTTTAAATGATTAAAATGATTTAAAATAAGGCAAAAAGGGGGGTATTTCCGCGCGGGACCCACGTGGATGCGACGTGGCACACAAGGCCACATGGCATCGCCACACGGGCCCACGCGGCGATGTGACGCTTATTTATATTTACATATATAGTGGATATAATATATATAGTCTTCCGATTATCGAAAGTGATTTATTAACCCTCTAAGCCGTCGCACCTTATAAACCAATCTCTCCTCTTTAATTTTTACCATATGGGACTAAGTCCCACACAGTTTTTAAGTGCAGGTGACGTGGCCGCTCACGGTGCGTTGGATCGGGCAAAGCGAGGAACATCGCGCATCGATCGCGTGGACACGCGGACCACCGGATCACATCAGCGCACGTGTCTATTTAAAAGTGTTATAAAAGCCACGATTTAATCTCAAGGGGGGCATCCGGATCGTCAGATCGCGATCCAACGGCGGCGAGACGATGCGTGTTTAAACGCTTATTCGCGCGGATCAATCTGAGCCCTTCATCAAGATCAGACGGCCATGATATTTTTGAAACGGTCCACAACAGACTGTTCCATCGTAACCGTCGATCGTTTCGATTGGACGGTTACGCCCAAATGCCCTATAAAACAAGGTGTTCTTCCAATTTTTAAAGCATTCGAGTTAAAAATCAATCAAATTGATCTGTTTAGACACCTCCCTTCTCGAATCTCTCGATCCCATTGTGTTCTACACTCATTTCCGCACCTCCGAAGCATTTGAGATCGAGATTTGGCAGTATAGATCAGTAGAAATTGACGCTTGAACTCACGATCGCGTTCTTCGGTATTTTCGACGATTAATCGGGTTAATTGCGTTAATCCGATCGCTATTTGTGGTTAGTGGAAGCTGTTTTTGCTAATCATTCATCCATTTATGTTTGATTTCAATTTATATTAGGAATTGAAGTTTAATTTTGGTTAATTTTAGTTAAAATCGTGATTTACGATTCTGAAAAATTCTCCCCACTTCAATCTTCAATTTCTCCGCGAAATCAAGATCATTTTCAATGATTTTTGATTCCGTGGATTCGATTTGAAGTTCTCTTTCATAATTTACCATTTTTCCCAATTTCTATCATCAATTCATCGTCCGATTTGATCAAAATTTGAAGATATCATCATAAATTTCCTTATTTCCCTGTGGATTTGACCCTTATTTACCATTATACCCCTCAATTCGAGACATTTTCATCAAATTGGTAAGTTTGGACTTTATTTTGGCACGAGACCATATGAAATCGATGACCTCGCGGTCCCGTCTCGTCAACCATCCTCTTAAAAAGTTGGAATGACTTGACTAACATCATAAAAAGGTGGAAATGCTTGACCATCCTCCTAAAAAGGTGGAAATGTTTGACTAACCTCCTTAAAAGGTGGAAAAGGTCGACTAACATTCTAAAAAGTAGAGTTCCCGTTTTATTTTTATCCTTCTAAATGGTTTGAATCCATTGATGCCAAGGACTGTGGTTCATGAAGCTCAAGGTTAAGGCATTCGCTCAACAATCCAAAAGTGGTATGACTTTGCATACCTCATTTCTCTTCAACCTTGCGTAAAGTAGAATTTTGAAAATAATTCAGCTCAATCTATGTGAAGGTCATCACCCCTCGTGCTAGAGTGGAATAGCCTTATGAATATTATCCCCCACAAAAACAAGGAATAGGGAGAATGAAATATGTCCATTGCATGAGAGGAGCTTACATACATGAACATGAAAATAACTTGAAAAATAATTTACATTGCCTTTTTCATTTTTGCAAAATTTTATGGTGTTTTGTAAAAACCTCTTACCTTTCTTGCTTCATCATTAAATTAAAAAATATTGCTCCATCCCTCATAAAAAATAAAGTAATCAAGGAATTATGAAAGAATAGATATTAGATGATGAAGATTGTAGAGATAAAAGGATGTAGATGAATGGAAGATTACAAATTTTTGACATTCCATTCTCTAACTATTTCCTAAATAAGTTAGTCAACCTCTATCCAAAAATTTGTGAACAAGTTTCTAGGTAAGAATATTTGCAAAAAGGTCTTAGATCCTTGAGAATCTTTACTTAGACCTACACCATCAAAAGAATGCAACACCCCAAGGGAATACCAAAACCCACATCTTAGTGGATGATGTCACTACCCCTAATCACAACATTTTCAAGGTATCGATCCCATGAATCCTCAAAAGAAACCCAAGGGTCTTATTATGTTCTCTACATTTCCATTTTCATGCTTTAGAGACTTCATTTTTATTGCAAGAATGTATAAACAAGAAAATAGGCATACCTCTGCCGCAGTTCTGATTGGATACATACATTTAATAAAATAGTTCCTCAAAAACACTGTACTTAAGGACCATGTGATTTAAGTAGTTATAACAAAAAAAGTAAAATGGGTATGGAGTGTAAGTTTAGTATAAGTTTGATAATTTATATCACTGATTTATTGATGACTATGACATAGGATATCAATAAACATGATTGATTTTGATTTAGCCAAAATGATATGAGAAAGGCATATGTTCGTTAGCGCAAGTACCAAAGGCTTAAGTTTTTGACCCACGTTGACATCCGAACCCGAACAACAATAAGAATAGGCTCTATATTAGTAATTTTTTGATCTGTTTATCATCATCATTATCTCATAGAAACTCAAGTTCTCTCATAAAGACAATCGATATAGATGCCCATACATATGGATATTAATGTCATAAATAGATATTAACTTTCATCCTCATAAGTTTGTACCTTTTTTTCTATTTTTCTATATAGTTTACCTTACCATTATTATAGAAAATCAATGTTGATTTAATTTTATTGATAAAACTTGTCATTTTTTATTTATTTACGTAATTTTATTTCAATTTCAGCTTTTATTGAATAATATCTAGTTTCTATTCTTGCTTAAATTTTATTTTTTGAGTTTAAATTTTGATTAATTTTTATTAGTTTCAGATTTTCACAATGTTTGATTTTTTCTAACGTGTTAATTTTTCTGATTTCTCCTTATTTGAATTCCATTTTCAATATTTCTCATTTATGATTTTCAAACTCAGTCTACCAACTTTCTCTTCCAAGTTTGTGATTTTCCTTCTCAATAAAAAACTCTATAAATATGATTATTCAAATATTTCATTTCTGTTTTTTGAAACATTTCTTTGAAAAGAGGGAAACTGAAATCTCATTTTTAATTCTATTTTCAATCAATTTTTTTGATCTTTTTATTCTATTTTATTCTTATCGTCGAAGTCTTTTTTTTTCTATTAACTGATTTTGTCTTTTGATTTTGTTTTTGAGTTTCTTCTAGTTTCTTATAAATTTATGGTTTGAAATTTCATTTGAATCTTCTGATTTTCTATAACAGTTGTCTTCCTTTCCTATTTTTTTTTTTCTTTTTTTACTTTGAATTCTTGACTAGTCTATCTAAAATTTGTGTGGTTCATTTCAAATCAGTTAGAGATATATAAAATCTGTTTCAGTTATCACTGAAAAATCTATTATTTTCCATTTAAATTTATTTTAGTTTTACTAAAAAGCTATTATTGCTTCTATCTAAAATCAGTTGTGTTTTGAATTAAAACCTGCTTTTATTTGTATAAATATGGCATTGACTCTTCTGAAACAAGATATTGGTCTTTCTTCTAGATTGATCAGTATTAAAATCTTGGGTCTGATTAAGATTTATTTAGCGAGTCATTACACTATTTAGAAACTTTTAAGGTTTTAGTAAGACGATCAGAGAAGACTACATCAAGGTGAGATAAAGGTGATTATTTTTTGGCAAGTTTTAATCCTTTGTAAGTCCATTCATCATATAGGCACATTAGGATCATCACAAGCATATTAAGGGGATCATTTCTAGGGGTAGCTAGTTTTAGTGTGTGCATTATTAATACATTCAAGGGTGAAGATGTCGAGTATCAAAGTCAAAGGCAAAAGTCAAAGGCAACTATAGAGGTCAAACTCAATCGAGAGAAAATTCAACCCATTAGGGAGTTTTTCTTATTTTAGTAATTCAGTTTCCTTAATTTAAATTCAGATTACTTGTTGTTATTTGTTTATTATCTATTTAGTTTGAAATCCCTTTTAATATCTATACTTTGTGTGAGTTTATCTTAGGGGCTAGGGATAGCTAGGAATGCCCACACACACTAAGTTGACTATGGGCGAGTCATAATTGTATGTGAGGTTAAGGGAGAGATTCTTTGGTGAATTGTAGATAGACCGGATGAATCTAGGGAGTTGACAAGATAGTCAACTTCAGGCATATTTGTTCTTCATCTTAGAAGATCATGTGAGTTCGGGGATGAGCGACCTACTTGAATCGGTGACGAGACTTGAGAACTTCAAAGAGGCAGGCCAGCTCGAAGGGGAATAGGGAGCGACATGTAGGGTTTTGGGAGTCGACTTGTGGAAAACGAGATGAGCAGTAGCACACTAAAGGATGACGCTGAAGTGAGGTCACTAATTGAGAGTGTGAACACTCATGATTGAAAGCTCATGTTTGAAATTTAATCTGACTAACCGGGCCAGTTAGTAATTTTTATTGAGAGACAAACAAGATGAGGAGAGACTCTAGGGGGACCCTCTCCTTGTGAGACTAGCATGGAGGGTTTAAATAAATGAATTTCTAAAAAGAGATAGGAAAGCATAAATTCTTAGAGAAACTAATTCACCCCCCACCAAGTTAATTCACCATCCAATTAGGGATTCTCATATAGTATATGATGAAGAAGATGCAATGAGAATTGAAAAATGATCAAAAGTTTTGAGAATGATGAAAAATTTTGAGCTTTTTTCTGTTAAACACAAATTAAACATTTGTAAAGTTGTATGTTTTGCTATTGCCCTTACCCTCCCAAAAAACTAAACATTATGTTGTCCTCAATAATATTATCATTCTCATGATAATCATGTAATCAATAAATATTCATGGCATGTAAAATGATATGCAAAGTTTGGAAAAGGGGGGTAAAGAAAAAATTATTGAGCTTTTGAAGACATTGATATCAACCTTCTTTTCTTCAATATCTCCACTTCTTCAATTTATTACCATTTTTCTTCACTATTCTTATCTTTCAAGCCCTAAAAAGATGAGACTCAAGAAAAATAATTAATTTAAAGTTATTTGATCTTGAAAGTATGTAATCGAAGGTCTAACATAATTAATGCACCGAATTAGCCCAAATTAAGTGTAAAATAAGCATTAATGAAATGCCATGATGAATGCAAAATATTATAAAGCATGATAACAAGCATCAAATAGAAATCATTATACACTAAAACGATGCAAAATGATTCTCAATACACATACAAATGATACAACATCAAATGAGAAAAATTCTCGTCGAATTTTGACCACATGCTTTGTAAAGAGGAATGTGAATTCTAGCCATAACGACCGTAAAATCGTGTAGATAATTCTGATGAAACTGTTGTAAAGCTTGTATCACATGGAAATATAGATATAGGAAAGATCACTGAAAAGAGGAAAATGAAGAGTAGAACCTTACAAAAGAAAATAGGGATAGAGAAAATGCAACTTAGATCTCACTCTACTTTTTTCTAAGCGTCCTCTTTTCTTTTGATTTCCTAAATGTTGTTTTCTCTACCTTTCATCACTCTTCTTCCCAAGATTTTTCTTGTCAAACTTGGGTAGGGCGGCAAGTGCAACTGATCGGTAGTTTTTCTCATGCAAAAACTAAACACACAAAATACGTGTGTATGTATACATTTATCTACATGTATAACCAAAAGACTATGTACATTGAATAGAATTTGGAGCATTAACCCAAGCCTTTGCCTTGATCATCTTCATGATGTCATTTGAAACCATTAATCCATTCATGGGATGAATCACTCTGACCTTAAAACATGACCGCTTAACCATTCTCGTCATAAGATAACTACATGGAAATTAACAAGGTTGAACACATTGCTTAGTCAATTTTTCAAACAAAATATTGTCTCAACAATTTAAGGTATTATTGCATCAAAATTCAAGTTGATATTTTAGGATAACATCATATTGAGTTCACATCTACTTTATAACACCTTCTTATCGTCACGCTCCATATTTTCCTTTTTTTTTGTTGAGAAAATTGTGATAAAGATCTCAATTCGGTGCAAATCAACCTGATTCCTGTGCCCTTAATTCCTTAATTTGGTAAGAAATCAGTCACGATGATGGAATTTGAATGCTAGAAATCTAATGATAATCTTCAGCTGTTCAGTCATCATCTGCCACCACCAGTGCACTTTATGCTCTTCCTCCTTCGGAAAGGAAGCAATAGCTTAGACGAGGCCCTGTAGCCCATTTAGGTTGTTTCATTTTCTTGATGCCCGTCAGACAACCTCAGCTATCCTCTTCGTTAGTCCGATGGGTCGTCCCTCTGCTGCAGACCCAGCCGCCCGGCTCATCAACGGCTGCTCAAAGGCCCTGTTGGATCGGCCTCTTGAAAGGTCCAGTAGGCCAGACCTGGCACCCCACCAGTGAATCAGCGATTTTTTCAGGCTCGATTTATTTTTCCCAGAGTTCGCCATCCTTGCCGAGCCAGATCACGATTGGCTCATCAGGAAGAAGACAAGTCTTGTGCACCAGACTGGGTAAGCTTTCTTGGGCCGTAAGTAGTCCATGCCCAATATAAGCCCTCAAGTGGCCAATCGCCATGAGTGCGTGACAGGCCTGTGAGAGAGAGAGAGAGGCATAAGGAAGGAGGGCGATGAGGGTCAAACTGGTTCGCTCGCCGAACAAAATGGCCAAGGCATCGAACTCGCCTGCCTTGCTGATCCGAACCACGTCTGATGCCCTCCTTTCCGTCTCGGAATCTCTCATCTCCGACTGATTTTTTCCTTCGTCTCCCGGGTTTTTCTCCTCGAACGTTCGAAATCGGAATTTGTTTCCGCTGGTATTTCGAAATCGGAATCGGAATTTGTTCGAAAGACCCTTCTGCCGTAGATCATACATTCAATCACCATGTCCATCGATCTCTCGTCGACAGGAGATATATATAGAGAGAGAGAGGCGCATAAAGAGGGCGATGAGGATCAAGCTGGTTCGCTTGCCGAACAAAATGGCCGAGGCGTCGAACTCGCCTGCCTTGCTGATCTGAACCACGCTGATGCCCTCCTTCCCGTCTCGGAATCTCTCAGCTCCGACAGCTTTTTTCCTTCGTCTCCCGGGTTTCTCACCTCAAAGGTTCGAAATCGGAATTTGTTTCCCCTGGTATTTCGAAACCTGAATCGGAATCTGTTCGAAAGACCCTGCCGCCGTAGATCATACATTCAATCACCATGTCCATCGATCTCTCCTCGACAGGAGATATATAGAGAGAGAGAGGCGCATAAAGAGGGCGATGAGGATCAAGCTGGTTCGCTCGCCGAACAAAATGGCCAAGGCGTCGAATTCGCCTGCCTTGCTGATCTGAACCACGCTGATGCCCTCCTTCCCGTCTCGGAATCTCTCAGCTACGACAGCTTTTTTCCTTCGTCTCCCGGGTTTTTCTCCTCGAAGGTTCGAAATCGGAATTTGTTTCCCCTGGTATTTCGAAATCTGTATCGGAATCTGTTCGAGAGACCCTGCTGCCGTAGATCATACATTCAATCACCATGTCCATCGATCTCTCCTCGACAGAAGATATAGAGAGATAGATCAGTGGATAGGGGGAAGGCGATTAAAAGATAGAGAATCTTTCTTTGTAGATCGATTTTGACGTGGATTGAAATACTGCAGAATCTTTATTCACCGATGAATATCTCTCCAGTAGTTCTGTATATCTGACTTCTCCTTCCAAAACCTAGAGCTCGTGGAACTGACACCACCTCTTATGGAGTGAGAAAACAAAGACCCATCGATCTCTTCCCTTAAGAGAGACCCATCAACCTAGACTTCGAAGAGGGAAGTTTCTTGCTTCCTCTATTGTAAAAATAGTCTACCTTCCTCATAAGTTCATAGCATCTAATCTTGAATTTAAAGCCTTTGGATTTGCAAACCAAGTTATTCTAATCACAGGTGGACTATTCTACTCAAAGACAAAAAATTGAAATATCTTCATTTCAAAATCAGAATGTTGATTCGCACTTGTCAAGTGAAAATATGTAACTAAATATGAAAGATGGAATAAGTAGAAAAGATTTTCAATTAGAGAGCGCAACATAGAGAAGACATTAAGGAAATAGAAGATAACAAGGGGAAAGCATTATCGAACTAGTAGTAGAGATTAGGAGTAGTAACGATTATAATAGAACAAGTAGTAGAGATTAGGAGAGATTGTTGTTTACCTACTTGGAAAGAAGTACACCTAATGTCAAGATGACTTTGTTACTCCTCTCTTGGGTTCCCTTTCCATCTCTCTCACTTCATCTCACAAGATATCACTAGTTCCTTTTCTATTCACTAAATCATTTATATTCTTAATTTCTTTATTAACCTTCTCTTTATTAGTGCCAACACTCGTGTTCTTCCCTGTACAGTTACCTTTTTTCATGTGTTTATTATATTTTCTAAGATCTGTACATCGGAGGGAGGATTGATTTGGGTTGTGAGAACGATGGAGACATTTAGGAGATAGTTTTTTATGAACTCTTTTCAAATCTTTGAGCTCTTTTTGTTACATCTACAACTACTTATTCTCTTTTGTAGCATCGTCATTTAGGCAATTCATGTTTTGACAAACTTAAAAAGACCTTATCATACCTTCCTCTTACTTAATATGTGTGCGAGTCATATTAGTTGGAGAAACATCATTGATCTTCTTACTCTAGTCGCAAAGGCATCACCTCATCCACACCTCTTAATATTCTTCACTATGATGTTTGGGGTCACTCTCATGCCCTCTTTATTTTAGGTCATCGTTATTATATTGTGTTTGTTAATGATTACACTTGTATGAGTTTGGTCTACCTTCTCTACAACCGCTCTAAAGTTAGCACTATGGTCACCCACTTTGTCACGAAGGTTGTCACTCAATATTCCACTACGCCTAAGATTCTTCATACCGATAGCACCCTCGAGTTTGTTTAAACTTCTATCCCTACCTTCTGTGATGATCATGACATTATCCATCATACCACTTGTCCTCACACTTTGCAGCCAATTGGTATCGCTGAGCAAAAACACCATCAGTTCCTTGATATCACTCTCACACTATTAATTGAGATGCACATCTCATCTTACCTTTGGTCTGAGGCACTCATGATATCAAAAATTCACTCCCCTTTTTGTTACATATCTCCAAAATTCATTCCCCTTTTCTCCCTTTCGTGGCGCTATTCGCCTTCACCATCTCCTACCCACCTCACCTCTCTTCTCCCTTCTTCCTCAGGTCCTTGGATATACTATCTTTTCTAGAATCACTCTCTTTCCCTGCCCAAGCTCCCCGTCGGGCTCTCAAAGGCGTATTTGTCGATTACTTGTTAACATATAATTTATATATGAAATGATATGATTATTAATACAAATTAAGGCATAAAAATATTCCATTCTTATGCATGTTATCATACTTTGAGTGCATATATATCATTTCATGTAATTTTAACTTATAATATCAAAATATATTATTTTAGGGATAATTATGCATAATTAAAACAAATATTTTATAGTAGATTATTTCCATCTATATTTCATATCATCGATGGGCTTTAATGTTAAATAATAAGAGAAAATATTCTTTATATACTCATTTATTTTTCTAAGTTTTACTTTTTTAAGAGAAATGAGTATATTTTTTAAATGAAAATTTATTCTCTTATTATTTATTAAAATTGACTTTATAGAATGATAGATTATTTTTTTTCTGATCTAACAAGATAAATTTGGGTTAATTTAGAGTTATATTTTGAATGATATAAATTTTCTCATTTTTAGGGATTTTCTACAATTTTTCTAAAATTTTTGGAATTTATTTTGGATTTATTTAGATTTTTAAATGAAAAATTGTCATTTATATCACGCATTGACATGGCAGCTGATGCGGCAAGCGAATAATGTGTCGCCACTTTGCGACATGTATATGTGTCACGTGGCACACACGTGTGCGTAGCTCTGCATGTGTGGGCATGCATGTGTGCATGTGTGCGTCTATAAGATTAGTGGGTTAAGCATCGTTCTTAGGACATTTGCTAAGGCCACTGAGCACTCGTTACTTATATATCCAAAATTTCTCATTTATTTTTTTCGTGTAGAACTATATTTCTGTTTTATTTTTACACAAGTGATGTGGCGCGACGGGAAGTGTCTGATTCATGTATTTAATCGAAGCCGTCGATCTTCACATAAGTCGGGGGATACACGGCACACTTTGATTGGACGTCGATTCATATTTTAAAACATTTGAATCTTCGATGTTCATCTAAGGAGTTATAATGGTTGAAATTAAATGCGCCTTATGGACTTCCATAGATGCGTGACAATATCTCATGCATCCGATGAAGATCGAATGACACGCATTACACGACGATCAAACTTCACGCAATAACACGGCTTCATCGGGGCACTCCATTTCGAATCCGACGGATGAGACTTAATGACGACGATTCGTATCTTGACATTCCATCTCAACCGTTAATCGAAGATGAAACACCAAATCCAACAGCTACGTCCAAATTTCCCTATTTATACGCATGTTCTTCGATGGAAAATGTATTCTTAGATGTTTCAAGGTATCGAACATTTTAAACATCTCAATCCTTGAATCTCTTGATTTCTTCCTCTTTTAGATCAATTTCTGCGTCCAGAGAGTGCTTGAAATCAAGATTTCGTCAAAAGAATAGGGAGAAATCGCCTCTTGAATTATGAAATTTGTCTTTAAAATTGCGGAATGAAAAGACCTTGATCTGGTGATCAACTAGCTTATTTCAATGGCGACTTTGGGTTAGATTATGTTTTTTCCTCCTAATATTTTGTCATGTATCATTAGATTTTAATTTTGAATCGTAGATTAGTTGAATTTTAGATAATTTCATAGTTTTCTCTCTCTTCACGATCAAATTTTCTATCTAAATTTGGCTCCTTTATTTATACACGAATCTTAATAGAAATTTTGTGATTTTGGACTCTGTAGATTCGTCTTAGAGTTCTCTTTCTAGAATTACTAAAATCCTTAAGTTCTCTCCTGAATTCCTTGTCCAATGTTGATCGAATTTGAAGAACACTTCAAAAATACCTTAATTCTCTATGGATTTGATCCCTATTCAACATTATACTCTTTAATTCATGATTATAATCTTAAATTGGTGAGTTTGAAAAAAATTTATCACATCTCTGTGTGTTTTTAACGATCATACAGATCTGTCTTGTCATTACTCTAGGACACAAAAGGGCTACTAGGTGTACTTTCCAATGAAGAGATATTTACAAGCTCAAGCAAAGTCAACATGCTTAGTTTGCAAAGCTTAGTGGTATTCTCTCTACCTTTGACTTCACATCATGCATCGTTGATCCTACCGTGCTCACTATGAAGACTAAGGGCAGTTTTATCATTTTTGTTGTCTACGCAGATGATATTATTTTGATTGGTAATGATGACAATGGTATTCATGCTACAAAGACTTATTTATAGTAGTACATCAATATCTATGACTAGGGGAGTCCATGACACTTTCTTGGAATTGATTTTGTGCATCAGGATGGGAAGCTAGCTTTGACCCGATAGAAGTATGTCCTTGACACGCTTCAAGAGACAAGACTTATTGGGTGCATGCCAGAGACCTCACTTACGGAAGCTCGCCCCCAATTCTAGGATAATTTGTCTACACTCTTTGAGGATGTTAATCATTATCAGAGATTGATGGGCAAGCTTATAATCTTACTGTCACTTGCCTTGATATTGTATGGGTTCAGTGTTCTGAGTCAGTTCATGTGGGAACCTCGACGAGTCCACTAGGAGGGTGCTCTACGGGTTCTAGCATACATCAAAGGAGCCCCAGGAAGAGGGCTCATCTATAGGCAACGTGATCATTTCCGTATCGAAGCCTACTCTGATGCCAATTATGTAAATGGCAAGGGAGATGGTAAATCTACTATACGTTATTACACATTGATAACATGCCTATTTAACTCTTATTTTCATCATAATTAACTATTATTAATGCATAATTTTGGTCTATGTGATGCATTTTATCATCTTAAAATGAAATTATCTTTAGTTTAAGGCCAAATCACTTAATTCTATATTTTTTTTATCAGTTGAGCATTCTTATGTGTTTTAAGTGTGTTTGACCCTTTTAAGGGTCAAACCACTTATGTTTGATCTAAAATTTTGGTTTTAAATATTTTTGGATTTAAGTAAATGCATGAAGTTTAAGAAGAAGAAGAAAAGAAGAGTAAAGAGGAAATTATCTTAGTTGACTCTAAAAGTCAAACAAGAATTAATTCACTCATAATTATATTTTATGTCTAATGTTTAATTTCAGGCCATAGATTTAAAGAGGATCAAATTCTTGATCTAATGTAGAAAATTTCATGCAAAAAGGAGTTATAGAAATGAAGTTATGAATTTTTGAAAATTAATAATTTTTTCAGAATTTGTTATGATTTTTCAGGAATTTTTAGAGATAAAAGTTCACAAAAACAGGGGTTTATTAAGCGCGAGCCCTGTGCGGAGCTAACGTGGTAGCGCCACCTGGGCTTGCACGGACCCACGTGAGTACCTATGTGGCGCGAAGGATTAATCGGACTAAGCTTATGGGCCCGTGGGTATAGTGGGCCCAGGAGACTGAAGGGGGCGTACTAGGCCCAATGGGCAACACAAAGTGATAAATCGCTTTCCCCTTATATAGGCGATAATCTCCTCTTATTTCTTCTGTGTGGGATTAACGTCTCTCTTTGTTTTTGCAGGCGACGTGGCAGCACGTGGAATGTTGGATTAAATCACGCGAATCGACGCGCGTTGATCTAATGGATCTCGGTCCACTAGATCATGATCAAAGCACGTGACATATTTGTAGCCTTCGATCTTATTAGTGAGATCAAATGGCTGTGACTTAATCCCTCACTCGGCTAATGACTGTGTGACACGTAGTGAATTGTGGACGCTCCAATGAAAATCGAACGGCGAAAATCAAGGAGGAAGTGGGCTCGTGTTGTGGGATAGTGGTCCACTTATCGCGCATTACGTGGCGTCATCTGAGCCATTCAAGCTCCTTAAGCGAAACGGACATCCCCGATTTCTCGTGCTTAATTCTTCTATAAATAGATGTTCTCTCTTACGGAAATTAACTCTTGATTAAACATGAAATTAAGAATTTTTAGAGGAATATCTAGAGTTCTTCTTGATTATCTTGCGTTCTAGACTCAATCACGCATGGATTAAGGAAAATTAATCACGAATCATTGTGAGAAAATGTTTGGAAATCGCGCCTTGAATGCTGAAATCAAGATGAAGAAGGAATCAGAGAAATTCCTTGCAATCAAAGCAATGCAAGGCTCAATCGTCACGTCAATCAGGTTAGTAGTATGATTCCTTCATAATCGGCCCAATTTAAATAGTTTAGATTAGATTTAGATAGGTAATTAGAGTTTAGGAATAAAAAATTTCGTCATCTCGCCCAAATTTCATCACAAATTTTTGCTCATTTCTGAACAAGGATTTCTCCCTGATCTTAAGTACAATTCAAACAAATTTGGTTTCATTGGATTTTTTATTCAATCAGCTTTCAGTGGATATTTGATTCATAAATTTTCTTCGCTTTGTCATTTGACCAATTACTGTCAAAATCAATCTGAATTTGGGTGTTGATTTTTGAGGGAAATTATTACAGATATACAAGGTAAAATTTACCAATTTTGGTTTCTTTGGAATCCTATGATCTTAAGCTTTCGTATCATAGGTGATTTGCTAGATTTGGATATCATTTGATTAGTCAATTTAATAATTTTGACCAAAACCTTTCTTTTAGTGATTTTTCGTTTATTGATTTTGGAAAATCATATTAGATCCAATTCTTCTATAAAAATCACGATTTTTATATCAACATTTTCCTTTTTCTCTCTAGATTCTAAAATAGAATTTTTTAATATTTTCTCACCTTTTTCCTCTATGATTTTATAGAAAGTCAAACTCTCGTCAAAGTCAATGATTTGACCTTGACTTTTGACTTTTCTTCTCTAAATATTTTTTTAAAAGTATTAAAATATCTTCTCTTATATATTAGTACTATTTCAATTGATAATATATCATTTTCATTTCTTATAAAACGTAATTAGACTTAAGTTTGACAAGGTCAACTCTTTCGGTAAAAGTCACCCGGGCTCTCTGTGGTTCGATCCAATCTCATCACTGTACTTGATTTCTGATTTTTAAATCATCGTAAGTCAGGATTAGAAATTTTATTTGACTGACAATCATGTGTTTCAACGATTGCACTAAATCATTTTGGTGGCGTACGACCCCGGTCGCCACCAGGACACGATACCACGGCGCCAGAGGAGCCCTTTTGCGCGCGCGGATCTATCCGCTTATCTTTACTTCTTTATTTCTTTATTATGGACCTTTTGACCCGCACGTGTTTAAGCGGGTCCTCGTTTATTTCTTCTCTCCCTTTAGGCTTCCGGGTGGGTTCTTCCCTTTTCGGGATCCCATTTGTGAAGCCCATCCTTCTTTGTGAACCTTTTATTCTATTTCTATGAGTATGGGTGTGGGTTGTGGGCCTCAAGTGGGCCCTTTCCTCTCTTGGCCCACCAAGGGCTCTATAAGAGGGGAAGGGACCCCCACAAACCCTAGCCGTCATTTGAGAAAGAAAGAAGGAAGATCCTCTTCTCGAGTGGCTGCTCATGGAAAGCTAGGGAAGGAGTCCAACCGCGCGACGCCGCCGCCGCCGCACCGAACGTGCCGCCGCCGCCTCCGCCGCCACTCCTTGCCCTAACTCCCGGGCTCGCTGAACGCCGCCGCCATTGCCGCCGCTCCAAGCCGCCATTGCTGCCGCCTCTAAGCTCCGCCGCCGCCGCGCCGCCAGCTATCGCGCCGCCGCCGCCGAACTCGGGCCGCCGCCGCCATCGCGCCCAAGGCCGCCGCCATCGCCGCCGCGCAAGGCGAGTCAACCCCCTCTCCACGGTCGCCGCCGCGATCCTCCGCCACCGCGCCCAGCGCCGCCGCTGCCGAACGCCGCCGCCTCCTGCAAGTCGCCCGTCATCACCGCCGCCCTTCGCAAGCCCCTCACGCCCCGATCCGCCTCGCGGACCGCCGCCCCCTGCATCCCTTCCCGAACCGCCGCTCGGCGCGCCATCCCCAGCTCCAGATCGCCGCCTCGCCTCCCCTCGCCGCGCGCCGCCCGCCATCCGCAAGGACGCCCTAACCAGGGGCCGAAAGGGGACTGAACGAGTCCCGCTGAGCCGACTCAGCGGGAATCGGCCCCCACCCCTTCCACCCCTCTCTCTCGAACCGGCCTGGGCCACCTGACCCACCCAGGACCGCCCTCTAGCTGGTCCGAGCCCGCCCGAACCGGCCAGGACCGCCCGGACCAGGTCAGGCCGCCCAGCCGACCCTGACCAGGCCGGTCCAGACCGCCCCCTGGTCTGAGCCGGTCCAAACCGGTCCAGACCGGCCCGACCCAGACCGGTCCAGACCGCCAGGGCCGCCCCCAACCGGTCCAGAGCCGGTCCAGACAGCCCAGACCGGCCCGGAACCGGCCCAGACCGCTTTGAACCGGCCCAGAACCCCCCCGCCGTCGCCGCCCGCGCGCCCCGCCGTCCTCGCCGACGCCGCTCCTCCTCCGCCGGGCTCGCTGCGGCGAGCAAAGCGAGCCGCGAACCTCCCTCACCCTCAACCAGAGCTGATCGCCCCTCCGCGCCAACCCGCCGACTCGCCTTAGCGTCCGGCCTCGCTGCCGCACCCGACGACCTCCCTCGCCCCGACCGACCGGGCTCGCGCCCCGCAGGTTAGGCACTTATCCCCTTCCTCTTACTTTGAAGTTCTATATTTCTTTCAGTACTTCCCGCACTTGTCTCCACCGCCCTCGGGCCTAGTTAGGCTGAGTGACGTCTGGGTACGGGATTGGGATCGTGGATCCGGCCGCCGGGTTGACGACCGAGCTTGCCCCCCGACGACCCGAGGCTGCTCTCTCTCCTGCATCGACGGACCTGGGAGGACTCCCGCTCCATCCTACTCGGCGTACTCCAGGAGCGCTGTGACGACGCGCCGGAAGGTTGGCTGCTTGAGGCGATCTTAGACGTCCTTACATCATTTAGAACACTTAGATCATCCCATCCATAGTTCCCCCTTAGAGGATATTAGCGCTGGACCGATTCACCCGTTGGTCCTGCATCACATTTCGTCACACATATATTGACAGTAATCTCGTCACCTGACGGTCATGGAAACAGAAGGTGGTATTATGCTCTAGCGTGGAGTTTAAGTATCAAGCTATGGTTGTGACCACATGGGAGATTGTATGGCTTCAATCATTACTGAAAGATCTTGGCATCTCATCTCCCTCTCCAATGCTCATGTATTGTGATAATCAAGCCACTATCTTCATTGCTGGAAATTTCACTTTTCATGAGCATACAAAGCACACCAAGGTTGTCTGTCACTACATTTGGGTCAAGGTTATGTCTAGAGTTATGTCTATCCCTCATGTGATATCATCTCATCAACTTGCTGATGGTTTCACAAAGAGTCTAGTCGGGATATCTTATGACGCTATATGTACCAAGCTAGGCATGTTTGATATATATTCTCTAGCTTCAGGGGGAGTGTCTAGTAGTGATATCGGGCTCCAAGCCCATTTAGGTCATCTCATCTTCATTCTCAATATAAGAACCTACCTATTCTCTTTTGTCTATGCAAGTATTGGGTTTCTTGTTCTCAACGTCAAAAATTTATATTGAAAAGATTCAATCAAACACCATGGAAGAGCTTGACGAAGTCTAGATATGTCAGGGTGCTAGAGGCAACGGTGCCATTCAAGAGAAGATGATTTTTGTGAAAGAACACAAGATAAACCAGGAGAAGGAACATCGAAACAAGTTTATAAAGACCCGTATTCAATCTCATGCCCAAACCAATTCTTAGCCCCATTTACAAATCTTGAAAGACGCAATGGTAATGAAAGAAATTTTTCGAACAAAAGAGGGCCTTGGTAATTGATGGAGCGAAATTGATGCGTTCGTTGAATGCTCACCAATTTGTGTCAAAACTAATACCAAACTCAACAATTTTATCAAATAATCACGAATTAAGGAGTATAGTGATAAGGGTCGAATCCACGGAGAAATAAGGGAATTTTGAGAGGTCTTTTGAAATTAGATCAAATCAGACGATGAAATGAGGTGAGAAATTGGGGATTTTGATATATTTGGAAAGAGAACTCATAGACGAATCCACGGAATCTTAAATCACTCGATTTGGATCAAGATTCACGGAGAAATCAAAGAGCAAATTAGATAGAAATACAAAGATGAAACACAAAGATGCGAATCGTTATGATTAAGTTGTGATTGTTGGACCGCCAATATTTTTTCACGTCACTTGTGAAGAAGAAACACATGAAATGCCATCCGTCTGATCTTGATCTAATGCTCTGGATGCATTTTTGTAGGTTTTAATCTCAGCCCTTGTAACTCTTTTGATCAACGGCTGAGATTAAATCATTTTAAAAATGATTCGTTGATGAGTAAGAATGCGCCACGTATCCCTCCTTCCCCCCCTTAAGTGATGATCAACGATCGCGTTTTAATTGCGCGATCAAACGCTCCACGCGCTGCCACATCCCCTGTGCAAATTAAAAACAAAACAAAGTCCCACATGGAAAAATTAAAAGAGAAATCATGTGTATATGAGGTGTGTGTAATTAAGGAGTTAGTAAAAATCCTTAACAGGGTGCTTCCTCCTTAATTACACACGCACACACACATGCGCACACATGCATACATGCACACACATGTACACATGCGCACATGCGTACACATGTGCGACACGGGAAGTCTCATATGTCACCACGTAGCACGCTTATTTTTTTCTGCTCGTGCCATGTCATTTTGCCACATCAGCACGCGAAAATAAAAATATTATTTTAATGTATTTAAATCAAATAAATCAATTTTAAATTCTGAAAAAATTTGAAAAAATTAGAAAAATCATAACTTTCATAATATAACTCTAAATTATTCCAAATTTGTTTCATTGTATCACAAATTAAATTATCTATCATCATAAAAATTCAAATTATTTAAATAACTAGAGAATAAATTTTCACTTTAAAAAACACACTCACTTTTCTTAAAAATTAAAACTTAGAAAAATAAATGAGTACATAAAAAGTATTTTCTCTTATTATGTAGCATTAAAACCCAATTATAATCTCAAATATAGATGGGAATCATCTTCCTTTAAAATATATTCTTAAAAATGCATAATTATCCCTAAAATAGTGCATTTTGAAATTATAACTTAAATTTGCACGAAATGATAGATATACACTCAAAGTATGATAATATGCATAAAAATGGAATATTTTATGCCTTAATTTTCATTAATAATCATGTAATTTCATGTTAATATTGTATGTTATCAGTAATTGCACTAATGAACAAGAGGTTGATAAGAAAGTTGGAAAAATTAAGGACATTAGATAAAGAAAGAGAAGAGGTAGGATTGGTCATGCCTTTCCTTCTAATAAGACAAGGGCAACCATCAACAATAAAAAAAGTTTAGGGTAAGGCAATGGGTGAAGTCGAGAAAGAAGGGAAGGGGTACTTGACATGTGGGCAAACGCTCCCAAGTCAATAATTTAGAACCAAGATGAGGAAGCTAAAAGAGCAGTACATGATCTGGAGGTAGAGGCATGGTGTGAGGCATGAACCACTAGCATCGACTTGCTCCCAAGAATAAGTTGATCATACTCTTCGTAAGAGAGAGTAATCAGAGGGGAAGCAGTAAGAGGCATTGCAATAGGTGCTAGTAGGAGGGGAGGCACAAGAGTGGTTGTCACTTGAGTCACCGTATATAAGGGGGCTTGCCAAAATTTTGCCAAAACTTGTCAAAACGATGCCCGACTTTTCCACAATGCTCATGTGGTGGGTAAAATTGGCCATTACAACAACTCTTGTTGGCTATGTTCTCTACTATGCTCCTGAGAACAACCACTAGTGTCTCCTCCTTGGCCATCCTGGGAGCCCAAAATAACCAATGCAATGGGATCAGATGTCAAAGATGGAGAAACAACCAGATGTCATAGAATGGGAAAAAAATTTGACCCTTATTTTGCAGCATTGAAGGTTTCAACAAGTGAGGGAAGAATAGACTTGTTAAGGATGGCACCACAGATCTGATAGCTAACAGAGGACTAAATGGAGTTGAGAAATAATGATACTACAAGCTCTTCCATGTAGTGTAACTGATAGAAACTGGAGTATGCATCATGATTTCATCAGAATAATCAAATTCGTAAAACGAAATTAAATGTGTACCTAGATTCACTGGATTAATCTTCATCCGAAGTAGATTACTGAATTGGAGAATAGCCTTCTTGGATATCCCCGATGTAACCTCTTGATCTCTAGAGGAAATGAGATTCTCTCTGGAGGGTTATGAGCATCAGGTTATCCAAGTGGACTATGGCCTCCTATTTATACGAGATAGAGGAAAGCTTAAGCCTCTAATCACTCATTAGTCAGCCCATTAATAACTAATGACTGATTTATTGACTCTACACATAATTAACCTCCACACACATAAATGAATGTCATAATCCCCACATTAAACATAATTTGAATCACTTAATGGGATTAAAGCGATAGCTAATCCACAATAATACATAACTACGTCTAAGGTGAAAGGTTGGTAGACCTCAAGCTGGATGAGAAATATGTGAAGCAAAGCATAAATGTCCTTGATGGCCCTCTTCTAAGTGCTTTAGCTTTAATATCTTCTCAAAGGTATCGACAATGAGAGTGATGTTACTTAGAACCATCATACATGCAAACCCATTCATCCCAAAATTTCTAAGATAGAATCAAGAGTTCCATGGTTTGGATAAGACAAGGAATGGACAACTTGAGCATCCAAGCAATCAATGCATGATCATGAGCAGTCCAAACAAAAAGACTAGGGTTGCCCGATGATAGCATGCATTTATAACTTAAATTCTTACATTATTTAACTCATATTTATGCTTATTTTATGTGAATATGATGCATGTTATCATAGTTTTTAGAAATTTTCTCCATTGGTATGTCATTTCACTAAAGTCTATATTTATGCATAATTTAGGGTTAATTTTATGCTTAATTGATGATTAATTTTTTGTAAAGTTGAAATTAATAGAAGTTAATCTCTTTTATTGAATTCCTTTGACTTTAGTGCATGTTTTTGAAGGATAAATTTCAAGATGAAAAGGTGATGATGATATTAAGAAGATTTCTTAAGATATGATTTAAGTTAATTATAAGTTCATCTTACATTCTTCTTTGAAATGATATTTTAGAAGGATGATATTAAAAAGGAAGAAATTTGTGATACAATGGAGAAAATTTGGATTAAAAAGGAGTTGTATTTCATAAGTTATGATTTTATGAAGTTTTTGATATTTTTCAGATTTTTATCTGATTTTTAATTTGATTTTTATGATTTTTTTATGTTATTTCTTAATTAAAATCGTGAAAAAGGGGTTTATCTACCGCAAGACCGCGGAGCTGACGTGGCGTGCGAGGCTGATGTGGCACGTAGGACCCGCACGGATGCGACGCGGCACGCAAGGCCACGTGGCAGAGCCTGCGAGGCCCACGCGGCGCGCAGGTGGCGCGCAGGTGGCAGGAGGCCACGCGAGTCCACGCGGACATCCGTGAGGGGGGCCACGTGGCAAGGGGGGCTAGCAGTTAGAGGGCCCATGGGTTAGTGGGCCCTAGTTATAGGATTGGGTGAGTAACGCAATAGCGTTAAACCGCCCCGCCTTTTAAGCTCCCCAAGTTTGTTTTTTTCTTCCGTGTGGGACTATGTCCCCGTGGAAAATTTACTTTAGCAGGACGCGTGGCAGCATTGGAGACGTCGGATGAGATCGCGGAGCGTCGATCGCGTGGACCCGAGTCCACGCGATCTTCATCAAGAAACGTGCGTAAAAAAGAAAAAGTGACATGATCAATGGGCGACATGTGGCTTCATGAGGAGGTGTAAATCCTCATCGAACGGCCGCGATCCATCGCAATTTCGGCACATCAAAAGGCAACACGTGGACTCATCTGAATGGGCGATGGAGATCGGACAGCGGCAACGACTCGACACTGATGATCGTGGCTCACGATCGCGGCTCGATCGTGGCCCGATCGCCGCGCGATCGTGGCCAATGCACCGCGCGATTAGGGTCACGATCACCCCTAATTGATGGGCCACAATCGTCCTGCGATTGACGAAGCGTTTTTGTGCGTCATTAAAACACAAAAACGCTGGTCAAACAAAATTTTTAAAACCGAACTCACAAAGATAAGATATAAAATCAAGTAATGTGTAAGTATCGGGTTGATCCACAGAGAGCAGGGTTGACTTTAATTGCAGAGTTGACTTGGTCAAACTTAGGTTTAAAAGGAGTTTTAAAGAAGTGAAAATAATATTTAATGAGTGGAAATGATATAAATATACTAAAAAAGAAATTTTAAGACTTCAAATCTCGGATTTGATAGAGAAAAGTCAAAAGTCAAAGTCAAAGGATTGACTTTGACCAACAGTAGGTGTTCTGTAAAGTCAGAGAATCAAACAGTGTCAGAAGATTATATATTTAGAAACTAGAGAGAAAATGGAATTTATTTATAGAAAATTCGTGATTTTTGGATAAGAAATGGATTTACTATGAATTTTTGAAAATCAAATATCAGAAAATCCCTGAAATAAACACCTTAGAGGAAATCATCAAATTTACTGGTCAAATCAAATCCAAATCGTGCAATTTATATGTCAATGGAAAGCTAAGAATTAGAGGAATCTAAAGAGACAAAAATGATTGAATTCTGATTTGTAAATTGAAAGTAATTGACCCCGAAAGTCAATGTTTGACTTCTGATGAAAGATGAACAGTTCTCGGTCAAACGTCAAATTGGACAATCAAATGAACTTGGAATTTGATGAATTTGCTATCCACGGAAAGCGGATGAAAATAAAAATCCAATGAAACCAAAAGCAAGTGATTTGGAATTATAATCAAAGAGATATCCTATTTTCAAAGTCAGCAATCTTTCAAACTGAAAATTGGGGAAAATGAAGAACACTATGAACGAATTTGCAAAATTAAACTTCTACATCTAATAAAAACTCAAATTACCTCCTGATAATTGATCAAATCTCACTAATAACCCGATTGCAGCAAGAATGGGGCTTCAATTCTCATGGATTGAAGCGAATTTTCTTGGATTCTTCCTCATGGACGTTAAATTTGGAAGGGGAAAATTCGATGAAATCAAGGAGGAATTCGCGATCAATCCTGCTCCAATTGCTTCGCAATCGAGTCTTAACGGGAGGGGATCACGAAGAACTAGAGATCATCCTCGAAATTCGCTTAATTCACTTCATGAATCGATCAAAAGTTGAAGAACAAGAAGGGAGAATACATGCTTTTAAAGGGAAATTTGGCCCAAAAATCGTGGCCGATTGATGCGGTCGTGGGAGCGGATTGCAGGGGTCATGGGAGCAATTTCCTTGGGTGGTGCCGTGGCAGTAAATTAGTCTGAATTTCCCTTCAAAGGAACGACAATCGCACCACGATCGGGCCACGATCGTGCGTCGATTGTGATCTTGGTTCTCAGTCGATCACCGTCCGATCGAGTGGAGGGATTGTAGCACTGATTCCGCGATGAAGGAGGCCATGATCGCGCTTGATCGTGGCCACGATCGCGCAGCGATGGGCCCACGATCGTGTCGCGATCAGGTCTTGATCTTTAAGCCACCCGATGAAGATCGCTCGGCTAATCTCGATTGCATATTTAATGACGATTGAACGCGCCATCTTCGTCCACGTGTCCGCAAGTGAGCCTTCTGATTCGAATCACAATCGTGATCCAATCACGATCGAAATCGGGACGAAGATCTGACGCTTCCAACGCCTCCACGTATCTCACTTGCGTCGCCCATCCGATGGAGATCGGACGATCCAGTGTGTCCACGTGGTGCTCCCTGATCGGGAAATCGCGAAAGATCGTGACCATCCGATGAAGCCATGTCCGATGAAGCCTGATGAAATCGCGACGAAGATCTGACGCTCCTGGCGCCTCCACGTGTCATCAGGTAAGCCCATTGATCGTTGCCACTTATCCCCGATTTTGCGCACGTGTTAAGATTAGTGATCGCGTGGACTCGGGTCCACGCGATCAACGAAGCGCGCTTGTGGTCCGACGTGTGCGATGTGGCCACGTCACCTGCAACAGAAAATGTGTGGGAACATAGTCCCACACGGAGAAAAATACGGGAAATCGTTAGGTTAAAAGGTGGGGCGTGTCCGCGCACTGTGCGCCATGTGCGCCTCGTGCGCCTCGCATGGGCCACCCGCGGCCCTGCCACGTGGTCTCAGAGCCGCGTCGCATCCGCGCGGTGGTCCGGCGCACCACGTTAGCTCCTCGCCACATCAGGTACGCGCGCCACATCCGCATACGGGGTCTGTGGACCATAATACCCCCTTTTTTGCGATTTTAAATTAGAAAAGTTAATAAAAATTAATTTAAAAATCAAATTAAAATAAAAAAGAGAATAAACTCAGAAATTCATAACTTTAAATGTAGAACTCCTTTTTAATCCAAATTTTCTCCATTGGATCACATATTTCTTCCTTTTTAACATCATATCATTTAAAATATAGTTTCAAAGAAGAAATCAAGATGAATTAAAAATTACTTAACTCGTTTCTTAATAAATATTCTAAATCATAAATTCATCTTGAAATTATCCTTCAAAACATGCACTAAAGTCAAAATCATTCAACAAAAGAGATTAACTTCTATTAATTTAAACTTAAGAAAAGATTAATCATCTATTAAGCATGCAATTATCCCTAATTTATGCATAAATATCATTTTTAGTGAAATGACATACCAATGGAGAAAATTCCTAAAAAGTATGATAACATGCATCATATTCTCATAAAATGAGCATGAATATGAGTTAATTAGGATAAGAATTTAAGTTATAAATGCATTTTATCAGCGATCGTGGCCATCAAATCCACCTCTCCACCGGATCAAATGGCCTGAACTTTTCGGGCAAAATCTCCTTTAAAAACTGATGTACCCTCTTGTTTTCTCTTAACTCTTGATTGAATCGTGAATGAATTAAATGATTTGAAAGAAAGATCTTGAGTTCTTCGTGATTCCCCCACGTTTAGACTCGATTTAGATCAAATCGGAGCGGGATTGTTCATGAATTTCCATCGGATTTCATCGAATTTTCCCCTTGAACGCCGAAACGTCCGCGAGGAAGAAATCAAGCAAAATCCGCTTCAATCCGAGTGAATTGAAGCCCCATCTTTGCGGCAATCGGGTTAGTAGTGAGATTCGATCGATTATCAGGTGGTAATTTGAGTTTTAATTAGATTTAGATCGTTAATTTTGAGATTTTAGTTCTTAGTGTTCTTCAATTTTGCCTAATTTTAGTCCAAAATTTTGCTGATTTTGAAAAATAGGATATCTCTCTGATTATAATTCTGAATCACCTGATTTTGGTTTCATTGGATTCCTTATTTCATCAGCTTTCCGTGGATAGCAAAATTCGTCGAAATTCCGAGATCATTTGACCCCTCAATTTAACGTTTGACCGAGCACTATTCATTTTTCAATCCGAATTTGAGCGTTGACTTTCGGGGTCAATTACTTTCAAAATATAAATCAGAATTTGATCATTTTGGTCTCTTTAGAATCCTCTGGTTCTTAGATTTCTATTGATATATAAATTGCAAGATTTGGATATCATTTGACTAGTCAATTTGAAGATTTTCTCTGAAGTGTTCATTTCGGGAATTTTCTGATCTTTGATTTTCAATAATTCATAGTAAATCCATTTCTTATCGAAAAAAATCACAAATTCTATATCAATAAATTCCATTTTCTCTCTAGTTTTCCAAATATATAATTTTTCGTAATCTTCTGACATCTTTTGGTTCTCTGATTTTATAGAACTTTCGACTATTGGTCAAAGTCAATGCTTTGACTTTGACTTTTGACTTTTCTCTGTCAAATCCGAGATCTTAAATCTTAAAATTTCTTATTTAGCATATTTATATCATTTCTATTCATAAAATCTTATTTCGACTTCTTTAAAACCTCTTTTAAGCCTAAGTTTGACCAAGTCAACTTTGTAGTTAAAGTCAACCTTGTTCTCTGTGGATCTACCCGATACGTGCACTTTACTTGATTTTATATCTTTATCTTTGTGAGTTCGGATTTATAAATTTTGTTTGACCGACGTTTGTGTGTTTTAACGCTTGCATAAAATGCTTCGTCAAAATGGCGTCGTTGCCGGGAGCATGCGCTATTGATTTTATTGCTTGATTTAGAGGTTATATTTAGGTTTTTGTCTTCTGTTGTTTACTGACCTGCAGAGAATTTTCCAGACCTTCTCAGTGGTGAAAAAGGTATAGCGAGGTGAGATTACCTAATTTCGCTCATTCTTTGACATTTCTGATGCAAATTTGGTAGTCTATTTTGTGTTTTTCACTTATTTGAGACGTCGATATTGATATATCTCAGATTCATTCTCTGTTATCAGTGACTTATTAGTATTATTATCTTTAGTGGTGTGATTTTTGATAGTGTGTAGCTTGATCTATCTTTTGGTGGAGTAGAGTGAAGCATTTTTCATTTGGACATCACACTTTTTCGTCTAACCCTTTTCTGACTTTCTTATATATATATATACTTGTTGTTCTGTGATCTTTTTGATATAGATATGAATAGGCATCCTAGGAACCGAGGAGGACGACAAGGACATCAGAATCCGCGACCCACGAGGCATACAAGGAACAACGCCTTGTATGAGGACCTTTTCGCTACATCCACACATTCTAGAGCTCCATCAGAGGCCTCTAGTGATTCCCTTCCAGCCATCGCCACACCAGGGCGAGGAGAGCCGATAGACGCCCCTCTTCCTGCCGAGATAGTGAGACGACGTCTTAGCGATTACGCAAGACCGGTCGTCCAAAGGCAGACTACGCGAGTCAATGCCCCTCTTCAAAGAGGTGCGAATTTTAAAATTGACTCACATATTCTTGGCCTTTTGCCCACTTTTCATGGACTACCATCGGAGGATCCATATCGACATGTGGACGAGTTCAGCCAGGTGTGCGAATTCAACCAATTCCACAATGTCCCCTCCGAGACGGCCAAGATGCGCTTCTTCCCCTTCACGCTTAAGGAAAGGGCAAAGGAGTGGTTTTTCACCTTGGGCCGCGAGTTTGATTCATGGAGAGATATGGAAGATGCATTTTTGCGTAAGTACTACTCGGTAGGTAAGACTAGCGCCGTGAGACGAGCCATACGCGAGTTCTCACAAGGGCCGAGTGAGGTTTTCTATGAGGCATGGGAGAGACTTAGGGATCTCTTGAGACAGTGCCCGCATCATGGTATACCTAAACATGAGATTACTCAGATTTTTTATGATGGTTTAGGTGCACCTGACAGATATTTGCTCGATGCCGCTAGTGGAGGCACGTTCATGAGCAAGTAGGAGGATGAAGCCCTCGAGTTGATCGAGCTGGTGGCGGAGAATAGCCATCATCATGCGTCTAAATCCTTCGGAGGACGGAGCGCCCCCGCTAAGGGAGGGATGTTGGACGCGAAGGCGGCAGAGGCATGTATTCTTTTAGATAAGGTGGAGAAACTAACAGAAGCACAAAACTTGATCATGGATTCGCTTAAGATCCGACCGGGTTCTGATGGCCTCACGCTAGTTTCACATGTTGATGTCTCTCCGTGTTTGCATTGCTCTAGTTTTGAGCACGTAGAGCTGGATTGCCCCGTGATGGCAATCCAAGGTACATTTCCATTTCGGCCAAACCCTACTATATATCCAGGTTTGAGCCAAGCGGGTAGGTCTAAGTACCCGAATAAGGTTTATTCTAGTTTTCATAACCCTTCTTATGTGTAGCAGCAGAACGAGCAGCACACTCCATATCATTAGCCCTATGGATCCACGCCGCGGCATATGGGGAACCCGAGGCCGACATCTTTCGCCCCCGGTCTTCCCTGAGCGGTCACGCTGCCACCAGCAGTCCCACCTCTAGCACCTTCAGTTGACCCCGCCATGAGTACATTAGCACAAATGATGAGTAAATTGAATGAGGTTAGCGACCGACTCGATCGAGTCGAAGGAGCTAAAGCCCAATGCTCCGATGCTTCTACCGAGAAAAGGAAGGGTAAGCGAGTTGAATTTATAGATCGATTACCTTCTCAACCTTTGGCAAACCCTAGGAATGTAGGTCAAGCATCGTCGAGCCGCACCCACAATGTGAACGAAGTTTGCATTGATAGTGCATCGGAGGAGGCACATGCCATATCGGGCCTACGTAGCGGCAAGGTCTTAGTGGATCCTCATACGGACCACAAGCGCTGCAAGGACCCACTTGAGGAGAAGGACGACCGTCCCTCTCCCACGATTATTCCGGAGGAGGACTCCAAGGATGAGGAGGCACCCAATGAGGAGAGTAGGGCAGAGCCCAATCCCGAGGTTTACAAACCTCTAGTGTCATATCCTCAGTTATTGAGCCGGCCTAGAGTCTCTATGAGTGATAGTGATGATACATTGTTAGAGGCTTTTAGACAGGTTACTATCACCATCCCATTAGTAGATGCCATCCAACATATTCCATCCTACACGAAGTTCTTAAAAGGACTTTGCACCCCTACGAGGAAGCCGAAACGTATCTATATGGGTGAGACCATTAGTTCTATCATGTTGAGTACGCTTCCTGGTAAGCGACGTGATCCGGGAGCTCCCATGATTAGTTGTGAGATAGGGGGTAGGACTTCCACTCGATCTCTCCTCGACACGGGGGCTAGTGTCAATATTCTCTCGAATGGAGTGTATGACATTTTTCCACTTGGCGAGTTGCAGCCATCATTTATCGAGTTGAGTTTAGCGGATGGATCCGTGAGACGACCTCACAGCATAGTGGAGGATGTGATAGTTAAGGTAAAAAATTACTACTTTCTGGTAGACTTTATTATCGTGGATATGAAATCCATGAAGGACTTCACCGATTCTCCCATCATACTAGGGAGACCATTTTTAGCTACCGCAAAAGCGATTATAGATTGGGGCAAGGGCGAAGTTATATTTTAACTTGGAGATATCACGATGAAGGTGAGCATCAACAAGTTGATGCGACATCCTTCATATGAGTTCGATGAGGTAGGCGCCGTCGATATTTACGAGGATCCAGAGATTACGAGTTGTATCGAGGAGACGATGGCGGCTATTTGGGACGAGAGCTTCGAGGAGCCCGAGGATGATCCATTTCCCTCTAGTGAGATGGCACCCGAGCTAAAACCGCTACCTTCTACGTTAAAATATGCTTTTCTTGATCATCATTGTGATAACTCCGTTATTATATCCTCGCAGCTAGATGAAGACTAAGACGAGAGATTATTGGCGGTCTTGCAAGGACGAAAGGAAGCAATTGAATGGAATTTATTAGACCTTAAGGGAATTGAACCCTCTTTGTGCACTCATCGCATTTTCCTAGAGGAGGACTCTTGTCCATCTAGAGAGGCGCAAAGACGGCTAAACCCTATGGTATGGATGTCGATAAGGATGAAATCCTTAAATGGCTTAATGCATGTATCATTTATCCCATTTCCAATAGTCCATGGGTCAGTTCGGTACATGTTGTCCCCAAGAAGGCGGGGATCACCGTGACGATAAAGGACAAGGGCGAAGAACTTCAGACGCATCTTCCGACGAAGTGGAGAGTATGCATCGACTATCAGAAGTTAAACACGGTGACAAAAAAGGACCACTTCCCCTTGCCATTTATTGACCAAATTCTTGACAATCTTTCAGGTCAAGGATTTTATTGCTTCCTAGACAGCTACTCCGAGTATAATCAGTTAGCGATACATCCCGATGATCAAGAGAAGATGATGTTTACATGTCCATTTGACACATATGCATTTCAGCGCATGCCATTTGGACTATGTAATGCTTATGCCACTTTTCAGAGGTGCATGATGGCCATCTTCTCCGACTTTATAGGAGAGAGCATGAAGGTCTTCATGGATAACTTTTCAGTTTTTAGGCCAAGTTTTGATGCGTGCTTAGAGCACTTAACGCAAATCCTTGACGTTTACGTTAAGAAACGCCTAGTCCTTAGTTGGGAGAAGTCCCACTTCATGGTAAGAAAAGGTATAGTACTTGGGCATTTAGTCTCAAGCAAAGGTTTAGAAGTGGACAAGGCCAAGGTCGAGGTAATCCAAGACCTTGCACTCCCAAAGTCGATAAGGGAACTTAGAAGTTTCCTATGACATGTCAGCTTTTATCGTTGCTTTATTCAAGATTTTTCTAAAGTTTCAAAACCATTGACTTCTCTTTTATGCAAGGAAAAAGATTTTATCATTGAGGAAGAAGGGAAGCACGCCTTTATGCAGCTGAAGCGATCATTAGTAGAAGCACCTATTTTACAAAGTCCTAATTGGGACTTACCTTTTGAGATTATGTGTGACGCTTCTGATTTTATAGTGGGCGCGGTTTTGGGGCAACGAATCGACAGGAAGCCGACCGCCATATGTTACGCAAGCAAAGACGCTGGCCGACATTCAACTTAATTACACTACTATAGAGAAGGAGTTGTTAGCGGTCATCTTTGCTTTGGAGAAGTTTAGGCCGTACATTTTGGGCAGCAAGATCATTGTATACACGGATCATGCCACATTGAAGTATTTACTGTCCAAGAAATAGGCTAAACCGTGAATGATTCGATGGGTTTGACTTCTTTAAGAATTTGATTTAGAGATCAAGGACAAGAAGGGAAGTGAGAACTCAGTGACAGATCATCTTTCTCGACTTCATACCACATCCTCAAGTGAGATTTGTGACACATTCCATGATGAGTAGCTCCTTGCCATTGCGACTAAGGTACCTTGGTTTGCGCATATTGTTAATTACTTAGTCACAAAATATGTCCCCGATTATTGGAACACACATCAAAAGAAGAAATTTTCCTATGATATCCGATATTATTTTTGGGAAGAACCCCACTTGTTCCATGTATGGGCTGATTAGATTATTCGACGATGTGTTCCGAAGGAGGAACAAGAGCATATTCTATCAATGTGTCACTCATCTTTATGTAGAGGACATTTTGTATCGAGAAAGACTGGAGCGAAGGTGCTACAAAGTGACTTCTATTGACCAACTCTATTCAAGGATGCGATCAAGTATTGCAAGGAATGTCTAAAGTACCAATCCGCATTGAACATCTCAAAACGAGATGAAATGCCCTTGCAAACCATCCTTGAGGTAGAAATTTTTGATCTTTGGGGGATTGATTTTATGGGACCATTTCCACCGTTGGAGGGAAAAGAGTACATTCTTGTAGCGGTGGATTATGTGTCCAAATGGGTCGAGGCGATACCGACGAGGACAAACAATCATCGAGTGGTTAATAAGTTTATTGTTAGCAATATCTTCTCTCGATTCGGTTGTCCTAGAGCTATTATTAGTTATGGTGGATCTCATTTTACTCACTCTCATTTCAAGAGTTTCCTTAAGAAATATAGAGTTCACCATCGCGTCACGACCCCGTATCACCCCCAAGAAAATGACCAAGTAGAAGTCAGCAATAGAGAATTCAAGAACATCTTGAAGAAGATCATTCGCACGGATGGCAGAGATTGGACAGTGAAGCTACCCAACGCTCTATGGGCCTACGGCACCGCATTCAAGACACCCTTTGGGATGTCTCCTTTTAGGCTCATTTATGGCAAACCTTGCCACCTCCCCATCGAGTTAGAGCATAGAGCATATTGGGCCATTAAAAAGCTCAATCTATCTCTTGATCAAACTGGAAAAGAAAGACTTCTACAACTTCAGGAGCTCCAAGAATTACGGAATGAGTCGTATCAAAATGTCAAGATTTATAAGTCCAAAAATAAAGCCTTTCATGATAAGCACATTAATAGGAAAAATTTTCATGTTCATGACAAGGTATGGCTTTATAATTCTCATCTTAAACTCTGTCCAGGGAAATTGCGCTCAAGGTGGGATGGTCCATATGAGATCCTTGAAGTGTTTGCCAATGGATTGGTCTTGATTTTAGATCCCAAGACCAAAAACTCCTTCAAGATAAATGGACATAGGTTGAAACCATATATAGGTAAAGAAGGACCTCCACCTCCCCATAGTGAAGAGCTGCAATCCCTTGAGATCTTAGCCACTAAGTAGTTTCTAGAGTGAGTTATGTTTAGCTAAAGACAGAAAACTTAGCGCTTGTTGGGAGGCAACCCATCTTTATCTTTATTTTTGCATTTATTCTCTCCTTTTGTTCTTGTTTTTTCATTTATTTTTACTTTTATATTTTCTATTTGCTTTGATGTTTGTTGTGTTTCTCTATAATTTTATTAGGTGCTAAGGAGAAGGGAACATCAAAGGAAAAAATTCAACCCCAAAACAACTCCACAAATGAAGAGATGAATGCAACCGATGCAAATTCTCGCTAAGTTTTTCTTTTGTCCCTTATGTCTCTTTTCCTTTTTACTAGTGTTGCATGCCATGTAGAATGATTTTCATCACTTTTCCATGAGCATGCTGATTTTTATTGATGACAATAAAAGGAATGAGCATGGGGGGGAGTTTTCTAGAAAACTTAAAATTTTTAAATTTTTTGCATTCCTTCATTTAGTATTCTATGCATGGTCTGATTTTTAAACATGTGAACAACAACATGATCTTTCCAAAACCACATGAAATGTTAAAGCATAGAGTACATTAACACCTCCACTTGTTTATAAAGTCGTGGGAAGAGAAACCTTAAGTGTTATGTTGAGGAGATGGTGGAGTCGATGGAATTATGGATCTAGGTATTCCTTTGGGGAACTATAAAATCCAATCTAAGGATTTACTGAAGCTCATAGTATGATTTTTAAAAAATTTCTATACTTCTCATTTACTCATTCTTCTTGCTAAATATTGAGTTAACGACTCCTTGCACGCGCATCCTTCTGCTTTCCATAGCAAGTCGTAGCTTGTATCATCCTTTATTGACACTATTATTATTGATATAGTGAATCTCCCTGATCCATAGAGATACCAAAACCTCTTCGGGGGAATAAGCTGCATGTCTACTAAGGACGATACATGGGTAGGATGAGCACCATGAAATGAGTAATGTTGTTTTCAATAAAGTTGCATAAAAAGCCTTGTAAATTTCAACTTCTGAATTATCTAATCTCTTTCTTCAAAAAGGCTTGCAACAAGTAGAATTAGGATGAATAAATTACACAAAGTAGAATTAGAAAGAAAGAAAAAGACAAAAAATAGAATTAGGATGAAAGAAAGAAAAAGAATAAAAAGTAGAATTAGAATGGTAAGCTACCACCGATGTATTTTAGCCGACTCTATTTTATAGCCATTATGTAAGAAAATGATTATGCTTATTTCTACTTCTTGTGCCCTTATCATTCATGTCCATAGTGCAAGGAGGAAGCGACGATTGGTTCGGTATGATGAATTTTTTTATTTATGTATATTTCTATTAGTATGTAGAGCAAGAGGATTCTTAGTTCATTTGGTGGACTAAAGTGTTTGCTGGAGGAATGCAGTGACCCTAAATTTCTAGTACATTACTTTCTTCTTGGCAACATTTACGGTAGAACATTCATTTCAACTTCTATCAATGCTTAACTCATGATTTTCTAAAGCTTGTTAGTCCTATTACACATTCTTTATCTTTCCATTTCTAAGGGACTAGCAATGATTTAAGTTAGGGGGTGTGATAACATGCATTTATAACTTAAATTCTTACATTATTTAACTCATATTCATGCTTATTTTATGTGAATATGATGCATGTTATCATAGTTTTTAGGAATTTTCTCCATTGGTATATCATTTCACTAAAGTCTATATTTATGCATAATTTAGGGTTAATTTTATGCTTAATTGATGATTAATCTTTTGCAAAGTTGAAATTAATAGAAGTTAATCTCTTTTCTTGAATTCCTTTGACTTTAGTGCATGTTTTTGAAGGATAAATTTCAAGATGAAAAGGTGATGACGATATTAAGAAGATTTCTTAAGAAATTATTTAAGTTAATTATAAGTTCATCTTACATTCTTCTTTGAAATGATATTTTAGAAGGATGATATTAAAAAGGAAGAAATTTGTGATACAATGGAGAAAATTTGGATGAAAAAAGAGTTGTATTTCTTAAGTTATGATTTTATGAAGTTTTTGATATTTTTTAGATTTTTATCTATTTTTAATTTTATTTTTATGATTTTTTTATGTTATTTCTTAATTAAAATAGGGAAAAGGGGTTTATTTATCGTTGGACCGTGGAGCTGACGTGGCATGAGAGGCTGACGTGGCGCGCAGGACACGCACGGATGCGACGCAGCACGCAAGGCCACGTGGCAGAGCCTACGAGGTCCACGCGGCACACAGGTGGTGCACAGGTGGCAGAAGGCCACGCGGGTCCACGCGTACACCCGTGAGGGGCGCCACGTGGCAAGGGGGGCTGGCAGTTGGAGGGCCCACGGGTTACTGGGCCCTAGTTTATAGGATTGGGGCAGTAACGCAATAGCGTTAAACCGCCCCGCCTTTTAAGCTCCCCAAGTTTGTTTTTTTCTTCCGTGTGGGACTATGTCCCCGCGGAAAATTTACCTTTGCAGGACGCATGGTGGCATCGGAGACGTCAGATGAGATGGCGGAGCGTCGATCGCGTGGACCCGAGTCCACCCGATCTTCATCAAGACACGTGCGTAAAAAAAGATATAAGTGACATGATTGATGGGCCACACGTGGCTTCACAAGGAGGCGTAAATCCTCATCGGACGGCCGCGATCCATCGCAATTTCGGCACATCAAAAGGCAACACGTGGACTCATCTGAATGGGCGATGGAGATCGGACAGCGGCAACGACTCGACGCTGATGATCGTGGCTCACGATCGCGGCTCGATCATGGTCAATTCACCGCGTGATTAGGGCCACGATAACCCCTCATTGATGGGCCACGATCGTCGTGCGATTGTGGCCATCAACTCCACTTCTCCACCAGATCAAATGGCCCAAACTTTTCGGGCGAAATCTCCTTTAAAAACCGATGTACTCACTTATTTTCTCTTAACTCTTGATTGAATCATGAATGAATTAAGCGATTTGAAAGAAAGATCTGGAGTTCTCTGTGATCCCCCTGCGTTTAGACTCGATGTAGATCAAATCGGAGCGGGATTGTTCACGAATTTCCATCGGATTTCATCGAATTTTCCCCTTGAACGCCGAACGTCCACGAGGAAGAAATCAAGAAAAATCCACTTTAGTCAGAGTGATTTGAAGCCCCATTTTGCGGCAATCGGGTTAGTAGTGAGATTCGATTGGTTATCAGGTGGTGATTTGAGTTTTAATTAGATTTAGATCGTTAATTTTGAGTTTTAGTTCTTAGTGTTCTTCAATTTTGCCTAATTTTAGTCCAAAATTTTTCTGATTTTGAAATAAGGATATCTCTTTTAATATAATTCCAAATTTTCAGATTATAGTTTCATTCGATTCCTCATTTCATCAGCTTTCTGTGGATAGAAAATTCGTTGAATTCCGAGATCATTTGGCCCCTCAATTTAACGTTTGATCGAACATTATTCATTTTCAATCCGAATTTTAGCGTTGACTTTCGGGGTCAATTTCTTTCAAAAAATAAAGGGGAATTCGATAATTTTGGTCTCTTCAGAATCCCCTGGTTCTTAGATTTCTATTGATATATAAATTGTAAAAGTTGGATATCATTTGACCGGTCAATTTGAAGATTTTCTCTGAAGTGTTCATTTCGGGATTTTCTGATCTTTGATTTTCAATAATTCATAGTAAATCCATTTCTTATCGAAAAGCCACGAAATTTATATCAATAAATTCCATTTTCTCTCTAGTTTTTAAATATATAATTTTCGTAATCTTCTGACATATTCTGATTATCTGATTTTATAGAACTTTGACTATGGGTCAAAGTCAATGCTTTGACTTTGACTTTTGACTTTTCTCTATCAAATCTGAGATCTTAAATATTAAAATTTTCTATTTAGTATATTTATATCATTCATATCCATAAAATATCATTTATATTCATAAAATATCATTTATACTTCTTTAAAACTTCTTTTAAACCTAAGTTTGACCAAGTCAACTCTGCAATTAAAGTCAACCTTGTTTTGTGTGGATCAACCCGATACTTATACTTTACTTGATTTTATATCTTTGTCATTGTGAGTTCAAATTTATAGATTTTGTTTGACCAACTTTTGTGTGTTTTAACGACCGCATAAAATGCTTCGTCACCTGACAAGATTAGAGTCAAGAAAGGAGGGGATGCCTACTTTTTTTAAGAGGAAGGGGGAGTGTCATTCAACCCTTTTGATAAGATTTACATTCTCCCTTAAATCAATCTCTAGAGAAAAGAAACAAAAGTAGGTGCAGCCCAATTTATCGCAATCTATAGGCATGAGTTATCTGAATTCGGCTAAAGTGGAGCGGCAGCGAGAGTTAGCAGCAATATTAGGGTCGCCCGACGAGATTAGAGCCGAGAAAGGAGGGGATGTCTTCTTCTTTTTTAGAGAGGAAGGGGGAGGGTCATTCTCCCCTTAACCTTATTTGAAAGAGTAGAGAAGCAAAAGTAGACATGGCCCAATTATCACAATCTATAGGCACGAGTTAGTTGGAGTCAACTGAAGTGGAGAGGTAGCAGGAGTTAGCAGTAAACACATTCCTTCAAGAAAAAGCAATGATGGAGCAGATTAGTCCAACATTCCCCATAAAGAGAGAGGGAGAATATCACAAAAAGGTTATAGCATATTGGCCACAATGTTGGAGCAGATTGGCCTTAGAGGAGACAAAGAAGCAATGACAGGAAGGGACAGAGGCATAGTGAGCCGGCAAAAAAGAGATCCCTCTAATTAGCTTCTGATTCAATTGCTGCTTCCGTATGATTTCAATGGTTCCACAAAGAGCCTAATGAAGTGCTCGAGAGTGTTGTTACCAAAATCTACCACAAAGATCATGCAAGCTGCGTATTGATGAGAGTTTGTGTGATGGCGATTCTTCGAGCAGAGATCCTTGATTGGCGTGACTCTTGCTGATCTTTGAATGGTTAGGTGAAGATCCTTGATTGGAGTATATTAACAACGTGAAGCAGGGTAGGCTGAGCAGAATGATGCAAAGAAAATTGAGCACAAGGGTTGAGCAAAATGATGCAAGATAGATCAAACACAAGGGTGAGGAAGATACAATGACACAAAGCAAGGCCAGTTGAGTAGAAGGGGGCATTGCATAGCAAAGGGCATTGCTAGGTGAGGAAGATATAGTGACACAAAGTAGAGGGCACGTTCAAGCAAGCTGACCTACAGCTCAAATGTCATGTGGAAAGAAAGAGCTAGAGAAACTCAAAATTCATCCCTAATAAGAAGTGTATAAAGGGCTTATTTAGGGGCAAGAGAGACAGAGAGAAATAAGATGAAATTATAATATTCGCATTCAACTACTTATTCTGAATGTTATACCTCACTATCAATAAGGTTTATTCATTTCATCATTGTGGATGGATGATAATGTTTTGATTCTGAATTACGAATTCCTAGCCATGAGATCTTAACAACATCTTATATTGTATCCAACGTAAAGTCCTTGAAGATAATGGTGTGATTAAGATGGGATCGATTTGTACTAGGTATTTAATGAGATTAACTTATGGAATAAGATGCAATGAAAATCCTTGGCCAAGGTAGTGAAAATATCATAGAATGTATTCTCCATGATTTTCTACACCCATAAGTACTAACTTCAGTGACCGACTAGGGTTTCACGATTAACCATAACCTAAGTCACTCATGAGCCTCACCTGAGTATAGGATTATATGTACACGGTAACCAATAATTGGAAGGTTTAATATAAGAGTTCTTATACACTCCAAATCTCCTTGGACATGTGGTGTATCTTGGCACCAAATGAGCTAGCAACTCGACCTTGTTGGGTTTCGAAGTTGGTAAGTGACGATATGAATTCATGCGGTCGTTGAATACACACAAATGTGAGTCAAAGTAATTTCAAACTCACCCAATTAAAATTTTTAATCAATATTTAAAGAGTATAATGGTGAATACGGGTGGAATCCACATAGAATTAGGGAATTTTAAAGATATTCTTCAAACTTGATCAAATCAGACAAAGAAGCGAGGTGAGAAATTAGGGATTCTAACATATTTTGAAAGAAGACTCCAAGACTAATCCATAGAATTAAAAATCACGCAAGTTGGATCCCTATTATCAGAGATGTCAAGGAGCAAAATTTAGATAAAAAATTTGATCTCAAATAGATAAAAAACAGAGAGAAATTATAAAACTTGACTAATTTAAGCTTCAAAATTAAAATCTAATGATACACGATGAAAGATTAGCATGAAAAGAGATAATCTAACCTAAAATCGTGCTAGAAATGATCCAATTGATCACTGAAGCAAAGGCTTTTCATCTTGCATTTTTTAAAATGATATTTGACATTTAAGAGGTGAAATCTCCCAATTCATTCAACGAAGTCTAACTTTCAACCATTCCTTGGATGCAGAAATGAGTCTAGAAGAGGACTCAGATGTCTAAACAGTTGGATTACTCAAAGTATCTGAGATTGATTTACATTGTTGAAGAGAATGCCTATTTATAAGTAAAATTGGGTGTGGCCATTGGATTGTCTCTTCATCTTTGATCGAGGAGCATGATTATTCCTTAGGAGATGAATCACCATCGTTAAGTCTTGGCCATTGGATCCTCAATGGAGCGTAAAGATTAAGTCTTGTCATCGCATGAAGATCAATCGCTGCTAACGGTAATTGTTCGATCTTCATCGAACGTGTAAAATAATACTAGGTGTCCAGATAAGTCCATTGAGCGCATTTAATCTCAGCCATTATAACTCTTCATATGAATGGCTAAGATTAAAACATTATTAAAATATGAATCAACACCCAATCGGAATGCATTGCGTACCCCTTCGAGTAGGTGAAAATCAAAGGCTAAGATTAAATCATTTTCTTTCACGTCGATCGGACGCTTCAGAGTGCGCTACATCACCTGCATACAAGAAAACAGAAACATACTCCCACATGACAAAAATCAATGTGAATTATTGTGTATATAATTAGTGCGTGTTTAGTGGGTTTAGCATATATCCTTAAAAGGATGCTTAACCCACACACGCGTGCCCACACACACACACACACGTGTGCACCATGTGGTCTGTACACACACCACCACGTGATGACACATTATTCACCCACCCCGTTAGCTGCCACGTCAGTGCATGATATAAAAATATTTTTTTTCATTTTAAAAATAAATAATAAATACAAATAAATTCAGAAAAATTCTTTAAAATTCCCTAAAAATTAGAAAATTCATAACTTTGAAAATGTCACTCTAAATTAATCTAAATTTATTTTGTTAAATCATAAAATTTAAATAATCTATCATTCTAAAGAATAAAATTTAATAGATAACAAGAGAATAAATTTTTATATAAAAAATACATTTCATTTCTCTTAAAAAATAAAACTAGAAAATTAAATGAGTGTATAAAAAATATTTTCTCTTATTATCATTTAAAACCCAATTATAATCTCAATTATAGATGAAAATAGTCTACTTTAAAATATATTCTTTAATTTTATATAATTATCACTAAAATAATACATTTTGAGATTATAACTTAAAATTGCATGAAATGATATATATGCACTCAAATTATGATAACCTGCATAATAATGAAACATTTTTTTGCCTTAATTGCCATTAATGGTTGATAACATGCTAAATAGACATGATAAAACATGATTATTGATGCATATTAAGGCATAAATGATTTCATTTCCATGCATGTTATCATATTTATGAGTATTTTTTTATCATTCTATGAAAAAGTCATTATAATCTCAAAAGTACTTTAAATTAGGGTTAAAATATGATGATTTAAAGATAACTAATTTTATAACCCATCTTTACTTGAGAGATTATAGATGTTTTTAAAGTTAAACTAATGAGAGAAATCATTTTATATACATTTATTTACATTTCTTAAGTTAAAATCTTTAAAGAATAAGTTTATTTTTGAAATTAAAACTCTCATTATTTATTAATTTTGACTTTTGAGAATGATAGATAATTAAATTTCGGATCAAATGAAAGAAATTTGGATTAATTTGGAGTTATATTTTAAAAGTTATGAATTTTCTAATTTTTAAGGATTTTTTCTAGATTTTTCTGAATTTATTTTTGATTTTTAATGTTAAAAACAATTTAAAAATGGCAAAAAAGGGAGTTTATTTTCGTGCGGGACCACGTGGATGCGACGTGGCAGTCAGGGTCACGTGGCATAGCCACGCGAACCCATGCGAGCGCCTGCGTGGTGCGATGTGACACATATACATATATATATATATATATATATCATATTACTTAGGGTTATAGTACATATAAGCATTCCGTAATCTGAACTCGCTAACCCTCATAATCGCGCCACCTTATAAACCCGATAAGTTCACTTAATTTTATTCGTGTGCGACTAATTTATTCTTGTTTTAAATGCGCAAGACATGTCGCTGAAGGATGAGCATTGGATCAACGGCGCAATAATTGATGCGCGTGGATCGTGTGGACTCGTGGTCCACCGGATCCCATCAAACATACGTGCTTTAAAAGAGGGAGTTATAACGGCTCAGATTAACGCGCGGCCGATGCATCCTGCCCGTCGGATCGCGATTCAACGGGAGAGATCTGATGCGTTTTATAATGCACACTGATGGGCTTCATCCGAGTGCTTCATCAAGGATCGAACGGCTGTGATATGATTGAAACGGTTCATGATGAACCGTTTCATCTGAACTGTCAATTGAAATCCATCAGACGGTTACGCCCAAATACCCTATAAATAGAGATGTTCTTCCGATTTGTAATGCATTCGAGAAAGAATCAATCCAATTGATCTGTTTAGACACTAACCTTCTTGAATCTCTTGATCCTATCCTCTTCTACGCGCAATTTTGCATCCACGGAGGGTTTAAGATCGAGATTTGGCCGAATAGAGAGGGAGAAATCGACGCTTGAATCTCAACATCGTGGTTCTTTCGGATTTTTGACGTAACGTTTTTGTGCGTCGTTAAAACACAAAAACGCCGGTCAAACAAAATTTATAAAACCGAACTCACAAAGATAAGATATAAAATCAAGTAAAGTGCAAGTATCGGGTCGATCCACAGAGAGCAGGGTTGACTTTAATCGCAAAGTTGACCTGGTCAAACTTAGGTCTAATATGAGTTTTAAAGAAATTAAAATAAGATGTAATGAGTGGAAATGATATAAATATACTAAATAAGAAATTTTAAGAATTGAAATCTCAGATTTGACAGAGAAAAGTCAAAAGCTAAAGTCAAAGCATTGACTTTGACCAACAGCAAGTGTTCTATAAAATCAGAGAATCAAAGAGTGTCAGAAGATTACAAAAATTATATATTTGGAAACTAGAGAGAAAATAGAATTTATTGATATGAAATTTGTAGTTTTTGGATAAGAAATGGATTTACTATGAATTATTGACAATTAAATATCAGAAAATTTTCGAAATGAACACCTCAGAGGAAATTGTCAAATTGACCAGTGAAATGAAATCCAAATCTTGCAATTTATATTTCAATGGAGAGCTAAGAACCAGAGGAATCTAAAGAGACCAAAATGATCGAATTCTGATTTGTAAATTAGAAGTAATTGACCCCAAAAGTCAACATTTGACTTTTGATGAAAGATGAACAGTCTTCGGTCAAACGTCAAATTGAAGGGTCAAATGAACTCAGAATTCAATGAATTTGCTATCCACGGAAAGCTGATGAAATAAAAATCCAAAGAAACCAAAATCAAGTGATTTGGAATTATAATCAAAGAGATATCTAATTTTCAAAATCAACAATTTTTCGGACTAAAAATTGGGGAAAGTGAAGAACACTATGAACTAATTTCCAAAATTAAACTTCTAAATCTAATAAAAACTCAAATTACCTCTTGATAATCGATCGAATCTCACTACTAACCCGATTACCGCAAGAATGGGGCTTCAATTCTTGTGGATTGAAGTGAATTTGCTTGGATTCTTCCTTGTGGACGTTTGGAATTCAAGGGGAAAATTCGATGAAATCAAGAGATGAAATCGTGATTATCATGCTTCAATGTATGTGTCTCTACACACTTGGAAGTAGAGGATCACGAGAACTTAAGAAGTTCCACGAAATTCGTTTAATTTGTTCACGAATCAATCAAAAGTTGAAGAACAATAGAGAAATACATCAGTTTTTAAAGGGAAAATTAGCCCAAAGATCGTGGGCAATTGACACGGTCGTGGGAGCGGATTTGATGCGTCGTGGAAGCGGTCTTCATTGGGCGGCGTCGTGGCTTCAATCCCGCGCTGAATTGGCCTTGATTCCGCTTCAATTGGAGCCACGATCGAGCCACGATCGGGGCACGATCGCAACGCGATCCGGCCACGATCGTGATTTTGGTGCTCCAGAGATGGTCGTCCGAATCAGTGGGAAGGATCATTCTTGATTCCGCGCTGAAGGAACCACGATCGCATGCCGATCGGGCCACAATCGCGCGGCGATCGAGCCACGATCACGCGTCGATCATGGTTCTTCGTTCGATGCGATCCACCATCCGATGAAGATTAAGTTGAGCTTTCGATCGAGCGTTCCAAAGCGTTCCACGTCGCGCCCAGGTGAGAGGAAAATCGGGGTCATCTGATAGAGATCGTGCGGTCACAATGAGCCCACGCAATGCCTCCGATCGCGAAGGATCGCGACCGTCCACGTCCTGTCTCCAATCGCAAAGTATCGCGACCGTCTGATCAAGCGGTCTTCATTTGATTACGATCGGGCGATTCTCGTGACATCACGTGTCTTAAGGTAAGCTCTGTCATCGCGTCACTTAAATTAACATTAACGCACGTGCTTGATTTACGATCGCTTGGACTCGGGTCCACTCGATCTCCGCCGTCATGATCGAATCCAACGCCCTCCGTGCGTCCACATCGCTTGCAAAAGGTAAGAAAAGTGTGGGACATAGTCCCACACGGAAGAAATTTTGTATAAAGTTAAGTATAAAAATAGGGGGGCGGTAACGCATTTGCGTTACCGCCCCAAGCTTGTTACCAGGGCCCACTATCCCGTGCTCCCTTCACCTGCCGACCCCCTTGCTGCCATGTGGCGCCCCACGCGGGCGTTCGCATGGACCGCGTGGACACGCGTGGCCTCCTGCCACGTGTCCACGCCCTGTGCGCCACATGTGCCTCGCGTGGGCCATTGGCGGCCCTGCCATGTGGCCTCAACGCCACATCGCATCCGCGCGGTGGTCTCACACGCCACGTCAGCTCGCCAGCCGGTCCCGCTCGCCACGTCAGCACCTGCAGGTAAGTAAATCCCTTTTTTGCGATTTAAATAAGGAAATATTCATAAAAATTAATTTAAAAATCAAATAAAATCAGAAAAATGGCAAAAATTTCAGAAATTCATAACTTTAAATATACAACTCCTTTTTAATCCAAATATTCTCCAGTGGATCACAAATTTCTTCCTTTTTAACATCATGTGATTTAAAATATATTTTTAAGGAAGAAATTAACATGAATTAGAAATTACTTAACTCATTACTCACTAAATATTCTAAATCATAAATGCATCTTGAATTTATCTTTCAAAACATGCACTAAAGTAAAAATCATTCAAGAAAAGAGATTAACTTCTATTAATTTAAAGTTAACAAAAGACTAATCCTCTATCAAGCATGAAATTATCCCTAATTTATGAATAAATATCAAATTTAGTGAAATGATATACCAATGGAGAAAATTCCTAAAAAGTATGATAACATGCATCATATTCTCATAAAATAAGCATGAATATGAGTTAATTAGGATAAGAATTTAAGTTATAAATGCATGTTATCAATTTTCGATTACCAATGATTAATTGAGCTAATCCAATTGTAATTTGGGGTTAGTGGAGGCGGTTTTTACTAATCTTTCGTCTACTTATGTTTAATTTTGATTTTGATTAGGAATTTAAGTTTGATTGTGTTTAATTTTTGTCAAAATCGCGATTTTAAGTTTCAGAAATCTCTCCCTATTTCAATCTTTTATTTCTCCGCAAAATCAAAGTCAAATTCGATGATTTTTGATTTCATGGAATTGTTTTGAAGTTCTCTTTCATAATCTACCATTTTCCCCAATTTCTATCATCAATTCATCGTCCGATTTGATCAAATTCGAAGAGATCATCCTAAATTTCCTTATTTGGTTGTGGATTTGACCTTTATTTAGAATTATACCCCTCAATTCGAATTAATTCCATCAAATTGGTAAGTTTAGACTTTGTTTTGACACGAGACCGTGTGAAATTAACGACCTCGCGGTCTCCGCTCGTCAATAGTCGTATATTTTATGTATAAATTGCATGTTATCAGTAAGGTTTCCAAATTTTTTATCAAAATATCAAGTACAGCGGAATACATCAAATCGGATATTCAAAACACCAAGCGATCAAGAACCAATGATCCTATCAGTGTATATGTATGCAAAAACATACTTACAAGGTTCCCCTGAAGGAGTCCTTAAAACTATTCAAGTGTTTAGTCTCTAGCAGTATCAACACAATATCCAAATGGTTGGATCTCCTCCTCAAAGTTCTTCACCAAGGGAGAAAGATGAGAAATGAGAAAATTCTCACAAGACTTGCATGGGCACCTTGAGTTGTGGTCATTTTCTCCCTATTTATAGACATTTGGTGTATGGATTTTTTTTATAAAAACCCTCATAATTATATCTATGTTCACAACATCCATAGATCTTATGTGTGTGACCTACTAAGTCTATATATCTCACTAGTTAGTAACTTTATACACCCGATAACACCTTATTGATCAACCTTTATTAATTATCTATATTAACATAAAGATTAATTAATTAAATATCAATTAACCCAATCGATAGGTTGAATTGATAGCCCATTGGGTGCCAAGCTATAACATATACTCTAGAGATTATGGAGTATGTAAGAACTCTCTTATGGAACCTTTCTATCATCAGTTATCATGTATGTATAATCCTTAATTTGCACAAGACATATGAATGACTTAGGGTATGGTCAATGGTCAAACCCTAACCAATCACTCAATTTAGTATTGATGCATGTAGGAAATCATTGAGAACTCACTCTCTTATATTTCCACTACCTTTGCCAAGGATTTAATCGCATCTCTTTCCATGAGTCAATCTCCTCAAATACCGAGGGCAGACAATCCCATGTTTACTAATAACATGTTAACTAAACATGAAAATACATGATTATTAATACAAAGTAAGGTATAAGACATTCCATTCTAATGCATGATATCATATTTTTAGTGTTTATCTATCACTTTATAGAAAAGTCATTATAATCTCAAAATACATTAATTTATAGTTAATTATGATGAATTGAGGATAATTTTCATAACCCATCTTTACTTGAGATTATAATTAGTTTTAAGGTTAAATAATAAGAGAAATCACTTTAGATACACATATATTTTTTGAAGTTTTAAAATCTAAAACAAATGAGGGTATTTTTGAAATACAAATTTATTCTCATGTTATTTATTAAATTTGAATTGTTTTAGAATGATATATAATTTACTTTCTAATCCAATGAAACAAATTTGGATTAATTTGGAGTTATTGATGAAGGCTCACTTCAACAAATGAACACGAGACCTCCTTTGAAACCAAGGTATAATTTAAGGAAGAGAACCCATCCTCAGTTGCAGCAGCATGCCATCCTCTTCCTTATAAAAAAATTTGAGAAACTCACTATCCATGAAGTGAGTGAAAAAGACCTCTCTAAGGAGAGTGAAGATCCTATGGGAATTACTTTCCCTACTCCTCCCTTTATAAACTGATCTAAAGATTGACTTGGTCAAAAGAACTCAATCTTTTATCCTGAGATACTCTAGCTTTCTTTGAATAGACTAAAGTCAAACCATCTTTTATTTTTCTCAAATAGGTTCTCACTCCCCTAAACTCACCTCCACTACATGTTAGTGTGCCTTCATGTGATATATATGATCTCAAAAGAAAGATAATAGGAAACGACTTCTAAGCGCTGCTTTAATCCTTTTTCTTTTGAAACCTCCTCTAGTCAGAATGTAGTGAGATCTAAATTAGTACGTATGGAAAAGCATTGCCACTAAGTCCACTCTCAAGACCAGCCTTGCTTGAGCAAACCATCCACTCGGTGTTGATACTCTAGCAAGAGGACTCCACTATCAACAAGATATCCCTTGACAGATCAAAGGCTAGTATGACGACATGAGCAAGATTTCGTGACGTCATCTTCACTGACTTACATCATTCAAGTCATTCACGACTCCGATGACACCTCATCGCCTCTGCTCTACCTTATCCTGCCCAAGTGAGAAGTCTCGAGCACTCCAGATCCTCGAAACGAGCTGAACTCAGCAAGGTGCAGACTGCACTGCAGAGAATAGCTGCTGCGCATGGGCCTTTCTTTCCTTGCCTTTCCCACCAAGATTTGCGACAGGTCCATCTTCGCTAGGACATCGCTACGCGCAGCCTCGCTTCCCTGGAGAAATGAAGGACGATTTGATGAAGACTCCTCCAGTCTGCCGCCTGGGCGATGAACTCCCATCTCCTGGGCTTAGCCCATCTTCACGCCACTTCTTCCATCTTCCTATCTCCAATCCAAGAATTTCCTCCCTACTGGATGGCGGATACGAGCTACCGAAGAATCGAAAGATCCAAGGAAGAGAACTTCTTCAAAGGTGTCTACGTAACTCGATATCACGTGATGACCCTACGAGGAGAACTGCAAATTCACTCGCGATATCACGATTGATTGACTAGCACTAACGCGCTAGTGAGAACTCCCCAATTACCATCCCATGACGACACGTGGACTTCTCAGCTTCTATCCTGGATCAATTCCACCTACAAGCCTTGCAAGAAATGAGAGCAGGGATGCAAGTGTGCAGACGTTTTATTACTATATCGCCAGCACGGAACTAACTTTTCCTCTACTGCAAAATTATTACTTGCGTCTGACACTTCACGTCACCATCAAGCTATCCAACAAATCCGACGAAGAATTTCCGTGGGAGTTATCTTCCTCATCAGTCCTCCGAAGCAATATCCACTCCTCTCGGCCCTTACAGCAAGATCTGTACATTCACTCGCATGTTAGTGGTGCCACCACCTTGACATGATCGCACACTCTTTCGTCATTGACTAGGTCCTGCGCCTCACCTTCTTCACACAAAGCTAGGAGAATGAGCATGGACGAAATGATCCTCTTGAGAAAGGTTTAACGCGCCATCGACGCGGCGCTTTGACGCCAACTTCCCCTTTTCATCCTATAAAGAACAAAAAGTGTAAATGAGAAGCTGAAAAGACTGTAGTTGTTGTTTTGAGTTCGAAGTGTTCGTTGGTCAAGATTTCCTCCTGTGTTCACTTGTATCATAGTGCACATCCATTCCTCCTACTCCAGCATTCAACCTTCGAGCTCGTATCCTCCTCATCGTTCCTCCCTCATCTGCTTGCTCCTCTTTTCTCATTCATCTCCAAAGCACAGCAACCATACTGCAGGAAACATTGTGACTCGTGTGGCAGATTCCTCTCCGTGAGCACCCACTTCATGTCCTTGGCGGAGCATCATCCTCCACTCTCTTCCTAGTGGTTGATAGGTCTCAGCTCCTGATATCATTTCGATGGAGAATTTATTTTGGAAACATGAACACAAGGGTTCTAAGTGAACCATCCTCCTCCTCCTCCCTCCTTCTTTTCCTCCAACTTGAAAAATTATCCATTCATTAAAATGGATGAAGAGACTCTCTAAATAAATAAAGAGAGAGTAGATCTTAAAGGGATTTATTTTCCCTCCTATTCTTATTTTACATTGATCTAATGATTGACTTGGTCAAAATGAAATTAGCCTATCCTTGGATAATTATAATTCTTTGAGTGGACCAAGTCAACCACCCTTTTACCCTTGATATAGGTTCCTAATTTCCAAAAACCATATCCATTATATCATATAGGTAACCTTATATGGTATAAATAATGATCTCAGGAAACATCAATAGGAATATCCTTGATCTCCAATTTCTTCTATCTTTGAAAACCTCCTTAGAAAGTATTCTAGAAGAGATCTAAACTATTATTACCTATGGATGCATTGCCATTGAATTCTATTTCAAGTCAAGCACAATTGAAGAAAAGAAAACGGTACTTATTCTTCTTACCATCGTGAGAATATCAACAACACATGAAGCCCACTCAAGTTATGAAGAACTTCAAGGAAGCTCAAACAATGAATACTTCTCCCAAGTGATCGACATCTCTACAGCTAAAGAAGATACCACAAACCTAAGGCTTCCCCAAGATAAATCCAGCGGGATTCATTTAAAGTCAATCCTCCTACAAAATCAGAGCAGTAAGAAGACATACAATGGATCCACGAAGCAAACCCATTCAAATCGTTGGGCAAACATGGGTAGAAATCCTTCTTCCCATCAATTATGGCTCCAGTACCTCGAGATCTGAGGACTCTCGATTATCCCCAAGACCATTGGATGGATACACACGTTCAGCGGAAATGAAATAGTTTCTTTCTTTGGATCCCTCGGTGACGCCACGTTGGTCGTATTCTCTTGCATGAGAGCGGCGTACGGGATGGCAAAAAGCGGCGTTAGAGTCGCGTCGGTGGGAGAGATGCGGCTTGACTGGACTTCTACGGGGATGACAATTGAGATCGTGAGAGATGCGGAAGTAAGACTGAAGCTCAGCAATCAAGGTTGTCGTGGAGCATGCAGCATCAGCGGCAACCTACCACGTGAGCAGGGCATCCATGACCTCTAACGAATCTGCAGACTTCTACAACCAATCTTCTTCATCGGCAATTCTGCAAGAGGAGATAATGGACAAACAGGATGACAAATGAACGCGGGCGTTGACTTGCCGAGGGACGCACGGATGATAAAATAACTTGGGAAAATCTCTGACCTATCAAATTCCACGTATGCACCCTACGACGCCGTCACCGTCAACTTCATTCCAGATCAAAGAAAATAAAATTATCATTCAGTGGCCATTGCGGAAACCGACGGAAATAAAGAAACTTCCGCGATTTAGGTAACTGTTCGCACGCGAAAACTAAAGCGACGCGCCCTCTCACCATCACCCCTCTTTCCCATATTCTATAAATGGAGATTTGTAAGAGAACGCAAATAGTTTTATTGAATGAAAATTTGGGTTACCTGTTTGGTTACGATTTACCCTTTGTGTTCGTGTATCCCTGTGTTTCTCCCACCTTCTCTCCTCTCCGAGTTCTACCCTCCTTTCCCTTTCTCCCTCCCGTTCTGTCTTCTTTCACTCATTTACCGTCAGAGGTTATCTCGAGGAATATCTGGATTAGTGGAGCGATTCGGGAGCATCGTTTTCCTTTCTCTCAGGTATCATCCTCTCTTCTCTTCCCGTGTAATAGTTCGTATATGATATCATAAGTCCATATTATTCACTCTTCTTAAATCTTCCCCTATCTATTCCATGTTCTTACATATTATCTATTTTCGTATATCTCTTTCTCTATTCTCTATTATCACCATTATCTCCTCTATTCTTATTTCATATATTCTATATTATCTCTCTTATATAATATCTCTGATTTGATCAACATCTAAATTATCTATTATTATTATTCTACCTCTTGTATTCTCAATCTGATATCATTTCATAGGTCCTCCTTTCTCTTGTAGGATCATTCTTAATTAATGCTACTAATAATTCTCCTCATATTCACATCTCTTTCTTCCTTATCATTATCATACATACCATCACATTGAGAAATATCCTACATCATATCATCAGTCCAACAATAGACTTTTCTATTTCTCCACTCTTTCTCTATAATTATTATCTTTGTCTCTCTTAATTCTCTTTACCCCCTTCTCAATCATCTCCACGATAATCTGTATCATCACATCCCTCAATCTTTCATTTTCCATCCTTTCATCATCTCTGTCATTATCACTCTCATTATCGTCATTCTATTATATTATTACCAAACAAACTCTACATCAACTTCATAAGATTATCCCCTTCTATCATCAGTGGTATCATTTCATAGATCCTCTTCCCTGTTGTAGGATTTAGATACCTTCCTAAAATTATCCTACATCAGTTATATTTTGAGAGATATGAATTTTCTAATTTTAGGAGATTTTTTCTAAATTTTTCTAAATTTAAAATCGATTTTATAAGTGTGCAAGTGATGTGGAAAAATCTAGAGCATCGATTGTGCATTTAATCATGACCGTTAATCGTCACGTTAAGGCGGGGGTGTACGTGGTGCAATCTCATTCTCCGGTGAATCATTTTTAAACAATTTAATCTCAGCCATGGATCTGAGTAGTTATGATGGTTGAGATTAAAACCGATGAAACACATTTAGAGCGTTCGATTGAGATCAAACAGGGGCGATTCAATGCGATACTTATAACGTGTGTGACGCGGCTTCATCTCGATAGTCCATCTGAGATCTAATAGCCACAAATTAATCGTAACGATTTGCAATCGTGTGCTTCATCAGAGCCGTTGATCAAAGATTTAAAGCTCGATCGGACGATTACACCTAATTCTCCCTATAAATAGAGGTGTTCTTCGACATTGTAAAGTATCATAGTAAAATTCAAGTAATCGAAACTGTTTAGACACCAAATCCCTTAAATATCTTGCTTCCAATCGCTTCTAGACTCATTTACGCGTTTACGGAGTGCTTGAAAGTGAGATTTTGTTGAGAGAATAGGAAGAAATCGGCTCTTGAACATCAACGATCGTGCTTGCGAATTCAGGAATAAAAAGCCTTGAATCCGGAAAATAATTGGATCAATTCGAGCACAATCTTGGGTTAGAGATCGTATTTCATACGAATCTTCCTTTGTATAGCTTTATATTTCAATTTTGAATCGTAATTTGAGTCAATTTTGAATTTTAATTTTAGTTTTTCGTGATTTTATTTTTTGAAAATTTCTCTCTTGCTCATTTGATGATTTCTCCATGAATCTTGATCCAAATTTAGTGATTTTTGATTCCATGGATTTGTCTTCGAGTCTTGTGTTCAAAAATATAAAATCCCTAATTGCTATCCACATTTGATTGTCCGATTTGACTAAATTTCAAAAGATCATCCAAAATTACCTTAATTCTCCATGGATTCAACCCTTATTCACCACAATACTCCTTAATTCAGGATTATTTGATAAAATTTTGTGAGTTTGGTATTAATTTTGACACGATTTTGTGTGAATTCAATAACTACATGGAATCATCTTGTCAGATATTTTCACTATCTTGGCCAATGATTTAATCGCATCTCATTCCATGAGTCAATCTCCTCAAATATAAAGGATATACAATCCCATGTTGACCATACAATCATCTTCGAGGACTTCATGTCGTTTCTAATCTATGACATTTTAGATATCGCATGACTAGGGATTCGTAAGTCATAATCAAAACACAACCATCAATCCACAAGATGTCTTTAGTGTCTCAAGTCGAAGGATCACATACACAACCTTGACATGAATCAACCTAATTGATAGTTAAGTATAATACCATTCAAGGATTCATACAGATCAATTTACCAAACTCTTTTTCCAAAGAGCACCCACTATTTATCGTTATTGTCTTCACATTGATGGCTAGACATCATATGAGTCAGTGACGAGACGAAACCGTGAGGTCGTCGATTTTACATGGTCTCGTGCCAAAAATAATTCCAAACCTACCAATTTGGTGAAATTAACTTGAATTGAGGGGTATAATGGTAAATAAGGGTCGAATCCACAGGGAAATAAGGAAATTTATGATGATTTCTTTGAAATTAATCAAATCGGACGACGAATCTATGATCGAAATTGGGAAAAATGGTATGCTATGAAAGATAACTTCAAATCGCTTCCACAGAATCAAGAATCATTAAAATTGATCTTGATTTCGCAGAGAAATTGAAGATCGAAGTGGAGAGAAATTTCCGAACGTGTAAATCGCGATTTTAACAAAAGTTAAACTAAATGGAACTTGAAATCCTAATCTAAATCAAAATTAAACATGAATGGATGATATATTAGCAAAAACCGACTCTACCCACCCAAGATTGTCATCAAATTAACACGATTAATCCTCTTAATCGTCGAAAACTGGAAGAACGCGATCGTGGAGTTCAAGCTTCGATTTCTCCTTCGTCTCTTAACCAAATCTCGATTTCAAGCCCTCCGTGGATGCGGAAATGAGTGTAGAAGAGGATGGAATCAAGAGATTCAAGAAGGGAGGTGTCTAAACAGATCAATTAGATTGATTTCTAACTCGAATGCTTGCAAATCGGAATAACACCTTGTTTTATAGGGTATTTGGGCGTAACCGTTGATCATTATTTATAGGGTGTGGAACTTAGTCCCATACGGAGAAAATTAAAGAAGAGGAAGTGGTTTATAAGATGCGACAATTATGAAGGGTTAGTGAGTTCCGAATACGGAATGCTTATATGTACTATAACCCTAAGTAATAAAGTATATATTATATACACATCACATCGCGCCGCGTAGGCGCCGTGGGCATCCATGTGGGTCCCGCGCAAAAATTCCCCCCTTTTTCCTCTTTTTTTATAATTATTTTTAACATTTAAAAATCACAAAATTAATTCAGAAAAATCCAAAAAAATCCCTAAAAATAAGAAAATTCATAACTTTTCGAAAATATAACACCAAATTAATCCAAATTTCTTTCATTTGATCCAAATTTTAATTATCTATCATTCTAAAAGGTAAAAATTGATAAATAATGAGAGTTTCAATTTTTATTTCCAAAATATATTTATTCCTTATGTGTTTTCTCTTAAGAAAATATAAATAAATGTTTTAAAAAATGATTCCTCTCATTATTTTAACTCTAAAAACATCTATAATCTCAAGTAAGGATGGGTTATTAATTGATTTATCTTTAAATCATCATATTTAACCCTAATTTAAAGTATTTTTGAGATTATAATGACTTTTTCATAGAATGATAGAAAAATACACATAAATTTGATAACATGCATAGAAATGAAATCATTTATACCTTAATATGTATCAATAATCATGTTTTATTATGTTAATTTAGCATGTTATCAGTCAGATCATATACTATTATTCTTTCAGGATAATTCAATATCCTTCTTGAGTATCCCATGAATAAGAATATTTAGAGCATATATTTAAATACTAGTGATCACTATACTATGATCTCATCATAATTCACTTAGTCATTGCATATGCTCATGGACTTCACAACAAACATCACACTAGAATGACAATGAATAAATTTCATTTTAATGAAAAAAAATGAGATACATGGTAGTGTGATTAACATATAGGTCGTATAATAATAATCTGAACTATTGATTGGGTTAAATCAATCGTTTTGTAAATAAATCAATGTTTTCATGATAAGCACATTTGAAGAAAACCCTCTAAGTCAATAGTAAGGTTTGACTCTATTACTTTCACATTAAACTCTTTTCCAGGGAAGCTGCACTCACGACAAGACGACTCTGTATGTGATTTTAGAGTTGTTTGAAGACAGATCAGTACTACTTTCTAAAATCAAGTCCAGTAAATAATTCAAAGTAAATGGCCATTGTCTCAAGCCTTACCTTACGTTGGAGCCACCCGCACTAGTTGATAAGTTGAAATCTACATATTACCGAGGCACCCAAGAACGTGACATCAACATCACCTTCACCTAATTAACCCTCGTGAGCTTCATCGAGTTTCATTTGGATGAAGACGTAAATCTTAATGCTTCTTGGGCAACCGACAAATTACCCTTAAGATTACCCTTAATTTTTATATTTCCTTTTGTCTTTTTATTCTTATTTTTGTCAACCACCAAAGAAGAGACTATATTGTGTAGAGGGGCATGACCTAGAAAATTTCCTTGAACAAGTACCAAAATGCCTAAATGAGTTTTTCTAGCCCTTTCTTCTCAGCATATTTGTTATCTTTTACATGTCATGCATGATATTATTTTCATATTTTTGTGATCATGTTGATTTCATTGAAGGCAATGAAGAGTTTAAGTTGGGGAATGTAGGCTTAGAAAAACTCAAAATTTTTAAAAAAATAATAAAATTCTAAATTCATAAAATCATATTTTTTTCTAATTTTTATATCACTCTACCCCACTTTAGAAGACTTTAAATTTTAAGATCTTATCGAATACATATGTAAAAGTGAGGGCCTTATAGCTTATGTGATTACATTTTTTTAGTAATAAAGCCAAGAGATCTAGATAAACCATAAGATTATTTTTAGTGGTTGACCTCTTTGAGATTAGGTATTGACAAAGAGTTTTATGCGGTCCATTAAAACACACAAACGTCGGTCAAAAAAAAAATTAATAATTTTGAACTCACAATAAAAAAGATATAAAATCTAGTATAGTGTAAAGATCGGGTCGATCTACAGAGAACACGGTTGACTTTGATCGCCGAGTTAACTTGATCAAACTTAGGTTTAATTAAGGGTTTTCAAGAAAGTGAAAATGATCTTTACTTAATGTAAATGATATAATTATATCAGAAACATATATTTTAATATTTTACAAACTGATTTTAAAGAAGAAATAACAGAAACTCAAGGTCAAAGCATTGACTTTCTAAAAAAATTAAAAAATAAAAAGAGCTTAAAATATTACTAAAATTATATATTTAGAAACCATAGAGAAAATGGAAATTATTGATATAAATTCGTGATTTTTCGAGAAGGATTGGACTTATTATGAATTATTGAAAATCAAAGATCAGAAAAATCTTGCAATGAACACTTCGGTGTAAATCTTCAAATTGACTAACCAAATGATATCTAAATCTTGAAATTCACATAGGAATGAAATTCTAACAACCAGAGGATTCTAAAGAGACCAAAATTGTCAAATTCCAATTTACATTTTAAGAGTAATTGATCTTGCAAGTCAACACCGAAAGTCCGATTGAAAATGAGCGGTAATTGTTAAAACATCAAATTGAGGGGCTAAATGATGCTAAAATTTTTATGATTTTACCATCCATGGAAAGCTGATGAAACAAGGAATCCAATGAAACCAGAATCAAACGATTCGGACTTAAGATCAGTGAGAAATCCTTATTTCAAAAATCAGAAAAAATTCAAACCAAATTTGGGGAAAAATGAAGAACAATTCAACTTAAATCATGAAATCAACTACCTAAATCTAATCTAAATACAAATTATCGCAAGATGAACAATCGATTCACACTACTAACCCGATTGACACAAAGATTGGGCTTCAATTCACACGGATTGAAGAGTATTTGCTCGGTTTCTTCCTCGGCGTATGTTCAACGTTCAAGGGGAGAATTCGATCAAATCAAGCGATGAATCGCGACGAATCTTGCCTCAATCTGATCGCGATTGAGTCTAGGACGCAGGGGAATCATGACGGAACTCAAGATATACCTTCAAAATCACTTAATTGCTTCACGATTAATCAAGAGTTAAGGATACATAAGAAGAACATCGATATTTATAAGAGATTTCAGCGCGAAAATCGTGGGCCGCTTGATTCGGTGATGACCGATCGACGGCCACGATCACACGATGATCATGGGCCATGATGTCATGATCGCACGACGCGGACCCACGCTCTCTACTGATTTTGCCCGTCTGATCTTGATCAAAGCCTCCTCACGATGCCACGTGTTTCAAGGTGAGTCGTTGATCGCGCTCACTTAAGCATCTTTTAATGCACGTGCTCTGATGGTGATCGCATGGAGCCGAGTCCACGCAGTCGATGCCCTTTACGTAACACAATTGCATCCAACGCCCATGACGCTGCCACGTATCCTGAAATTTCAAAATAGAAGGGGAGCATAGTCCCACATAGAGAAAATTAGTGGAAATGGTGAGCATAAAACATGGGGCGAAATAATGCCTTTGTGTTACAGCCCCAATACTCTAACTTGGGCCCACTATACCCGTGGGCCCATCACTCGCAAGCCAATCACTCCTCATGCCACGTGGCCCCACCCAGGCGTCCGCATGGCCTTGCCACGCGTCTATGCCACCTCCACGCGTGGGTCCGCGTGGTCCTGCCATGTGGCCTTGTGTGCCATGTCGCATCCGCGCAGGTCCCACGCGCCATGTTAGCTCCGCGGGTCCTGTGGAGATATAAACCCCCTTTTTTGTATTTTTTTAAAAGGAATTAAAAATCGATAAATATCAAAATAAAATCAAGAAAAATCCAAAAAAATCTAGAAAATTGAGAAATCAATATCTTCATAAATATAACTCCTTTTAAACTCAAATTTTCTCCATTGGATCACAAATTTCTTCATCTTTAATATTATGCCATCTAAAATATAAATTAAAAGAAGGATATAAGATGAATTTAAAATAAACTTAAGTAATCTTTTTATAAGTGTATTTAATATCATCAATTAATTCTTCTAATCATTTACTAAAGTCAAAATAAATCAAGGGAAGTAATTACTTTCTATTTATTTAACCTTGCAAAAGATTAAATATCCAGAAAGAACATAATTAACCCTAAATAATGCATAAATATGGACTTAAGTAAATGGCGTACCAATGGAGAAAATTCATAAAAATTATGATAACACATAAAATAAGCATGCATCATAATCACATAAAATAAGCATGAATATTAGTTAAATAAGATAAGAATTTAAGTTAAATATGCATATTATCAAGTATGTAATAGGCATTGAGGAAAACAGAGTAATCAAAGGGTTCAAATGTTATGGGATTGAAATTGAGAGATTTTGAGTGAAGTTTAAGCAAATTCACATCCCCTACCTTACGTCAGCCGAAACTACTTGGTGTGAGAATTCCTCGCTTCCAACCTTTCCCTTAAAAGAGTGGAACGTGTCATAATTATTTGATTAGCTATTTTTATCCTTCTATGCATTTCATCCCATTTTATACCTTTCTAGTTAATAAGTTTACACCCATTATTCGCTTCACTCATGATACTCACACTCCCAAATGACTCCATACAATCCATCTCTTTCATATTCCCCCATATGTACATATCCCATCACATTTGAATACTCTCTTGAAAAGCAAAGAGGAAAAAGGAAGTAGAACAATAAAGAAAAAGAGAAAAATAAGTAAAAGTGAAAAAAGAGAATAAGTTAGGGAGAATGTCTTCTTCTCTTCCATCCCTTTTCTACGACTTCTACCACTTTCATCCATCCCTATCATCAATCATTACCCACATCATTTGAGAGTAAAATTATCATCAGTGGTATCTGTTTTGTTTACATGAATTTTGCTTTTAACTACATCATTCCTTTAGCTGCAGTTGTCTTTCTATTATTTCAACCACCTTACAACGTCGCATCCCAAAGATAGGAAATCCCTTTCCAAATGTACTCTTGATAGGACGGAGTTCTAATGCACTAAGTAGCCTCCATATGAGTGGGAGTGATGTACTTATTGAGAGGGTAAGGAATTACATCTACTCATGAGAGTGTGAGCATCTTTTCATCTCCATAGCATCAAACCCTAGATATGTTCACTGACAAGATGAATCCACAAGATCGTTGAATACACATGGAGATGTGTTCAAAATAAGTTTCAAAACACACCAAATTTGAGAAATAATTAAACAAATATAAGATAATACTGGTGAATAAGGATCGAATCCATAGAAAATTAAGGTATTTTCGAAGAAGCTCTTCAAATTTCTTCAAATCGAATGACAAACTAAGGTGAGAAATAAGGGATTCTAATATTTTTAGAAAGATAACTCAAAGACAAATCCACATAATAAAAATTAATCAAATCGGATCAAGATTCGTGGAGAAATCAACGAGAGAAAATTAGGTAGAAAATCTGAATGTGAAGAGAGAGAAAACTGAAATATAATTAAAAATTAACCTAATCTAGGATTCCAAATTGAAATATAATGTTAGAGGAAGAAAGATTAGGAGGAAAAGCACAAATTCTAACCCTGAGACAGTGCTCGAAATGATCCAATTGATCGCCGGATCAAAGGCTTTTCATTCCGCAATTTTGAAGACGATCATCTGGCATTCAAGAAGTGATTTCTCCCTATTCTCTCCACTAAATCTCACTTTCAAACACTACTTGGATGCACAAATTGATCTACAAGATGAAAAAAAGCAAGAGATTCAAGGATTGAGATGTCTACACAATTCGATTTCTCAAAATACCTCTAAATGGTTTATATCATCAAAGAAAATGTGTATTTGCATGCAGATTTGGGCGTGACAATTGGATTTGGCTCTTCATCTTTAATCAATGGCTCAAATGAAACACTTGGATTCAAATCGTTGCCATTAAGTGGCATCTGTTCGATTGAAGATGGAGCGCTCAGATTTTGCCACGTCACGCGATTGTGTTCGTCCGATGGAAAATCGACGTCTAAGATGTTGTCGCGCGTCCATCGAAGTCCATTGGGTGTATTTAATCTCAGCCGTTATAACTCTTCAGATCAACTGCAGAGATGAAAATGTTTTAAAATAAATCATCACCCAATCAAAATGCGTAGTGTACCCACCGACTTAAGTGAAGATTGATGGTTTTGATTCAATATGTGAATCGAACGCTCCCACATTCTGCCACATCACTGGCGCATAAAAACATAAACAAATAATCCCACATGACAAAAATTTAAATAAACCGACCAATATATAAGTAATAAGAGATTCGTGAGTTAGTGAAAATATTGAAAAAGGGTGCTTAATCTTATTAATCACACACACGTACACGTATGCACACATGCATGATACGTGCACACGCAGCTCACACACGCACGCATACGCATACGCGTGCGCCACGTGACGTGTACATACACTGTCACATGGCAACACATTTTCACCCTTGCCACATCAGCATGCAATAAAATTATAATTTTTTATTTATTTTAATTCAAAATTAATCGAATTAAATTTCATAAAAAATCAGAAAAATTCTAGAAAAATCCCTAAAAATTAGAAAATTTCATATCTTTCAAAATAGAACTCTAAATTAATCCAAATTTTTCTTGTTTGATCACTAATTAAATAATCTATCATTCTAAAAAGGTAAATTTAATAAATAACAAGAGACTAAAATTTTATTCCAAAAATACACTCATTTCTTTTAGAAAATTAGGTTTGGAAAAATAAATTAGTGTAAAAATACTCAATTATTATTTCTCTTATTATTTAATCATTAAATTCAATTATAATCTCAAATATAAATTGGAAATAATCTAATCTTAAATATCTTTCTTTAATTATTTATGATGATCTCTAAAATAGTACATTTTGAGATTATAACTTAAATTTTCATAGAATGATAGATATATACTCAAAAAATGATAACATGCATAAGAATGAAATATTTTATGCCTTAATTTGCATTAATAATCAGATAATTATATATATATATATATTTGATGTTATCATTCACCTCGAGTGCAATTGAGGATTAAACTCAAGCATTAGCCGATGAGCACTACCCTACTACAAACTAAAGAAGACAACCTAGAGGCTAGAATCTAGATCACTATGGTCCCCAATCCGAGGAAGAGAAAATATTTTTATGCACACTCATTTATTTTTCTACTTTTATATTCCAAAGAAAATGATTGTATTTTTGAGTTAAAATTTATTCTCGTTTTGATTTATTATATTTAAATCTATATATATGATGGATTATTTAATTTTTGATCAAACACAAAAAATTGGATGAAAAGGAGTTATATATTGAAATTTATAAATTTTTAATGTTTAGATATTTTTTTGAAACTTTTCTAATTTTTTATGAATTTATTTTAATTATTAAAACATTTAAAAATTTTATAAATCATGGTTGATGAGGCTGAGGATGTGGCATGATAACATGCTAAATTAACATGATAAAATATGATTATTGATGCATATCAAAGCATAAATGATTTCATTTCCATGCATGTTATCATACTTATGTGTATTTTTCTATCATTCCATGAAAACGTAATTATAATCTCAAAAATACTTTCAATTGGGGTTAAATATGATGATTTAAAAGACAAATAATTAATAACCCATCTTTACTTGAGATTGTAAAGGTTTTTAAAGTTAAGATAATGAGAGAAAAGGTATTATAAACATTTATTTATATTTTATTAAGTTAAAATCCCTAAAAGAATAAATGTATTTTTGAAATTAAAAATAAAAATCTTATTATTTATTCATTTTGACTTTTTAGAATGATAGATAATTAAATTTTGGAACAAATGAAAGAAATTTGGATTAATTTGAAGTTATATTTTAAAAGTTATGAAATTTCTAATTTTTAGGGATTTTTCTGGATTTCTTCTGAATTAAATTTGCGATTTTAATGTTAAAATTAAATAAAAATGCAAAAAGGGGGTTTATTTTTCTGCGCGGGACCCACGTGGATGCGACGTGGCATGCAAGGCAACGTGGCAGTGCCACGCGGGCCCACGTGGCGCCTACGCGGCGATGTCACGGATGCGCAATATTTATATTTATTACTATATAGTTTATAATGTATAGCCTTCCGTTTATCGGAAGGGAATTATTACCCCTCAGATATGTCGCACATTATAAACCCGATGGAGTTCAATAATTTGTTCCGTGTGGGACTAAGTCCCACACAATATTTGAGTGCAGGACACATGGCCAATTAAGGAGCGCTGGATCAACCGATCGAAGGATCTTCACGCGTGGATTAAGTGGACTCGCGGTCCACCGGATCTCATCAAAACACGTGCATTTTAAGGAGCGTTATAACGGCTGAGATTTAATCGCGCGGGGAGCATCTCAACCGTCAGATCGCGATTCAACGATTCGATCTTAAGCGTTTTTATAACACTAATCCACGCAGCTCATCTAGACCGTCCATCACAATCAGACGGCTATGAATTAATCAAAACGGTCCACGATGGACCGTTCCATCGTAACCGTCGATCGTTTTTGATCAGCGGTTACGCCCAAATGTATTATAAAACAAGATGTTCTTCGATGTTCTAAAGCATTCGAGTTGGAAATCAAGAATTTGATTTATCTAGACACCTCCCCTCTCATTTCTCTTGATCTCATCGTGTTCTATTCTCATTTCGGCACCTCCAGAGCCTTTGAAATCAAGATTTGGTGGAATAGAATAGGACAAATCGGCGCTTGAATCTCATCTTCGCGTTCTTCGTGTTCTTCATGATTAAGCGGTTTAATCGCGACGAATTGATCGCTAATTGGGATTAGTGGAAGCAGTTTTTCATAATCTACCTTCCTATCATGTTTAATTTCAATTTAGATGAGGATTTAAGGTTCAATTTCGTTTAATTTTAGTTAAAATCGCAATTTCTTAGTCCGAAATTTTCTCTCCACTTCGATCTTCAATTTTTCCACGAAATCAAAACCAAATTTGATGCTTCTTGATTCCGTGGAATCGATTTGAAGTTCTCTTTCATAATTTACCATTTTCCCCAATTTTTATCATCAATTCATCATCCGATTTGATCAATTTTGAAGAATACATCTAGAATTTCCTTAATTCCCTGTGAATTTGACCCTTATTTACCATTATACCCTTCAATTCGATACATTTTCATCAAATTGGTAAGTTCAGAAATATTTTTGACACGAGACCGTGTGAAATCAGCGACATCACGGTCCCGTCTCGTCAAATGTTAAAACAAAGAGGAGAAAAAGTCAAAAGAAAAAGAGAAATAAGAAGTTACAAGAAGGAAAATAACTGGGAACATCTTCTACCCTTATCTCTATCTCCACCATCATCTCTACCATTTACCTTATCCATCATCATCCATCTCACTTGGGAGTATAATCATCATAAGTGGTACCTTCTTTGCTTTTATAATCCACTTTGATTTATCAGCATGCTTGCTTTTAGCCAAGTCATACCCTTAGAAATAGTATCTTTTATTTCCTTCAGCCTCCTCACATGATGCATCCAAAGATAGGAATCCTTTTGAATTGCACTCTTTTAAGGAGAAAAGCGAGTTGAGGGGAATTCTAAGTACTAAGTAGCTTCCATTTTGAGGGAAGGAGTGATGTGTCTATGGAGAGGGTAAGGAGTTACATCCACTCATGAGAGAGTGAGAATATTTTCAGCACCATAGCATCATACCTTAGATAGGCTCACCTTGATTACAATCAAGAATTAGACTTGAGCATTAGCCTATGAGCACTACCCTAACATGTACTAAAGAAGTCAACCTAGAGATGGAATCTTGATCATTATGGCCTACACTATGAGGAAGACAGTGATCATACATTTATACAGTTCACCTTTTAGTAGTAGGATCAAAGGATGAAAAGACTTTCTAGGGAGATCATATAGTAAATTTCTAAGAGACTAGCAATAATTTAAGTTGGGGGGTGTGATAACATGCTAAATTAACATGATAAAATATGATTATTGATGCATATTAAAGCATAAATGATTTCATTTCCATGCATGCTATCATACTTATGTGTATTTTTCTATCATTCCATGAAAAAGTAATTATAATATCAAAAATACTTTAAATTGGGGTTAAATATGATGATTTAAAAGACAAATAATTAATAACCCATCTTTACTTGAGATTATAAAGGTTTTTAAAGTTAAAATAATGAGAGAAAAGGTTTTACAAACATTTATTTATATTTTATTAAGTTAAAATCCTTAAAAGAATAAATGTATTTTTGAAATGAAAAATAAAACTCTCATTATTTATTAATTTTGACTTTTTAGAATGATAGATAATTAAATTTTGGATCAAATGAAAGAAATTTGGATTAATTTGAAGTTATATTTTAAAAGTTATGAAATTTCTAATTTTTAGGGATTTTTCTAGATTTCTTCTGAATTAAATTTGTGATTTTAATGTTAAAATTAAATAAAAAAATGCAAAAAAGGGTTTATTTTTTCGCGTGGGAGCCACGTTTTATAAATAAATGTTTATAAAACATTTTCTCTCATTATTTTCACTCTAAAAAGCATTCATAATCTCAAGTAAAGATGGGTTATTAATTTATTCATTATATTAAACCCTTATTGAATGTATTTTTGATATTATAATGATTTATTATGGAATGATAGAAAAATACACATAATTATGATAACATGCATGTAAATGAAACCATTTATATCCTAATATGCATCAAAAATCATGTTTTATTATGTTAATATAGCATGTTATCACACCCCCCAACTTAAATTATTGTTAGTCTCTTAGAAATTTAATATATGATTCTCCCTAGAAAGTCTTTTCATCCTTTGATCCAACTACTAAAAGGTGAACTGTATAAATGTATGATCACTGTCTTCCTCATAGTGTACGCCATAATGATCTAGATTCCATCTCTAGGTTGACTTCTTTAGTACATGTTAGGGTAGTGCTCATCGGCTAATGCTCAAGTCTAATTCTTGATTGTAATCAAGGTGAGCCTATCTAAGGTATGATGCTATGGTGCTGAAAATATTCTCACTCTCTCATGAGTGGATGTAATTCCTTACCCTCTTCATAGAAACATCACTCCTTCCCTCAAAATGGAGGCTACTTAGTACTTAGAATTCCCCTCAACTCGCTTTTCTCCTTAAAAGAGTGCAATTCAAAAGGATTCCTATCTTTGGATGCATCATGTGAGGAGGCTGAAGGAAATAAAAGATACTATTTCTAAGGGTATGACTTGGCTAAAAGCAAGTATGCTGATAAATTAAAGTGGATTATAAAAGCAAAGAAGGTACCACTTATGATGATTATACTCCCAAGTGAGGTGGATGATGATGGATAAGGTAAATGGTAGAGATGATGGTGGAGGTAGAGATAAGGGTAGAAGATGTTCCTACTTATTTTCCTTCTTGTAACTTCTTATTTCTCTTTTTCTTTTGACTTTTTCTCCTCTTTTTTTTTTTTTTTTTGAAGCATTTCAGAAGACTAGAATGATGATGTGGAGGAGTTTTAGGATTTTTGAAGAGAGTGTGTAGCAAATGAAGTGTAGTGAAGGTATAAGTACATGTGGGAGGAAAAATGGAAGGTGAGATGGATGTGTGAGTTCACTTGGGAGTGTTCATCATCAAAAGCGAAGTTTAAAACACATTGGTGTATCTACTTGACTGCTTTAGAAGAGAAAGACTACATGCCTATTAGGAAATATAGGTGCTACAAAAATTTATGGATCATTGCACTCTTTAAAGGGGAAAGTCTAGAATCGAGAAATTCCTTATACTAAGCAGTTTGGGCTAATAATAGGTAAAGGATGGAATTTTATTTTCTCTCAAATACTCTCCTTTTCAATCATGGTTGATGAGGCTGATGATGTGGCACATGCCCTTGCATGTCGTCACGTGGCGGTGTATATGCATGCCATTTGACGCACGCGTCTGCGTGATTAGTGTGTAAATAGTTATTAAAGTGCCCTTAATAGGCATAAGTTGTTAGAGCACTAGTTTTGACGTAAGCATTTCTCCTTGAATTTCTATTTTTATGAAGAGTCATTGAGTTTACTTTGAATCATTAATTTTATTGTATGACTTTAATTTTACATACATAAATTTTATTCTATGTTTCTTTGAAGTTCATGGGTGCACTTAATTTCAGGAAAATTGAAGCTATCTCCTCACTCATATCCTTATGTATACATTTATAATCATCATGTCATAAAATAAGTAATATTAATTTTGTAGCTAACTATAACTATAGTTATATGTCGTCATTTATATGCCCATGTCCATTTCCATTTAGTTATATATATTACTTGGTAATATGCTTAGTTTTTTATATTACATATTGTTAATACCTTTGAGGGCATTATCATAATTATTTCGCCTCTCTCCTAATCCGATATACTATAAAGACATTAGGGTTTGAAAAATAGAGATAATAATCTCCGCAATAGCTCGATCGTCTCCGCGCACGAAATCTCCCTTCCCTGCAATTTGATCGGAGAAGAGAAAATAAGAGAAGAATCCCTGGCATTAAGAAAAACCCTCATTTTGTTGTCAGTAATCCGATTCTTCATTCTTCACTGTGGTCGACAAAGAAAATGCCATCACCTTTAGTCTTACATCGGGTTGCAGAATTGTTGTCGACATTGGTTCATCTACAAGTTTCATTTTTGTTTTTTCTTCTGATCATTCTTTGTCAACAAATCTCAAATCTGTGTGTTGTGTATTTCGTTTATTATTGTTTTACGGATATTAATAAATACCACCTTTAGTGTTTTAATATTTTCGCTTACTGATTGTCTCGCAAGTACTTCCTATAAATTTTCTAATCAACTGCTCACTCATCTTACTCTATCTTTTGCAGGTGGTAATTGGTCATTCGTTTCTAATCTCACAAACAGCTGTCTATCACGATTAATCATTTTATAAAGTGTGATTGTCCTGATTACATCTCTTTTCTGATTTTCTTCTTCAATATTTATTACTATTACTTCCTTTAAATTTCATACATACATATAAACTTCTAACTGCAGATTCAATTTCAAATCTACAGTAGCAAGTAATTGGTAATTGTGATTTTCAATTCCTGTGATTACATACTAAGACTGAATCATATATACATAGATACACATGTTTGGTTACAATTAAAGTTTTTGATTTGTAGTACCAGACACTTGGTAAGGTACATTCTCAAACTCGTTATTGATAACTTCCGAAAGTTATCACGTAATTTACATGATTTGCAGGTTTATTTCACAATTATAAGCTCAGTAAGTGTTGTGAATCACTGTTTAATAGAAAAGCGTTGTTTTTAATTTGTTATAACCAAACTTACTAAACCGGTGTAATTAAAACTCTTTGGGCTTCAAAACCCAAAGGGGAAGATCTTCTCACGTTACTTTTGTCTTTTAGCAGGGTTCACTCACGCGGATTCGGAAGACGACAGAAAGGAAGAGGAGGGAAAGATCTTCTCATGTTGCTTCTGTCTTTTAGCAGGGTTCACTCATGCGGATCCGGAAAATGATAGAAAGGAAGAAGAGGGGAAGATCTTCTCATGTTGCTTTTGTCTTTTAGCAGGGTTCACTCACGCGGATCCGGAAAACGACAGAAAAAGAAGAGAAGGCAGGAAATTAAAACTCACCTTGATATGGCTGCAGGAGGTAGTTCCTGAGGCCGGAAGAGAGCGCAGATCAAGTTCTCCATAGGTCTTGTCTATCCCAGATCCAATGATGGAGAAGGCTTCAACCTACTGTTAGAAAACCCTATGCGCTGCAATTTTTTTGCATTCTGAATTAAGGAGAAGAAGAGGTGGAACTTCCATCCGATTCGGCGTCCTGAGAGAGAGAAAAAGGAGGAAGCTTATCCAACTTGATATTCTGCAGGAGAGGAGGAGGAATCTACCTTTCGAGCCGGTAAAACCTCTCTAGGTTGACTCTGGTAAGTGCAAAAATCTTCCATTCCAGTCTTCCTGCGGTTTTCTGCCTTTCTTTTCTGTTCAGATCGACCTAGTGAGCTCTAGACAGCAGCACTTTCATCTTCATTTTCCACACTCCCGAGTCATCCTTGCAACTGTTGTTTTCCGGTGCGAGGTGAAATCGGGAATGGCGCAGATCCTTCACTCCAACCACAGGAAGCTCACCTCATCAGCCGCTACTGCGCCGGGAGTCTTGATCTGCGCTTCCCTATCTTAATGCTATTTTATCGTATTTTTCTTTAGTTGATAAAACAATTTATGTCCTCTTTTCCTTTCAACTAAGCTTGTTATTTGTTTGAAGTTGTAGAATCTTCATGGGATTGTTTGTTGGACTAATCTCATTTTAATACCTTTCAATATGTTCTAGCAATTTCCCTCCTGTTCTGACTGTTGTAAGTTGGTTAGTGGCCTAACCTAAGTGATTAAAATAAATATATAAATATACATATATATATATATATTTAGATACATAGTTTTCATCCTTAAATTTCTCTGAATCATTACTTGCTCCCTGAGGATGATCCCTTACTCACTCCTATAGTTGTTTGCCTTAAAAAAAGAGTGCATAGGAATTTATTGTGTAATCTGATTTACCAACAATTCGTGAACACTGACTTCGGGTTATCAGTTATCATTTCCGATAAGTTAGAATATACACATATATACTTGATTGCAGTCATAGTCTCTGATTTGCAGTATCATACACTTGGTAAGGTTTATTCTCAAACTCTGTTATCATTTTCGATAAATTAGAATATTCATATTTATTTGATTACCATCCTTAAAGTTCATCAATTCCTTTGTTGGTTTGGTATTCTCATTGAAGTTACAATCACTGTTTAGATTTAATATTCTATCATTTCGTAATCATTCTTATAATATGTTTAGACTTAATATTTTGTCATTATTTATTCCATTTCTTAGTCATTCTTATAATCTGTTTAGATTTAATATTTTGTCATTATTAATTCCATATCTTAGTCGTCCTTATAATCTTTTAGATTTAATATTCTGTCATTATTAATTCCATTCCTTAGTCCTTCTTATAATTTGTTTAGATTTAATATTTTGTCATTATTAATTACATTCCTCAGTCCTTCTTATAATATGTTTAGATTTAATATTCTATCTTTATCAATTTTACTTCTCAGTCATTTTTCATAAATCTGTTCACAATTAATTCTTGGTTGTGGTAAGTTAATACTGGTGAATTACTATCTCAACTAGCATACACTCAACAGAGGTACGGTAATTTAAAGTTGTGGGTTTAGAGTTTTTTTGTCTTCTCTTGTTTTCAGTAATTTATAATTTTTATTACCTTAACATTTTGCATTTGATACAATAGGTCAAGTCAACCCTGATTAATCAAGTCAACCCTGATTAGGTCAAGTCAACCCTGATTAAGTCAAGTCAACCCTGATTAGGTCAAGTCAACCCTGATTAGGTCAAGTCAACCCTGATTAGGTCAAGTCAACCCTGATTAGTCAAAGTCAACCCTTCTTAGTCAAAAGTCAACCCAAAGTCAACCAGAAGTCAAAAAGTCAACTCTAGTCAAAAGTCACCTAGAAGTCAAAAAAGTCAACGCTGGTCAAAAGTCAACCCTGATAAGAAAATCAACTCCATAAGTTACTTGTCTTGTGTGTCTCACTTATTCATGATTTTAGTCTCACTTATTTGCTATCATCATCTCATATACCTATCAGCATTTAGACAAAAAGATTCTTGCATTTACACATACGGAGGTCGGGGAGTGTCTCATTTGTTGAAACGAGAAGGAGTCCAGACTTTGGGAGCGAGAAGACCAAGTGGAGCCTAAATACAAGGTCTCAATTTACTGGTGGTCGGCAATACTAGAAAGAGAGGGATGACAGGGCGTGAAGGGACGAGCGATCGTGTGGAGATCAGACTAAGGGAGTCAAGGCGTCCAGGAGCCGAGGAGGTCGAGGCCTAGAGGGTAGTGTCGTAGGGTCAGGTAAAGATGAGTGTTAGGTTTGCCGTTGGGGGCAAACCTAAATCCTTTGTATTGAACATTGTCCTTCACCCATTTGAAGGGTGAGAGGATTAGGTTTCTTTTGGTGAGGATTGAGGCTCCGAGTTGACAGTACTCGGGGCTGGATTAAGGGACATTAGGTTCCCCAACCAGTATAAGAATATTTGGTGCATCGAGAGGACGAAAAGAGAGTGCTTAACCAATGAATCTTAGCAAACAGAAAAGTAGAGATTAACAATTAAAATTAACACATAAACCTAATTCACCCCCCTCTTAGGTTAAACCACCACCCCCTATTGGGACTTTCATAAGCTACACATATAGTTTGGTGGGCTATTTATATACACAAATTCCCTTTATTTTTTCAATCTGGGACTATGTGTATCTTTATTTTTTGGACATGATGTGACATGCTATGGAGCGCACGATCTCACGATTCAATCTCGACCCTCCATTTTCACTTAAATGGATGGGGTATGTGGTCATCTCTAATTGGGCGTGGATTCCTTTTTTCATTTATGATGAATCCTAGCCATTGATTGGAAGAGTTATAACGGCCAAGATTCGACATCGCCAATGGACTTCTAGGATGCGTGGTACCATCTCAAGCATCCGACAAAGATTAAACGGCGTGAGTTTACACGATGTTTCTTCTTCATGCACGACGTGGCTTAATAATGATGGAAACGACTTGATGGTGTCGATTTACATCTTGGTGCTACATTTGAGCCATTGATTGAAGATGAAGAGGCAAATCGAATGGCCACGCCCAATTCATACTCTATTTATACCCCCCCCTGCAACGGTGTAAAGCATTTTTGTGATTTCAATCGATCAAACCTATTGGACAGTATAATCCTTGAATCTCCTGCTTTTCTTCTTCTAGACTCATTTTTGCATCCAAGAAGTGCTTGAAATCAAGAATTTTTCAAGGGATAAGGAGGAATTCCTCACTTGAACTCCAAATTTTTATTTTTCAAAACACAAATGAAAAGCCCTGATCAAGCAATTAATTGGATCCTTTTAAGTGCGATTTTGAGTTAGATTATGTTTTTTATTCCTAATTTTTTCTCTTATATCATTAGATTTTAATTTTACGAGATTTAGTCATTTTCTCTCTTTGTGATAGAATTTTTTCTCTTTTATTTTCGCTCCTTGATTTCTCCGTGAATACTAATCTAAATTGAGTGATTTTTTATTCCGTAGATTCTTCTTATAGTTTTCTTTGTAAAAATATCAATTTCCCTTCCACCTCAATTCATTGTCCAATTTGATCGAAAATTTGATTAGATCTAAAAAAATTCCCTTACTCACCATTATCCTAATCAATTCATAATCAAATCGTAATTTCAGTGACTTTGTAAATTATTTCAATATGAGAAAGTGTGTTCTCAATGGTCTCACAAATTCGGTTCGTCGGTAAGGTTGACAAACAAGGTGTTTTTGGGTATATAGAGTTAATAACTACTAGGGACAGATGGGCCTAGAGGGTCATACACATACGGTCTATGAGCATTGGTAGACATGGACATAATTATGAGGGTTTTTTTGAAAATTTTGCATACGTAGTATTTGTAAATGAGGGAGGACAATCACAACTCAAGGTGCCCATACAAGCCTTATGGAAATTCTCTCTGTTGTTCTCTTTCTCCCTTGATGAAGAACGTTAAAGAGTTTGGTGAACATGTGGACAGTGCTAGAGGGTGGACACAAACAGCTTCAAGAACTCCTTCAAGTGAACCCAAGTAAGAATAGATTTTTATCTATACTAAATGATAGGATCATTGGTTCTTGATGCCTTGGTGTTTTAGAATGTCCAATACAATATATTCCACTATGTTCAATGTTTTATCAAAATTTTGAAAGCCTATCAAGCATCAAATCACAACACTTCGAAAGAGAGAGAGCCCTATATATTAAGAAATAAGAGGGACCCACCAAGGTACCAAAATACATGTTACAAGAACTAGGTTCAATAACCAAAATACAAGAGATAAATACATACAAACAAACACACCTCTTCACACTTATATAGATAGTTTATTGTTATTACAATATTTGAAAAAGGTACTCTAAAAAATTTTAAATCTCAAATTGTAAACACACTTGCTCTAGCTCTACGTCTACAACATCTATTTCCAATTTAATGTTATTGAAACTGTATTAAATAATATTTTCAATGAAAACTTATTTTTATTCTTTTTCCAATGTTTTTCTTGCAATTATACCTAATGAACCCATTTAATATTAATTCATTTATCTAACTAATAAATAGTTTTTCTTCAGAATCCAATACATCATTCATCTTTATTCTTAAATAGATCCTTTAGTCAAGGGTAGATTTATCATTTTGTGGAATGGAAAGGTGGTTGATTAAGATTAAATTTTACTATCCGTTAAATTATGTCTTTCTATGGGATGACATTCTTCCATCCAATATTTTAATGTACATTATACATGTGTTAGATTTTGAGTCCTTTTGGAGGAAAACATGCTAAAAGCAAAGAAAATAAGCATGTCTTAAACTCTTAAGCGTCCAATATTTACACAATAATTAAAGAAGAAATGAGGATCAAATTTTTGTATGAAATTACGAGTATCTTTTTCACATACCACAAAATTAGAGAAATCACAAATATATAGTAAATGGAAGAGTTCTTGAAACTTTATTAAGTTTAAAAATTTTAAAACGTGTAAAGGAATTCATAAACAATTCAAAATTTCCCAAAAAATTCAACATGTGTATATACAAACATTTGCGAACTACGTTAGATTTGAAATTTTTTTAGAAAATTTAAAAAACTCTCATTAAATTTCGTTAACCTCCAGAGAGTAAGATTAAAAATAAAAAAAATTTCAAATTTTACCATCAAATATTAAAAAAAATGGATGAAAAATTAAAATCAAACATATGTTGAATAATATTAAATTATTATTAAAATATTAAAAAATATTATTAAATTATGATGATATTGAAATATCAAAGGAAAATTATAATAATACTGAAAATCTTGGATATTCTTCAATAAAAAACATAATCTTCATGAGATAAAAAGTTTAAACAAAATAAGAAACATTTCCATAAAACAACTATGTAAGATTCATAAAATTAAAATTTCAATTTATTTCAATAAAATCTGATGAGAAACAAGAATTTGTGGATTACTTAAAAAAATAATAGAATTCCAAAAATAGATTTTGATTAAAAAATCATCAAAAGGTTTTGATTTAATGAAAAAATTGAGAAGAATAGAATGTTAGAAGTAACCCATGAAGAGGTTCTATAATGCAATTGATTTTGGTGTGCAAGAAAAAAGAGTTAAAAGTTGTTATTCTTTAAATTTCAAAATTAGTGAAAACCTCAAAGTTTCAACTTTCAGAATTTTTCCCCAAAAATCCCAAAGTTTGAACAAAAGAACATAGAATTGAAAGAAAAAAACTTAAAATTCTGAGGCTAAATGGAATAAATAGTGAAAATCTTGGAATGCCTAAAAATTACTACAAGGGCACTGAAATTGAAAATTATCTAGAAAAATGTCCTAAAAATAATTAAATTTTGTGTTGTAAAATGGGAAAGGATTTTAATGAATACTTCAAGTTGCAGAGTAATCTTGAAAACTCAGAAACTGGTTATAATTAGGAGAGATTTCAATGTTTCTGAAACCCCAAATTCCAAAGGACTTTGGAAGAGAAGGAAACAATATTTAAATCACATATATTCCTTAAAATCTGGTGTGTAAGAAAATCAAAATAAAAAATTTGGAAATTGAAAAATAATTAAGAAACTTTTTCATCGTGATTAAGTTCAGAAAAATTCCAAAACCCATATAGTCACTTCTACTTAAAGTAGGTTCACATGATCATAATTTATCCAAGGATGATAACCAAAACTTGATAAATCTTTAAAAAAATTAAATTTTAAAAATTCTAGAAATTTCTAGAAAATTCCCACAACATCCTGAATTCTAAGAAATCAATCAATTACAAGAGGAGATATAAGACTTTATGGGAAATTATTAAAACAAACTATTAAAAACATATTCAAAAGAGGAATGTTTTCTAAGTATATAAAAAAATCCCGCCAAATACTGAAATATTTTTCATTAAGATCATATGTATAAATTGTATAAATTTCAAATTTTAGAAATAAATATAAATAGTTTCCCTTCATCTTCATGGAGCGTAAATTATTATCAATTTTTATTATGAAGCTAGCTGTTTATTCATGGAGCGTTTAATATTTTCTGTCTTTAGCCAATCCCCTCAAATCCCCAGTTCTTCTACGGCACAGAATTTTCGGAGCATTTTATTCACACTCATTCATCAGAGAAAGCATTTTATTTGAGCGACGAAAGGCTCAGATGGCTGCGTAAGAGCGACCATTTTATTTTAAAGGAGGAACGGGGGAGATGAGGCAGTAACAGCAGAGGGAAAAACAACATCTAAGGAGCTGAGTTATTCGTTTCCGGTTCGTCGTCGGTACAGAGCTTGGTGCAGTAACACTTCGCCGTCACGGAAGCGCACAGTCCGCTGGTATAGCCTTCTCCCTTGCACGTATTCACGCAGCGAATCACGTCGCAGAATCCCGAGTACCGACGGCTCGGCTTCTCGCAGAGTTGGTCGCGGTTTCGCCCTTCAGTCAACGCTGGAAACGCAAAGCAAATAATAATATTGGCGCAATAGAGCAAACAGGGAAGAAAGCTCGGGAAGAGAAGGTATTCTCAGGGTACCTGAAGAGAGCAACGCCGTTAAGAGCAGAACGCAGAAGACTTTCATAACGCAGCCCCTTGAGCTCCATCACCTGCGAGAGAGTATTGTGCAGAGGTCTGCTGAAGATCGGTCCTATTTATAGACGCGCAACGCAGAGATATGGCGGATTGGCGCCCGAGAATTTCGACGGACGCGTTTAGTCATTATTTCTCTGTTACCCGCGATGCGAAATCTATCGTGTCTCTCGGAGGATACGATCTCTATTTTTACAGATCCTCTAGAACACGCGGGCATAATGGGATAGCACGAAGGGGTGAAAGAAAGCTTCGGGATAGAGAGAGAGATAGGGGAACATCATCACACATAGGAAGCTCCACAAACTACGGTCTCTGTAACCATTAAGGGTCATCAAGATCCAACGGCTGGAATACTTGCAGCCTTGAAATCGTATCCTATTCAAAGCAAACTATATATCGCATAAATTACCCACCCATAGAAATAGATAGGAATTATTTCACTGATTAAGGTTAGTTTACTGTGCTGAGCTACGAGCATCATTTGCTGGGGAGGGAAAGCGGGTAGGGTCCAATCGGTCCATGGGAGTGGTGATGCCTGAGGTCAATGGGGCGTATTACTCTTGTTCCTCTCTGAACAAGAGCAAGACGATGATGGAAAACAGGATGTTGCTTACCTCCAAGACTCACAATGGAAGAAAAAAAAATTACTTTCTTTAAGTTTATGGAGTTGTTTCCGGATATGGGGCTGGCTACGACGACAACACCAAAGATTAGATAAAACATTTTAATCGAGATATTTGACTTCAAACTTTATCAATTAAAGAATACATTGAACCTCAAATTTATTGCACTTAAAAACTTTGTAATTTAAACCAGCAGATAGTCTCTCAAGTTTCAAGGCCAAGCAAACTCTCTCTCTCTCTCTCTCTCTCTCTCTCTCTCTCTCCCTCTCCCTCTCTCTTCTCCGTTTATCTGTGTTACATTATCCGGCGTAGCAACTGACCTATCTAGGAAACCCTGCGTCTGCAGTGCTACGAGGAAAAGGGAGGAGCTGAAAAAGAAATCGTAGTCCTAACACATGCTCACAAAAATTGTGAACAAATCCTTTTTCATATGTTTTTTTCAAATTATGCGTAGCCGTTGCGAACTAGTATCAAATTATGGCCGTTAAGACGCATAAATGTATGTAACAGCCGTGGGACTCTATTTCTAGGCAAGACTTCCATTTCAGCGGAAACTTCCTTTCGTTTCTGTGGCGGAGTCGGAGGTGATCATGCGGGAAGGCTTGACCATCTCCAGCTTGGAAATTTTCCAGGTACGATCTCCGGCTTCACCTCTCTCTAGATTCTACGTATCTTGTAATCAGGCGGAGATCGGTTAACATTTCTAACTTCTGACTATCTTTACCAAAGGTCATCGAAATCCTTCTTGTTCAGGGTTTTACCAAGATTTGATGATCGAATCCCTCTTTCTCTCCGCTTAGAAGGGAGCTGAAGAGAAGTCTCTACGTGGTTTTAGGACATGACAGCTTCCCGTCATGAACACATGAGAATCTTCTGCTTCTTATTCAACGTGAGAGGATTCCCTTAACCATTGCAGCACAATATCCCTTATAAAAAGTATAAACGAGTGTTGGGGGTGATTTTCCACCCTGGGCACGGCTAGCACCCTCCGAGGTGGCGCCCGGTGGTGCGCAGTGGCACGCGGTGATGAGCGCCAGAGCATGCCAGGCTGCTCAATGGGTGCTACAGTATCCGCCAAGCGGGTACACACTCGTTAATTGATAAATGCACTTTAATTGACGCGATGGAGATTTTGAGCTCCACAGATGTACACTTTAATTGATTTAATGCACATAAAAATATTTTAATACCCATTAAAATTTTGAAATCGAAAACCTAGATATCATGGGCTAAATGTGAGCTTTTAAATTTACACAACTAAGCTCTTATCCTTTTCCTCTCTTTGTAAATATGTGTGAATGCATGTAATGGATGTGCTTAGACAAGGATGCATGCATATATGGATAAATGCATGGACAAATCAATGTCTGAGTGTGGGAATGGATGGTTGAAAAAAATGTATACATGTATTGATGGATGTCCTCATGAATGTATGAAGGTATAGATTAATGAATGCATTTTACTATGATTTTATGTATGTACATACTTGTGTATGAATGTATGGGATGATGAAGTGACAAATATATATCTACATGTTATGATAAATGTCTGAATGGATTAAGGAGGGTAAATGATTAAGGAGGTAGGTAGATTTAAGGAGTGATAAATATTATGTGGCCTATTAGCCCAATCATAGTTCCATGTATCTCGTATATATTCATTGAAACAAAATTTATTTATGTTTATTCTTGTGTAATGTTTGTCGTGGAGTTCATGAGCATAAATGATGACTAAGTGAATTATTATGAGATCACGATACAGTGATCACTAGTCTTTTAAATATATGTTCTAAAAAAATTGTTATTCGTAGGATATTTAAGAAGGACATATAATTATCTAAAAAAACAACACTATCTGATTTGACTCATATGATGACCATGGTTGATCTTGTGGTCATAGGTATGGAAACACCAAGGATAGATAGTGGGTATATGATTGTCGAACAATTGATGATAAGATCATTGGAGCTCAGCACCTCAATGTTTTAAATGTTCTATGAAATATATTTTTGTTGTGTTTAATATTTTGATTGAAATTTTGAGAGCTTATCAAGAATCAGGTCCCAACAAGAAAGGTTCCAGCCAAAAGGTAGTGAGGAACACTGATTTTTCCCAAAAGAGTAAGGGTTATGTCGAGAAGGTGGCAATGTTTGCATTCAGTGATGCCATTCTACTAAGACATGTGAGGGCATGTAGTTTGATGGAGAATGTCATAGGTTATGCAAAGGTCTTATAGGATAGTCTAAAAAAACTCAAGAGCATTGTTAGTGCAAGGAATTTTGGGAGTTTTGGAGTATTTAGTAGAAATTTCTGAACAAATTGACAAATGGATGGCAGCGTGTCAATAAGATCTTTGAGGAGATACACCCAAGAAGCTTAGGAGAAATCATCCACAAAGACTATATAGTATTGGAATCCTAAGATCAATGAAACAAGGGGGACGTCCTCACACATCACAATGAACAAGATCAAAACAGGTTTTTACTAGGAATATATCAAGTTGAAGCTAAAAGACACAAAAATATTTGTCTAGTTGACATGACTAACACTCAAAAGGGAAAAAGTTCCTAGGAAGAGCTTGATGAATTTTAGAGATGCTAGAGTGGCCCAACCTTTGATGTCACTGAAGGGCAGATTTAGATGAGGACAAAAGGCAAGAAAGACTAGTTGGGAGATGGTTAGGAACAAACTCGTAGAGGCCAAGTCCAGTCTCATGCCCCAAATCAATCCTCTTCTTTGCCTGAAAATCTTGAAAGGTACAATGATAGGTAAACTAGTAAACCTAAAAATAAGGCTTTAGATAGTACCGATGGATAGGAAGTTGAAAAGAAAATTGAGAACATAAAGGACATAAAATAGTGGAAGTGAGGGTCTGAAATTAGCCTCATAGTGTCCCACAATACGATAGGTGTGACCATCATCATGAGAAACAAAGGAAGGATTAGGTTCATGAGATAAATGAGTAAGGAGGGAATAGTTACTTGACCTATGGGCGGAGGCCCTCGAGTTCATAATTCAAGACACAAAAGAGGAAGCAAGAAGACTAGTACTTGTGCCAAACATGGAGGCATGATGAGTGTAATGAGAAGCTCTACACATATCATGAAGCTTCATCAATTGATTAAACTCCTCCCCAAGAAATGGTCATAGTGCAAGAAGATGAAGAGTATCCTCTTTGTCTTCTTCATCAGTAGAAGCAAAACAGATGACCTCATCAAATTTGTCAAACTTCTACCAACAATAGTCTGAGTGGTGACCATATCACTAGCAATGCTCAAATGGAGGAAAGGACTAATTTTCCATTCCTCGACCATGTCTTGGCCATCACGACCGCATCTACAACCACCTTCTACACTGTGCCCCTTTCTGGGAGAACCAGAAGATAGGAGTGTTGTAGAGACCAAAGATGTAGAAGTTAGAGGTCCTAGTGATGGTGCCTATAGAGTCCCAAATGCCACATGTAGTGTAGTAGAGAATGTAGTGGTGAGTGTTGGAAGATGTGTCTCACTCAAAATAGAACCTCGAATCTAAGAGCTGATTAAGGGGTCGAGCCAGCAAGAAAAATGGCTACATATTGCTACTAAGAATATGGACATTGAGTTGCAATGTCCATCATATGCCATTGATATAGCTCAAGCTGGTTGAGGTGTCCACTGACTAATGCATAATAGTCTTAAAGGCAATACCTGGACTGCTTTGTCTTGAATAACTAATCATACTAATTATCATATGTGAGATACTGAACTTGTATAACTACACATTAGCCCATTAGTCCCATATTGCTTTGGTCAGACTAATGGAGTGCAAGGACTCATTAATAGAAGGGATAGCCATATTCAGTAGCCATGATGTAACTATCTCATCCTCAGTGAACCGCACCGAACAGCTCTAATCTCTCAATGGAGGAGGCTCATCAATCAGAAAGGAGAGATGACTAAAGTTCAAGTAATACACTACCTCTATCTTCTAGATGTGCAATGACACCATTGATGAGCCAAAAGGAGGATTACAAGATCATTAAATATTCTATGCCAATAAATGATTGGTAGACAAAGAATCTATAACCAAAAAGATGATTTTGATTCATATACTCCACAAGTGACCATAATTACCCAATATAAGAGCAAATGATTGGATCAAAATTAAGAAGGGTATAAAAATCATGTTCTGGAAAAGAAATACAAAAATTTCTCATGATGAGAAATTTGATGACTATGTCAAAATGAGATCATTAAAATATAATCCTAAGCAAACCCCAAAAACTTGATATCATTTTAGACAGGAAAAAATGAGGATCTATGTCCTCAAGAGGGAGAGAGATAGAAACCTCCTTTATGGAGAGATAATGATGTCAATAAGGAAGACCAACTAAGATGTAGCATAATAAGGTAAAAGAAGCAAAAAATGTAGCCAAAGAACACATGCTCACATTGACTATCATTCTCTCGCTCCATCAATATCTTTTCCCAATTAAAGATATTGGAGAAGCTTGCCAAGGTCTTTCTTCATAATGGATCCTTCTTAATTATATTCTTCTCTTATATTTCGGTAGAACTATTCAACAATCTTGATATTGATGTTGATATTGACTTTCTATGATTTATTTTTTAAGTTGTAGCATCAAATAATTGGAATATGGACTGCATGCAGTTGATTTCTTAGTAAATGTCCTGATTACATTTTGATTGATTTGGTAAATGGGGTTCAAATTTGTAGTAGAATGGGGGATTTTTCTTATTTCATTATAATTTTAACAGTATTGATTTCGATGAAGTTTTTTTTAAATACCACCCAATGTCAGTCTGGATTTTCATGTTGGGCAGGGGCCAGAGCTGAGGCAATTCTTAGGTGCAAGTTTAGGGTTCCGAAAAAAGTGAGGCCACAACCGAGAATGGCGATCTTTAGTTAAAAGCGATCAAAAGGTGATGAGATGGATACATGAACCAATTAAAGATTTATATATCGATATAGATATGTCATAAGGAGCTCAGGACGTTTGAGAGCTTGGAAGCTGCTCTCATGCCACTGAGCACAGCTCCCTCGACGCTTGGACTTACGCAAAAGTCTCCGCAGATGGCTAAGCGCTTGTTATCATCCCACAAACACATGGCTTCTCCGCCAATGCTGGAATCAGGAAAGGCACTTCCCCTGTAAATTTTCAAGGTTAGTTTAAATAATACCAAAGCACACAATTATGAGCCTAAGAATGTCTAAGGTCAATAATATTTGACAGACCTGTGGGGAAGAATTATAATACTTGTGAAGGAAATGTCCATAATTTGAGTGTGTAATTTAAGACTTTTCTAAACCAACCATTAAAACAATAGATAATAAAGAAAATGGATGGAATTCCATTTCATAGTTAAATATGAAATTGAGCAATATATATATCAATAAAGGATATAGTTTACAGGAGAGAAGACATATGTATATGAGAATGGGAAAAACTTACCATCGATGAGCTTTCATGAAGAAAGGGCGAGAAGTAGTGAGACCAGTCCTTTCGAATTCTTGCAAAAGCTCTTCTGCAATCTCCCCAAGAACACCAGTACAATGTTTTTTAAGTCCAGTTTTACTGATAATGCCGGCAGCATATTCTGCTGTTGAATGCAACACCCAACATTCACTGGAATGAAAGTACGAAATCTTCTCTTGTAAATCAATAATAGTGATACTGAATTTCAATCAATGACCCTACCAATTGGAAGATGAGAAGACCCGGCCTGGTTTGCTAGAATCACAAAATGCCTTATTAAGAACCTTAGAGTTTTTGAAATAGAAGCCTTTCACTGGAACCTGAGATAAGAAATTACACAATATCCTTTCATATTCACTGGCACCAGGGAGAACTTGAGGTCTGCATCAGCACAATTATGTGGGAGAGAAGAAATAAATGGGGTGTGGATATCCTTGTAAAAGGCACGTTGAGTTCTCTCTCTTTTTTCTATGATTATTCTAAGACCCTTAGTTTTCCCTTGGGGAACAGAGAGAAAACAGAAATAATGCCCCAGACTAACAAGAGCTACCTGAAGGAGGAGCAACAGGGAGAAGATGCAGAATAACAACAGAGAAAGAAGAGGGAAGAACAAATTTGAGAGTCAACCAAAAAACTCCCGCTTGGCCGGCAACCCCTTCTGATGGCCTTCCCATGAAGACACTACCCTTTTTATATTCTTGGCTGGCAAGGAGTATTTACCGTCAATTAGCTGGAACTTGGCTGGGATCCCCAGACGGTGGCTAATGTGACCCCTTTAACAGACTTCTTTTTTTATATATCACGATGGAGGCTTGACTAGAATCAACCAGAACATTATATCCCTGCCCAAGGTGATCATTTTCATGAAAAATGATAGGCAATGTCGCAAAGAAAAAAGCATTTTGCCTTTTTACGATTGAGATGGTAAGGGGTAAAATGTACTCATCAAAAAACCTGGGATATGGAACAGAAAGTCTACGAAATTTATTTTCACACCTGTGATAAAGGCTCTGAAAAGGCAAGCATAAGAGCGTAGCATGGACGGACAGGGATATCTTGCAACTTCCACGCGAGGTCTGGTAGTAAGGTGGCATCTGAGAAATATGATGAAAAATCAACAATATACATAGGTAGTAACAACTGATTGGTTTGAATCAACAATTAACATTTTATGATGAAGTTGATCAACTTCTCGGTCTGCTTAATCAGGATCAACAATTTTGTTATCACTGAAGAGAAGATCCAACAGTGGATTATTGGATTCGAGAACAGGAGGCAAATATGGGGAGAGTGCATGAGAATCAGAGAACAGGAGACTCAGAGAGAAAGAAGGCAATGGCTACCACTCTTCTGCCATTCCCAATATCCTGTCTCAGCTGAAAAATGGAGAAGAGGGAGAGGGAAGGCGTGAGAGACAAGAAGTAGGAGAAAGGGAGAGAGAGAGAGAGAGATAAAAGAGAGAAAAGGGCCATCAACATGGTCCAGACAGAGGTCAAATATTCAACTGCCCCAGGGCCCAGCTATCTCATTTGTGGAAACCCAAGGCAAGAAGAGCGTTCAAGGAATTAGGAGGCTTTTACCCCTTATAAAGAAGATAGAGACCTGACACAAGAGAGAGAATTTTATAGTAGTGTCATTGGGCCAGAAGAGGCTTGCTCATATCATTATATCGGTAAACAGACCCCAAACGGCCCTTTTATGTGTTGAAATGTCCAGGTCTTGTATTAAACTACTGTTGGTAGACCTCATGAAAGTAAGTAATTTTTGAAATTTGTTCTCATATTTTCGTTTTTGAAAAAGGGATGAATTTGATATGAAAGACATGAAAGGGTGAATTTCTAAAACAGAAAATCAAAGTTATGTCACTTTGGCACAAAAACAAAACCTAATGGAGGAGGTCTTCCACTCAAGGACGAATGTCTCCTACTGAACAAGTTTTTGTCTGAGACCACGATGCTATCAAAATGACCTAAGCTTTCGCCAGTCGGTCCAAATAATGACCACAAGTTCCTTTCTTCCAGCCAATCTAACTTTCCAACGGTAGTTTGAAACTTCGCTTCAATTCCTGGAAATTAAATACATACATTGAGAACGAGAGAGACTTTCATCTGGCGCAGTTTCAAAATTGAAGGAATAAGGGTTCAGATGCTACCAGGTCGAGTACAGAGGGCCTTGGGTATTGAGTTCATTCCTGGAACACCCACATACTTCTTGATTGACTCTTCCTTGTGGAAAAAAGGCAACTCAGAGACACTGAAGTACCATATCTTACTTTGAATTACAATTTGGCATGAAAATAGTCTTTTTGACTGCAAACTTTTAAAAGACAGTGCGGATGATGATACAATACAACCCCCCACTCCACCTAACATAGAGGCCCCAATAAGCTTGAGGATGTTAGAAAATATAGACGGTGGATAGAGCACAGGGAGAAGAAAGAAGCATAAAGAGTCTTAGAATCAGGCATGACATCGATTTAGTCAATCCTCTAAGTTTTTATCTCTCTCATCGGGTTCCAGAGCTCCAGGTAGAGATCTTCTCACCTGCCGTCTCCTCTGCCCTTGGCTCTCCTCTTTCGATTCTCTCCCTCCTTTCTCTCATGTTGGTGCACATTGTTTCCAGTCAGGAAACTTCTTGGGACTTAAAATCGATTTTTTTCTGAGTCAAATTTTGTAGATCCCTATCTATATATCCCCATCCGGAAACCTTTCGGATGTCAAAGTCAAACAAAGGGACATAAATGTCATCACAAGATAAATGAAAATATACGATATGCAGAAACGTATATAATCTAGAGAGAGATTCTCACATTCTCCAAATCCGTGAACTTTTTGGTGTTCATGTCAAAGCACCCGAATTTCTCATTCCATTCGGCCACAAGGCCCAATCCCTCCCAAGAACGGACAACATCCATCGCCTCCTCGTTACTAATATTAAAATAAGGGGCGCCGTGGTCAAATACGAGGTCTCCGTTTTCAGTCGCTTCTCTGAAATGATTATTCACAAGCTCAAATTTCCACAATAGGAGAACAGAAGAAGACGAATTGGGAAACCCACCTGCGCTGGGACATTCTTCCACCTGGGCCTCGACCAGAATCGAACACAGTGACGGCAATCCCTCTCCCGGCGAGAACGGACGCGCAAATCGCGCCGGAAACTGAAACAAAAGTCGGAGCGCATTGTAAATCAAAGTAGAAAAGGACGACAGAATTTTAAAGACATACTCCCTGCGCCGATGACGGCGACTTTGGCAGCGCTCATGGCTGCTTCCGTGCTTCCGTCTTTCCCCCCCGGTCGGAGGCGGTTATTGGGCAGAAAACGGGCCCCAGAGGAGACGCAGATCGACATCCGTCCGGCACCGCGAGCTTGGAGTTTATCGTGATGTGACGGCTTTGGACATTTGACATTTCTGCGCCAAGCGGACACGTGGCTACTTTTCATTAGCTCATTCTTGAGGGCTACAGCAAAGGAGATAAATGTAAAAATTTCGACACGTTTAAATATATTATTGAATGAAGAGGTAAAATTTTCAAATGCACGAAGAAGTGTTTCATTTATTCCATGTACATTAATGTGCATGATAGTATCTCTCATTGAAGCATAGAACTTATATCCAAGCAAGATATATACTTTATTAAAGAAAATTCTCGGCTCTTCGATACATAAGATAATATTTTAGTCCGCTTAACTAAAACAAAGTGCATGACCCAAATGTGTGACTCGCATGCATGGAAATCCCACAAATTCAAAATGCAAAAAAATTCACAAATATTTGGAAATTTTGTGATAAAATGTAAGTTACATTGAGCCTAGGTTTTGGGAATTTCATTTGATCTCATATGATTCGCTCCATACACTAATCTATTGTTAGGATCTGAAACTTGATAACCCCTCGAAATTCTGATCTTAGTATCAAATGTAGTGGAAGATGTTCAATCAAACTTTCAAAAAGACGAAGCATTAAAAATTTATGATCTTATCATATAATATAGATAAAAAAACTATATTTACATGGTTCATTGAAAATACTTATTTAAAAATGTTCAAGTGTCCATCCTCTAATTGTATCCACACTATCTCAAAATAGTTAGATCTCCTATTGAAATCATTCACTTAGAGAGAATGAGAAGAAAGGATAAAGTTTTCAACAAAGCTAAAATGGGCACTCTATGGGTCGGTCCTTCTTGCATTATTTATATATTTTTATATTTTTATATTTTTTAAAAAAATCTCAAAATATTTCTTTATCCACTAACATCTATTGATCTTATGCATGTGACTCTCTAGGCTCATATATCTCGCTAGTCAATGATTCTATAGACTCAATAACCCTCATTGGTCAACCTTCATAATTATTATATCAACATATAAATCAATTAATCAACGGAAAGTTATGTGATAAGTAGAGTTGCTAGCCCGTTGAGTGCCCAGCTACACCATCTACTCTAAAAGATAGTAGATAAAAATTCTCTATAGAACCTTACCCTCATTTTTTATTGTGCGTATAATCCTTTATTCGCTTGAGACTTTTGAATAACTTAAGGCATGATTAGTTGTCAAACCCTAATCAATCATTCTAACTAGTACTAATGCGTGGAGAAAATCTTCAAGAAACCCTTATTGATATTTCCACTACTTTGGCTAAAGATTTCTTGAGTGAATCTCCTCAAATAGCTACGATAGATCATTCCATCTTGACTACTCAATCACCTTTGAGGACTTTGTATTGGATCAATCTAGGACATTTTGGAGCTCTCGTCTATAAGAATTTATAAGCCATAACTAAAACATGATCATCCATTCATAAGATATCTTTAATGTCTCAAGTCAACTGATCACTTGCACAATTGCGACATGAATTGACCTGATTGATAGTGTGGCATGATGCTATTTAGATATTCATAAAGATATATCCAATGAACCCTTTCTCTAAAGAGCATATCTTATCTATCATTGTTGTCTCCACATTAATGGCCATCAAATCAGTCACACTCATCATATGAGTAAGATTATATATTATTATTCTTATTGAATATTTAGATGTCCTCATCGAGTATCGTTTGAATAGAATATTTGGGACATATATTTAAGGACTAATGATCATTGTATTATGTTTTAGGATCTTATGCTCAATAGGCTCTCAAACTATTTATCAAAACATTGAACAAAATGGAATACCTTGAATCAAACATTCAAACATCGAGACACTAAAAACTGATGAACCTATCATTTAGTATATATTAAAATTCATACTTATAGGGCCTTTTGAAAGAGTTCTAGAAGGTATTCAAGTGTCTATCTTCTAGTGGTATCCATAGGGCTGCTAAACGATTAGGTATCCTCTTCAATTCTCGTCACTAAGAGATAAAGAGAAGAAAGAATAGAGTTTCTACAAGACATGAATGTGGACTATGAGTTTTTGTTGTTCTCCTGTTATTTATAAACATTGTGAATATAAACTTTTTATAAAAACCCTTAGAATTATGTCTATATTTACCAACATCTTGAGACCTTATATGTGTGACCCTATAGGTTTATACATCTTGTTACCATGTATGTATAATCTTTCATTTGCATGAGACTCCTGAATCACGTAGGGTATTATCAACTATTAAACTATAATCTGTCACTCAAGTTAGTACTGATATATGGAGGAACTCATCAAAAACACTTTCTTCAATATTTCTACTATCTCAACTAAGGATTTTATCACATCTCATTCCTAAATTTAATAGTGTCTCATACCAAGAGTTGACTATCCCATCTTGACCATATAATTATCTTTGAGGACTAAATGTTATATCTAATTTATGATGTTTTAGAGATCTCATGGCTAGGGATCTATAAATAATTATCCAAATATGGTCATTGATGAGACATAATAGTGTGGTCGCTAAATACACACGAAGACATGTCAAAAAATTTCTAAACTCACCAATTTAAGATTTTAATCAAGAATTCAATATAATAATTGTGAGTAAGGCTCAAATCCACAGAAAATAAGTGGATTTTTTAGGTATTCTTAAAATTTGATCAAATCGGATGAGGAATTGAGGTGAGAGGGATTTTAGTATATTTTGAAATAAGACTCCAAGAAAAATCTACAGAATAAAAAATCGCGCAATTTGGATCAGAATTTGCAGAGAAATCAAGGAGCAAAAATTGGACAAAAATTTGATCGTGAATAGAGATAAAACTGAGAAATTATCTAAAATTTGACTAATCTAAGCTTTGAAATTAAAATCTAATGATACGTAAAAAAATATTATAAGGAAAACACATAATCTAACCCAAAGTCACGCTCAAAATGATCCAATTGATCACCGAATCAAGGGCTTTTCATTCCGTGATTTCAAAAAAACAAATTTTTGGTGTTCAAGAGGTGAAATCTCCATATTCTTTTTAACGAAATCTCACTTTCAACCACTCCTTGGATGCAAAAAAATGAGCTAGAAGAGGAAGAAAAATTAGAGATTCAAGGATTGAGAAGTCTAAGCAGTTTGATTACTCGAAACATTTAAGAACAGTTTACATCGTCGAAGAGCATGTGTATATCTAGACAAAATTGGATGTGGCTGTTGGATTTGGCATTTCATCTTTAATCAATGGCTTTGATGAAATGCTTGGATGCAAATCGTGATGTTTAAGTCATGTTCATTCGATCGAAGATGAAGCACTCAAATTTCATCATGTCGCGCATGAAGAAAAAACGTTACGTAATGCCTACCATTTGATCTTCATCAAACGCTCTAGATGTGTACACGTGTCCACGGGAGTTCATAGGTTGCTTTTAATCTCAACCGTTATAACTCTTCAGATGAATGACTGAGATTAAGTCGTTTTAAAATTATTTGATGACTAACCACTACGCACCACAATTTAAGTGAAAATTGATTATTGTGATTGATTCCCGCGATTGCATGCTCCATAATATGCCATGTCACTTAAGCATAAAAACAAACACAAATAGTCTCACATGGCGAAAATTTTGGGTTGACGCGTGTATAAATAAGGTAAGTAACAAAATGATTTCGTGAGGTCGTTGAATACACACAATCTTGTGTCAAAACAAGTTCCAACTCACCAAATTAAGGACTAAATCACTAATTAAAGAGTATAGTGGTAAATAAGGGTCAAATCCATGAAGAAATAAATGAAATTTTGAGATATCTTTAAAATTTAATCAAATAAAATAATGAATTGAGGTGTAAAATTATGGATTTTAGTATATTAAGAAAGATAGTCCAATACGAATCCACGGAATCAAAAATCACTGAATTTGGATTAGAATTTGCACAAAAATTGAGAAAGAAAATCGATCGCAAAAATAGATGAAAACCAAAATTAAATCTAAAATTAAATTAATCTACTATTAAAAATGTAAATCTAATGCTAAAGGAAGATATATTAGGATGAAAACGCGCAAGCTAACTCGAAGTTGCACTCGAGATGATCCAATTAATCGTCAGATTCAAGGCTTTTCATTCTGCGATTTCGAAAACAAAGTTCACCATTGAAGATATGATTTCTTCCGATTCTTTCAACCAATTTTTTATTTCACACACTCCTCGGACGTAGAAATAAGTCTAGAAGTGGAAGAATTCAAGAAATTTAAGGATTGTGGTGTCTAAACAGTTTGAATTGCTTGAAAATCCAAGAACAATTTTTCCACTGAAGAACAATTGAATTTATTGTCGATTATGGGTGTAATCATTGGGTGCGTCGTTTCATCTTTGATCAACGGCTCAGATTGAACGTTGATTCACGAATTGTCATCTTTAAGTTGTGTTCGTTCGATCGACGATGAAGCGTCCAGATTTTATCACGTCGCACATGAAGAAGAGGCGTCGCTTGATATCAACTATTTGATCTTCATCAAGTAATCGAGATGAATCCACATGTCCATCGAGGTGCATTTAATCTCGACTGTTATAACTCCCCAAATGAGTGGCTGAGATTAAATCTACTTAAAATGAATCGTCGCCTAATCAGATACAGCCATGTACCCCCTTGAGTAAGTGAAATCCAACAATCGCAATTAAATCGCGCGATCTAACGCGTCTCATTGTGCCATGTTACATGTAACTGAAAAAAAACATAAATAGTCCCACATGACATAAATCGGTGATTTTAATGCGTATATAATATGTATGTGTATAATGGGTTAGCGTAAAATCCTTAATAGATGCTTAATCCCACTAATCACATACGCACGCACATGCGTACACACGCACACACATACAAACACACATACACACGAAGCCACGTGGCATGTACAAGCGTCACCACGTGGCTTCGTGTAATAAATTATCATTCTAAAAAGTCAAATGTAATAAATAACAAGAGACCAAATTTTTATTTAAAAAATACACTCATTTATCTTAGAAAATAAAACTTAGAAAAATAAATGAGTGTATAAAAATATTTTCTCTTATTATTTAACATTAAAATCCAATGATAATCTCAAATATAGATGAAAATAATTTACTCAAAAATATATTCTTTAATTATGTATAATTATCCCTAAAATAACACATTTTGATATTACAACTTAAAAGTGCATAAAATAATAGATATGCACTCAAAGTATAATAACATGCATGAGAATGGAAAATTTTATGCCTTCATTTGCATTAATAATTACATAATTACAGGCATAAACTGCATGTTATCAGGCATCCATCCACAAGATGTCTTCGGTGCCTCAGGTCAAAGGACCACATACACAACTATAATATAAATCAAATTGATTGAAAGTTAGAAATTATATCATTTAGGGATTCATACAAATCAATTTATTAAACTTTTCATCCAAAGAACACCCACTATTTCTCATTGATGTCTTCACACCAATGGCCACAAGATCAAATATGCCAATCATATAAGTGGGATGAGAGAGCATTATTCTCTCCAAAAATATTCCACCAATAAGAATATTTAGAACATTTGTTTAAAGACAGGTGATCATTATATTATGATTTGTTTAAATGCACTGAGTTGTCGTATATGCTCACAAAATTCATTATAAATATCACACAAGAATTAAAATGAATAAATCTTCATTTCAATCATAAACAAGATGGATGGAAGTGTCATTTTGCTTGTAAGCCACATAACATCCGTAAAACGTCTTTATTGTTAAGTAGTATCACTAGACCTGAAGTATGGGTGGTGCAAGTATTACCTCCTCAAACAAGGACGAGTAGAAACCATTCTGAGGTGTAGTATCTTAAGGCTATTTTTGTTAAATGATATGAGAAATCTTGAATCATATAGGATAGGCTCAACTTTTAAGAATCATTTGCCCACTGAGTGGAACTAGTCTTAATTATTATTTTATACTTGCATCAACTACTACTATTCACATTTCTAAAATCAACAAAGTTTTAGGGAGTGAGTAGTATGTAATTAAATTAAACAATCATTTCACATATCTCTTGACCCATCAGGGCATGTTATCTTGTTCTGTCTCTCACCTATATAAACCCATGTACCCCTCATATTCTTTCTAAGGATTATAGGGTTTTCTTGACAACATGGTATTAGAGACATAACTCTCCATCTCAAAGTTGCTGCCACCCCTAATGAGACACCCCCTCTAACAAGCTGCTCTCCTCTCTCATTGCAGATGTCCCCTTTGAAATGCCCAATGTGGTGGTGAAAACTAACTACAGAGGGGGGGGTGAATGAGTTAGTTGTCCTATTTAATACTTTAATTCTTTGTTTCCTTTTTTTTGGATTCGTGATTTATGTAGCACTCTTTGCTTTACCTCATAGTACTCAATAGATTTATACTGGTTGGGGGACCTAATGTCCCTTACTCCAGTCCCGAGTACTCTTGCCTCGGAGCCTCTTACCTTACCAAAGCAAACCTAATCCTCTCACCTTTCAAATAGGTGAAGGACAATGTTTAAGTACAAGGGTTTAGATTTGCCCCCTACGGCAAACCTAACACTCACTGTTACCTTTCCCTACGGCACTACCCACTAGGCCTCGACCTTCTCTGCTCCTGGACGCCCGACTCCCTTCAGGCTGATCTCCACATGATCGCTTGTCCCTTCTCGCCCTGTCGTGCCTCTTCTGCTGGTATCGCCGATCCCTGATAAAGTGAGACCTCGTCTTTCGGCTTCTCTTGGTCTTCCCGTTCTGAAAGGCTCTACTCCTTCTCGTCTCAACTAATGAAACTCCCTTAGTCTTCGCTGTGTGCGTGAGTCTAAAAATGTTTATTAGTCTGCTGCTATCTACTAAAGGCTGACCTTCTAATAGAATTTTACTTACTAACTAAAAGTTGACTTTCTGATATACAGTTTCAATATGTATAACTTTCTGATTTAAGGTTGGCTGAGAGTTAACCTTTCTTAAAACGTTCAACTCTATGATATAGAGTTGACTTCTAATTCTGAAAAATGATTTCTGAATCTAAGGTTGGCTTAGAGTTGACCTTTCTAAATGTTTGACTCTTTGATATAGAGTTGACTTCTAATTCTGAAAATTGATTTCTGAATCTAAGGTTGACTTAGAGTTGACCTTTCTAAAATGTTTGACTCTTTGATATAGAGTTGACTTCTAATTCTGAAAAACTGATTTCTGAATCTAAGGTTGGCTTAGAGTTGTCCAGTTATTTAAGTGATTACGACAGTAGTCAGGATCACAGAAGTGAACTCAATGATGTAAAATCAAACAACAAGAGAAGAAGCGATCGACTCACTGATGAGCTCTAATTCGAGAATACCTGCAACTGTGATTATTGATTCAAGAGGAAGGTAAGACGATAATCAATGTAACTGCAAATAACAAACTAATAGTAGTAATTAGAAACCTTAAATACTAGACACTGGTTCTGCAAATATGAGACGTCAATCGTAATCAAATCGTTAGATATATGTTCTAATTCAATTAAAGAAGCTGACTGACCTGATATTAAATCCTCTACAGAAAATGTGATTAGAGTAACGTAATTGTTTAAGCTAAATTCACTAAACTGTTATACGACTAAGGTTAATGGAAATTATAATACCTGCATGTAAGTGTCTTGAGATCTGCTTTGAGGAGTAGCTAACTTTTCAATAAGGATTGATTAGATGGAAGAGTTCTACCTCCCATCATGCCTCCAACCATGCTCAAGGCATTGGTTCACTGCATACAAATCGCCTACACGAGCACCTTCAAAGCTCATAACTATGAGCCATCACCCACTTGCTTAAATGTATCATCTGCTTGTGTCATCACTATCCACACCAATAGATCCCCGAGAGACAATGAAAAGGGTGCCATCACTTCTTCTCTTGCCATCCATTTTGCCTACTCTTGTGCTTGCATGCTTGTCTATACATCCTAAAATTGAAGGAGCCAACAAAAGGGGTTGAGACAAAGACCTGCCCTAATCGCCTCTCCCTATGCACGCAACTCTCCTCGCGCGTGCATCTACCCTAATGTGGAGCCTCCTCTCCTTGCCTACAATCGCATTGCATGCCCTCACACAATCTATTATTGTGTCATTTATTGCCACCTTTTTTACATGCATATGTCCCACCCCCTTTTGCGCTAAAGCGCAATTGCTCTAACGCATACATGTTGCTTTTTGTCACTTGTGTTGCATGTGCATTGTTGGCCTATTGTCATTACCTTCTCATTGTTCAACATCTTTATATAGAGTTTCCTTGTCAATACTCCCACTCACCATTATGGCTTTGCTAGGGGGTTATACAATAGCCACCTCCTACTATGGGCCCATTCCTATGCCTCTCACCCTCATTTTGATAATTATATCAAATGACATGCTACCTCCTCTTGTTATTCACCTAACACAACACTCGATTACAACACAACTCACTTGGCCAACCTACACTATTCATGCCCTCAATTACATGTCATTGGCCTCTAGATTTGAACTCTTCCTCACTTGATGCACGACACTCAAGCCGTCATCAATGCTTCTTATGATTTCTAGTCACAAATTGACTATGCTATTATCACATAGATGCTTCATAGTGTTGAGCAGGGTATCTCCAAACCCTTATCTTGCATCAAGCTTGGTCGAACCTTATCAAGCTTTCTCTTGAGAAACTTAGAGATGATGTGTGCCAAAAGACGTTGATCAATTGCATCATGGAGCTCTTCAAGTCTTTGCTCAACTGCAACCCGTGCGATCTCTCACTCCATGCTCACTTCAGCCGCCTTCAAGCTCTCTTTCTAGAGGTTGATATATATTGATCACCTACAATGGGTCTTTGAAATCTTTAGCAATTATGCTAGGATTTTTATGTTGGAATCTATCTTGGCAGGCTTCATCCATCTATCTCCACTCAGATCCAAAGATCCATCCTCTAGGGTGACTGTGCACCAAATCTTCCCACCATCTTCTTGGCAACCATTTGGGTTAGTACAGGTACACCTAATTTGCATGGTAGTCAGCATTTATCTAGATTGAGATGATTGCTAGTCTCCTTGATCTAAAAGTGGATGCTCTCCTTGTGTCTATAATGTGGCAAGAAAAATCATCTATCTAACAAGTTCTAGAGACAATTTGGAAAGCTAGCTTTTGCAAATTCATTAGGCAATCGCCAAAACTCCATCTAATTTCAAGTTGCCATCGGATGCTCCATCTCTTCTTGTGCAGGTTACTTTGACAACCACCTCGTATTACTGACGAGACTAAATCGTACGGTCATTGAATGCACACGACTTAGTGTCAAAACAAAGTCCTAAACTTACCAATTTATGATTAATCAAAGTAATTAATTAGTATAATGGTAATTAAGGGTCGAATCCACGGAGAATTAGGGAAATTTGAGAGATATCTTTGAAATTCGGTCAAATCGGACGATGAATTGAGGTTAGAAATTAGGCATTTTAGTATATTAAGAAAGATAACTCAATTTCGAATCCACGGAATCAAAAATCAGGTGATTTGGATAAGAATTTGAAGAGTAATCGAAGTTTGAAGTTATATGAAATTTTCGTTTCGAAAAACGATTAAAAACCAAAAATTAAACTAAATTAAACTAAATCTACGATGTTAAAATGAAAATTAACACTAAATGATGAAAGATTAAGATGAAATCACACAACCTAACCCAACGTAGCCTTTGAAATGATCCAATTAGTCGCCGGATGCAAGGCTTTTCATTCCAAATTTTCAAAGATGAAAGTGGAGTTCAAGATGTAATTTCTTCCTTCTCCTTCGATCAAAGTTTGATTTCAAGCATTCAATTGAAGCGGAAATGAGTCAAGAATGCTCCCAAACAAACGGCACGCGAAATGAAGCTCTACACAGAGAGAATTTGAAGATTGATCGCGAACCATTCTTCCGCCGCGAAGAACGATTTTTAAAAGAGCGAAATTGAATTAGAGCCGTCGGATGAAGACGCTGATCACGATCGACGGCTCGGATTACGCGACGCTTGATCGAAAAGTCGTGTGTGATGGTGACCGTCTGATCTTGATCATGCGATGTTGATTAATTTGAAGATCCATTGTCGCGATGAATCTGGACCGTTATAATTATCGCGATTGACGGTCCAGATCAGTTCAGTTAAGTGAATATTTTGTCACGTGGTTGATTCTTGATCCGGTGGACCTTGCGTCCATTGGATCGACGCGTGCGATCCATCAAGATTCCATCGAACGCTCCACGTGAACCTGAAATTAAAGTTTTAGTCCCACACTGCAAAAATTAAGAAAACATTACAGGTATATAATATACGCGATTTTAGGGGTATTAATAATTTGTCTCCCTATACACGGGAGACATATATACATTATATAAATATATATAACATCTACGTGTCACATCAGGGCCACGCGTCACCATCCGCGCCACGTAGGCGCTCGCGCCGGTCCACGTGGCGATGCCGCATGTACACGCCCAGTTAAATCCCTTTTTTTGCGATTTTTAATTTATTTTAAACATTTAAAAATCGAAATAAAATCTAATTAAATTCCAGAAAAATTCCTAAAAATTTTAAAATTCATAACTTTCAAAATATAACTCCAAATTCATTCAAATTTGTGATGTAGGACCGGTGTACAACACCGATCACACACCGTACTACAAGGGATGAGACTAAGGCATGGGAGATCGTAGGGTGAACTAAAATGAGGTAATGATCTAATAATGCAAACAAGCAGACTACCGTCCCGTGCGTCGCTTCCGTAGATCCAAGATGGCCGAGTAGCTTCAGTCCGGGAAGCCTTCCGGTCCACGTCCTCTCGGGCGTAAGGCCGTGAGTCGTCGCGGGAAGCTCGACAAACAACCCGACGGGTTGGGCCATGTTCTGAATCCTATCAAGTCGTCTAAGCACTCGTCCTAAACTAAGTCCGACGGCGGCGGAGACGGTGCGGGAAATACTGAAAAAGATATAGACTTCAACATAAAGTAGAAGGGGGGGATGAGTGCCTAACCTGCGGGGCGCGAGCCTAGTCGGTCGAGACGTGGGCGGTCATCGTACGCGACACGAACGGTCAGCAGAGTACTCCGAGGGTGGAGTGTTTTGGATCGTCAAGATCGGAGGTGTGATGAGCGGTCAGGTGGATCGCGCGTGAGCAGACGCCGCAGTCACGGTCAGGAGGCGTGAGGAGCTGGCCAGAAGATCAAGTCAGACCAAAGCGACGTCGGATCACGAGTGGGGGGGGTGCGATGTCGCGTCACCCAGCGGGATGACATTGGCAGAACCCCGTTCGGCGACAGTAGCAGGGCTGGTGGTGTACGGGAAATGTGGATAGGGGAAGATTGTGTAGCAGGGCTGGTTTCGTTCTTCCGATGGGATTAAGGATGTGGAAGATTCCAACAGAAGTTGGAATCGTGCGGAAGACGGTGAACACGCGTGGTCTAGGAAGGGTGAGAAATAGCGGGGGGGAAAGGAGAGAGAAAGGAAGTGGGCGTCGCAGGTGGTAGGGCTGCAGCGCGGATGTGGGGCTGGGGATAGGTGTGTTGCGGGGGAGGAGTTGGCCGAGGAATCAGCGGGAAAAATGAATTCGGTAATGGGCGAATTTCAAGGCAATTTCGTGGTTTCGGCAGAGGGGAGGGAGAATCTTGGAAGTGAGAAGGCGAGGGGGTGTCGGGAATTCCGTGATGAGAAAGTAGGGCGATTTCGGAGCGTCGACTGAGCGATTTCAAGAAATTGAGGGGGGAAGGGGAAATTCGCGATTGGTAGACGGACAGGGATGCGGAGGGCTTAGCGGATAGTCGCGGAAAGCCACGAAGGGGAATGGGGATTAGATCTGAACTAGGTGAAGGGGGAGGAAAGCTCGCGGCGTCCTGATGGAGAGGACGGATCGAGGCTTGAAGAGGATGGAGGGGAGGTCTTGTGCGTGATGAAGTCGGAACGGAACTTGGAGGGAAGGACCTGGGAGGAGATGTTCGGGAAAATGGAGAGGGGTGGCGTCTGCAGAATCAGGACAAGGGGAACGGAGGGAAGGCACCGTCAGCAATGGAGATTGGCGGGGTGGTTGACAGTTGCGTAGAAACGAAGGGGAAAATCGGAAATCGGGGAAGGCGTGGGGATGCAGGTGACGGGGGAAATCGGGAAGGTGGTGAGGACGACGATGGGGAATCTGATCGGACGAGGAGTGGGGGTGAGGGGCAGGGAGGAGAGGGGCTGGAATGACGGAAATGGAGGGGTGGAGGAGATGGAGGTGGTGGTGCGGCGATCTGGCGGTGGCGTTGGCCTGAGGCGGCGGCAACGGCGGCGGCAGCTGGAAGGCTGCACTATGATAACCAGCGAACAAGGCAGGGGGAGGCGGCGGCGGGCACGGCGGCGGCACGTGGTGGTGCGGCGGCGGTGGCGGCGGTTGGTCTCCCTCCTTGTTCTTCCTTGAGCAGCCACTTGAGATGAAGGATGCTCCTTTTTTTCTTCAAATGACGGCTAGGGTTTGTGGGGGGGTCCCTTCCTCTCTTATAGAGCCCATAGTGGGCCGAGAGAGGAAAGGGCCCACTTGAGGCCCACAACTCACACCTAACATAATCATAGAAAATAAAAAAAGGTCCACAAAGAGAAGGGCTTAACGAATGGGATCCCGAAAAAGGGAAGAACCCACCCGAAAGCCTAAAAGGGAGAGAAGAAGATATGCAAAGGGCCGCTTAAACACGTGCAGGCTAATAAAGTTCATAATGAAATAAAAGACTGGAAAGATAACTCCACGCGCGCGCGAGCCCTGTGAAATGTGTCGTGGCGAGATGAGGTCCTCACTTGGTGTAGTGAAACTCGGCATCCTTCGTCTTCGCCTGTCGAGGGGGCTGGACGCGCGCGGGTATCGGCTCCTCCGGCGTCGTAGTGTCATGCCTTGGTGGCGACGGGGGTCGTACGCCACCAATTTGTTTTGTTGGATTCAGAATTGAATAATCTATCATTATAAAAGGTCAAATTATTAAAATAATAAGAGAATTAATTTATATTAATTTTATACATTTATGTATCTTATAAAATAAATTCATAAACACACATAAATGTCAATAAAAGTCTTTTCTCTTATATTTTCATCCTTAAAACATGATTATGATCTTAAATATAATTAAGATTAAAGATTATAATGTTTAATTATACATAATAACCCATAAATTGATGTATTTTAAGATTTAATCATGAATTTACACAAAATGATAGAAATATGCTTAAAAGATGATAACATGCATATATTTGTAATGATTAATGCATTAATTTGCATTAATAACTATGTAATTACATGCATAAATAGCATGTTATCAATTACTCACTTTGCCACTTTTGTAGTACCAATGCTTCCTCTTTGACTAGCCTTGGCTCACTTCTACTTCCATCTATGTTGGATACACATGCTCTCTCTACCTCTTCTTCATCACCATGGATACTTGACTTAGGGTTCTTCACTCATATGATTGGCACTCCCACACTTTTATCATCCTACCAACCTAACTCTATCCTTCCCTTGGTTACCATTGTCGATGACTTGCCTTATTTGGTCAAAGGTTATGGCACCACCATTGCTACTCCTAGTCCTCAACTTACATAGGTCTTCTATATTCTCATATTCCCTATAAACCTACATTGACTCTTCCTTAGGCTATCATATCTCATCCGCCTACTTTCTTCCCTTGGTCATTAAGGATCCATGCTACTCAACTTCTACTTCTTTGTCTTCTCTCTAGCCCTCATCCTGAACGCATCCTCTGCTCCAAGAACCATTTCACTTGCACCATCAACTAATTTGCCTCTCGCTTCATTAGCCAACCCTCCATATGTTCTTTTAGATGATCTTCAACTCCCTATAGCCCTTCACAAAGTTACCCAAGCTTGCACCCAACATCCCATCTCTAATTTTATTTTCTATGACCACCTTTTCCCTATCATTTCATGCCCTCTAATATATATTATGTAGATTATAAACCAATCATACTTTCATCTTTCATTTGTATTCAATGAAATTAAATTTTTTTTTATGTTCATTCTTGTGTGATATTTATAATGAAGTCCATGAACATATGTATCGACTAAGTTAATTATCATGAGATTATGATACAATGAGCTGTAGTAATTAAACATATGTTCTAAACATTCATATTTTAGGGATATTCAAGAGTGATATGCAATTATTTGAAAAGTGTAACACTATCTAATCTAGCTTATACAAAGAGTATGACTAATCTTGCAACCATTAGACAACCATCGATGTAGAGGCACAAAGGATAGATGGGTGCTATTTGGAGAAAGAGTTCACTAAATTAATCCATATAAATTCATGAATAGTATTATACTAAATTGTTAATTAGGTTGATTCATGTTATGGTTGTGTACACGATCATTAGTCTTGAGATATCAAAGACATCTTATGAATTAATGATTGGGTTTTGACTATAACTTACGAATCCCTAGCCACAAGATCTTTAAAATGTCATAGATTGGAACAAAGTAATAAAAGGTGATTAAGTGGTCAAGATAGGATTGTTCACCCTTGGTATGAGAGGATATTGATTCAAGTAATAAGATCCAATTAAATCTTTGGCCAAGTTAGTAGAAATATTTAAGAAAGTATTCTCGATGATTTTCTACTCGCATCAGTACTGAATTGAGTGCCCAATTGGGGTTCAACAATAAACCATACCATGAGTCTCGCGTGGATGAAAGATTATATATACAAGGTAATCGGTAATGAAATGGTTTCATGAGGGAGTCATCATATACTTTATATCTTATAGAGCTTGTGGTGTAGCTTGGCACCCAATGGTCTAGCGACTCATCTGTTCATAGGGATAACTCGATCATTTATCCATTAATCTATATGCCGATATAATTAAATAATCAAGTTAACTAATAAGTGGTATTAGGTCTATGGAATCATTAACTATTGGTTGATATATAAGCCTAGAGGGTCACACGCATAAGGTCAATGAATATTAGTATACATAAATATAATAATAAGGATTTTTGTAAAAAGTTTATATTCCCAAAGTCTATAAATAAAGAGAGAACGACCTTACAAAGGTGATATATATTATGTGACCTGCAAGTCAATCACACTTTGATCTTCCTTTTAGATTCTTTGAAATGAACTTTTATTCATTGTCATTCTTGAGTGATGTTTACAAAGAAGGCCATGAGCATATGCAATGAACAAATGAATTATGATGAGATCATAATAGAATGATCACTAGTCTTTAAACATATTTCAAGATATTCTTTTTCGTGAGATATTCAAGAAGGACATCGAACTATCCTAAAAGAATAACACTACGTGATCTGAATCATATGATGAGTATGGTTGATCCTATAGCCATAAGTGTGGAGACACCAAGGATATGTATTGGTGCTCTTTAGTTAAATTAATTAGTATATATCCAAGAATGACATTATAACAAGTTATCAATCATGTTGATTTACATCATGATTGAGTACGTGGTCCTTTGACTTGAGACACTAAAGATATCTTGTAGATAGATGATCGTGTTTTAACTGTGACTTACAAATCTATGGCAATGGGATCTCCAAAACATCATAGATTAGATACGACATGAAGTCCTTGAAGATGATTCTGTGGTCAAGATGAGATCATTCACCCTTGGTATTTGAGGAGTTTGACTAAAGGAATGAAATGCAATGAAATCCTTGGCCAAGGTAGTGGAAATATTAAAGAAGCTATTATAAATGATTTCTTACTAGCATTAGTACCAAATTGAGTGATCGATTAGCATTTTAATAGTTAACCATACCTTAAGTCATTCATGAGTTCCATGCGGATGAAAGTTTATACCTACATGGTAACTAATGGTGGTAAAGTTTCATGAGAGAGTTTTTCTATACTCTATATCTCTCAAAGCTCGAGGCGTAGCTAGGCACCTAACAAGCTGGTTACTCGACCTGTCAATTAGGTTAAATCAATCCTTAATGAATTAATATATATGTTGATATAATTAAGTAATTAATAAGGAGGACCAATAAGTGTTATTGGGTTGATTGAGTTATTAACTAGAGAGATATATAATAGCTCCTTCAAATGATTCATGTAAGCATTATTTTTTATATATAATAAATCATAGGATCATCTCTTCTTGGTACTTCTTCACGTTGATGTTTAATTTGATAGTTTTCATTGTATTTGATACTTTCATCAAAGTTTTGGAAGGCGTACTAACCTAATATCCCAACAACGAGATAGTCTAATTATGCTCACTCAAGAATTCAATATCTCTCCTCCTTCAATGCCCACATATTGTAACAACCAAACAACCATCTTCATCGCTAGCAACTCTATTTTTCATGAACGCACAAAGTATATTGGGATCAATTGCCAATATGTCTGTGCCAAGCTGATGTCCATACTTACCTCAACACCCTAGATGACATCATCTCATCAGCTTGCAGAATGAACTTCTTACTTCTGTAATCTCCTTTCAAGATAAAAGATACACATCTCTAAGTCAAAAGAGCCTTCTAACCCATTTGTGGTTTTCTTTTGGAACCTTCTCTTTGCTCTTGATAGAAGCACAAGAAAATCTAATCAAAGAACATGGATTTCAATATTTTAGCCACTAGCATACTAGATTGATTTCTTGGTTGGGGTCCCATCCTCAATCTCTCCTGGTCACAAGGGGTTGCTCCACAGTATAAAGTTAGAAAACTACTTCCTTTTCCAAATCTAAGTGCTAGCTGCAAAGAAGAATGCCATCCACTAGGGGGGCGATTTCCCACTAACCACTCGCTCGCCAGACACTCAGGCTAGTTCTAAGGTTGTCCAACATTCTAAAATAAATGATGCAAATCATTAATCAGAACAAGTTGGTTTGTATGCCAAACCAGCCTCAATATTTCTGAAGGGAATAGACATAGTTCCCAAAACTTGACCGGAGTTTATACACGAACACTACAAAGTCAAAGTACTAAATGGTATGTTCATGATTCATATAAATGGAACACATCGTGTTAATCTTATGAGCTGGGCCATTCCATCAAATTTAATACTAGGTTTGGTAAGAATGGCAATAGGCTTAAAGAACTGGGCAATGAAAGCTCACGAAGTAGTGCCCCCGAGCCCTATATTACCATGAACCTTTAGAAATGGCAATTCTTTTATGCAAGGTATGTGGACACGAAAGTTTACAAACAAGACACAAGTTTACGAGTGGAAGAGTGAAGCCCCTCGTCCCTCGTGAGATGAAAAAAAGGAGAAAGGGGTGGTTGCTTCATGATATGCATGCTAATGGGGCAAGTGTTTCATCTTCACCAAAAGCCTTGCCACAGTCTCCTACAATGCCACTTGTTCCAAGTTAGACATATTTGATTTATATAGTTGACCGGGAAGTATCCATATAAACCCATTTACCCTTCCTTTTTTATAGTCAACGTGGAACCATGGAGGATTTTAAGATTTATTGTCAACATGATAATGGCAGAAAACTTTCATCATATAATTGGCATGCTACTCTTCTTGTGCCCTAGATAATGGACGGAGGAAGGATGAGGTACTATAAATACCGATTACCCTGCTTCAGAGTGATATTTTTCTATCAGCTCGCTGCTCTGTACGACTACGACGAAAATGGCAGCAGCGGCGCTGAGAGCATTGGCAGCGACGAGATCAGCTGCTACGACGGCGGCTGGCGGGATACGGCGCATGTCGTCCATTTTCTCGGGTTTCAATCCTCCGCCGCCGCCGAATCCGCCTCCAAAAGCCGATCCCTCTACCAACTTATTCGTTTCTGGTATATCGATCTTTGCTTTCGATCTTCGCTTATTCTGCTTTTTGTTCTGTTTAGTTGTTCGGCGAACGAGCGCTTTACGTTCTTTTTTTGGGCTTTTTATTATTGTGTTCTATCTATGATTTTTCTTGATCTTCTTTTACTGTCCATGATCGAATCGCTCTTCTAGACTGAGCAAGTTGTTCCTTTTTACCTCTGAGATCAAGTTCTACTTGACTTTGATGTTTATTTGCCGGAGTGTTTTTTCTCGTGTAGAAACTCCGTGTTGCTTGATCGCTCTCGGTTGAGACAATGTTTTCCTCTTTATTGATATGTCCCAGCTGAATCTGCCAAATTTTTCGCGTTCGTAATGTTCGCATGAAAGATTACGTTTTTTTGCCTTTTAATCGATTCTATCAGATATCTTCGTTGTTTAATAATTTTCAGGACTTAGCAAAAGGACTACTTGTGAAGGCCTGAAGGAGGCCTTTGCCAAATTTGGAGAGCTTCTTCACGGTAATCACTTCCAGCCCCTTAGTTTTAGAGAGAGGAGACAGAAGTCCTTTTGATCGTTTCTAATAGACTTCAATTACCTATTTCAGCTCGGGTAGTCACCGATCGGGTCTCTGGATATTCAAAGGGTTTTGGTTTTGTACGTTATGCAAGCTTAGCGGAGGCAGAGGAAGCGATAAAGGGAATGGATGGCAAGGTACTTTTTAATATTATCTATATATTGATATATCTACATATCTCTTCTCGGTAGTAATTTATTAGCGATTCTTCTCTCACATTCTCTATATATCCATATTTCTGTCCGTTCTCTGTCTATGTTTCTTTCTGTATCTCTCTCTTTCTCTGCGTATCTGTTACTCTGCCCTCTCTCTATATTTGTTTATTGCTTTCTTTGTCTATCTGTATATCTCTCTGTGTGCCCGTCATGGATAGATCACTATGCCACCAAGTAGAAACCAGGTTTCCTCTGTCCGGGAACTTATAAAAGTTTTCTTCAAGGGGTCATTCTTCAATCACAGTCTAGCTCATGATCCATCTCCCCTCTCTCCCCATTCTTTCTTCAATAAATATGATTATGTTGTTCTTTTTATAATTGCATTAATTCATTTCACTCAATTTCAATTATCTTAATATTGCTCTGACAAATTTACACTAATTTCTTTTCAGTTTCTTGATGGATGGGTGATCTTTGTGGAATATGCTCGTCCCAGGCCGCCACCTGCATCAAACAATCCCCCTCAATCTTCTTATGGTAGTTACACCAATTCAAGCACTGGAACCATTACTGGGGACCCACAACAGCCAACCTCTTACACGAACTTTACTGGCTTCCGCTCTGAAAACTCTAATTTTCCTCCTCCCTCGCAATCCACCAACTACAGTGACACCACCACCCAGTCTCCTTACTCCAACTTTTCAAGTTTTGCTCCGGAAAACCCAAACAGTGCACCTCCTTCCTACCAGTCCAGTGGTTACAATGGTGCATCATTTGGTTCAAATCCCTCTTCGGCTGAAAAACCCTTATTCCTCACCTCCTTCCTACCAATCCAGTGGCTACAACGGTCCTGAATTAGGCACAAACCCTAACAGTTCACCGTCCAGTCAATCTGGTGGCTACAACAATTCATCATTCGGAACAAACCCGTCTTACAACTTCAGCAATATCAGCTCTGAAAACTCAAATGCCCAACCGTCCTACCAATCAAGTGGCTACAGCAGTGAAACATTTGGAAAAAATACTTCTTCTGCCTTCAACACATTTGGCTCCCAAAACACCAATCCCCCACCTTCCTATCAACCAAGTGGCTATACCAATTCATCATTCGGTACAAATCCATCAAGCAACCTCAACAATATTAGCTCCGAAAATCCAAATTCCCAATCCTCCTACCAATCCAGTGGCTTCAGTAGTCCAACATATGGGTCAAACCTGTCAACCAACTTCAATCGTCTCGGTTTAGAGAATCCCCCTAATCCACCATCAGGTACGCCTCCATCTTCCACTCACAGCAACTTCACCGGTTATTCCAATCAAAACCATAATCACCCACCCTACCAATCCAATGCCTACAATGGTGCACCATTTGCATCTGGAAACCCTAATATCCCACCCCATTCGACCCAGCCCCACTCTTATACGGAATTTTCCTCTCAAAACCCAAGTCCTCAACATTACACCAACCACACCAGCTTCTCCCGTCAGAACCCTGACTCCCCACAACAGTACGGCAACAACCCTGGAGATTCATCTGAAGACCGTGGGAACCCTGAGAGCTCTCTGCCTGAACCAGCTTATCAGTATGGCAGCTGAGATCAGCGGCGGTGGTCGGAGAAATCATGTCACATTCAACCAACAGAAATTGATACTAATATAAGGTTATTACTATAGTTATGCTTAGATACTTTTTATATGGTTCAAGTGATCTGGGTTAGACAAGAGTCGGGTGCTACACGCCAAGTTTGTTATCTGAGTCTGAGTTATTCTAGTTTTTTGGGTGAGAAATGGACTCCACCGCCGTATTTTGCTCTCTCTCTCTCTCTCTCTCTCTCTCTCTCTGTAGGCCTTCTTTCTTGGTTTGAGTGAAAGACATGAGCATGTCAATGAACATCATAAATCTTTGAGTCAATATTCTTACTTCTCCTACGAAATTGAACTTTTTGAAAACCCTTTTTACATGATATAAAAATTTGAATTTCCAGCTTTTGTTTGAATATTACAATTTTTTTGACGCAATTGGGAAAAAACAAGTCATTGGAGTTATTTTTAAACTTAATAAATATTTCTAGCCCTCGGTAAAGTCAGCAGTTACCTACCAAGTTTTGTTCACGGGGAAAAATAATGTAATGAAAAAAATCGATGGAGAGTTTTTCCCAAGTATTCTTACCTTTAAATTTTAATTTCCCTCTTTTTCTTTCATAATTGGTGAATCTTCATCATGAGCACACGTGAATGAATTTTCAAAAGCTAATTTAATGATCACTTCGTCGAAATTCTTATTGGAGCTCAATTCCTCAAAGGGCTGCTCTTTTTCAAGGCTAGGATCCTTTAAATTTTAAATTCCAGTTTCAAATTTTTGATACTCGAAGTCCTCTGTATTATGAAAATTTCTAAAACGTTCTAGTGCTCGCATTTCATAACCTGATATCTAGAAAGAAATTCTTTAATTAACTTCTGGCTTCTTAAAGTGACCCATGTTGGCAAATTTTGCAAATTTCCCATATGTTTCCCCCATTCCACTTCCCCTCTCTTGCTTTTATAATTCAAGTCTATGAACATTATTATTTTTGGTCAATCAATTATTGGTAAATAATTTGGAAATATTCATATTCTTCACCAAGTAGTAAAAAAAAACAAAGTTTCGTTGAATTTCAAACTCAATTCTGTTCCATATTGATTTTATGGTTTAATCGTATAAATTTCAATCATGAATTTTCAAGTACCTTTTAATAAAATTTTTTGTGGTGATTTCTATACAAGAAACGAAATATTACCTCATTAAATGATTTATATCAAATAAAAATTGACTACTATTTAAAATATCCATAAATATCTGCCTAGTCTCATAATTCTCATAACGTTTACGCCATTACTATAAATATCTGCCGATCGCCGAAAAGTGACACGCTTTTCCATCCATTACCGTAAGATGACGATCGTAATTTAACCGCCACACGAAATATCTTCCCATTTCACCCCCGGCCAAGGGTTTTACGTCGTCCTCCTCCTAAAACCCTAAAAGTTGGTCTCTCCTCACTCCCCTCGCGCTTCCATCTCCGCCGCGACAGAGATGAATACGCTCCTGAGAAGATCCGCCGCGCCGGCTCTGCGGCGCACGCTGGCGGCGATGCTGGGTTACGAGATCCCGATCTTCGCCTCCCTTGAATCGCCTGTTAGCGGATATTTTTCTAATATCGGCGATCTTGGTCAACGATTAGGATTTAGGCGAGATTTTCATTTCTCTTCGGTGCCTCGGGAGTTCAGATTTTCCGCGGTCACGCGCGCGGAGTACGCCGTGGATGATTCGCCGTTCTGGGAGGACGAGAGATCTAAGGGAGCGACGGATGAGGGCCTCGAGATCGCGAAGCTGGGGATTTCGCGTGAGATCGTTTCTTCTTTGGCTCACAAGGGGATCACTAGACTCTTTCCTATTCAGGTATGCTCTTGTTTCCGGATATTTATGTCTGACCTATTTAATATATCTGAAATATTTTTCTTTTTTCGCGATTTGAACTTTATTGATTTCTAAGTTGCGGGTCGGGAGTTGAGATTATGTTGTTATAATTGTTGATCTCTGGAGTTTCTCTCAGTTCCGTAGAAGTTATTACTCGCGACTTCTTACCATCTATCAGTGGAGATACTGTTTTCTTACCATCTATCACAAGCAGAAAAATTTTAGATACTGAAGTCTTCCGATTAATTTAAACTGGCTTTTTGTTTTCATTTCTAGATTGCATGTTAGGAGTGGAGATGACGTAGTTGTGGTTGTTGGTCTCTGGAATTCAGCACTTAGTTCACAAGATTTCTTTTTCACGTTGAAATATTACTCTGTAGACTAATCGAATATTCTGAATTATTTTTGTCTCGGTTTACAGAGGGCAGTTCTAGAACCAGCTATGCAGGGGCGTGATATGATTGGGCGAGCTCGAACTGGAACTGGGAAAACTCTCGCCTTTGGTATTCCTATCATGGATAAGATCATTCAACACAACACGAAGAATGGGTATGTGTAATTTGTCATGCACTCGTATTTTCCTTTACATGCAGCTCAATCTCTTATCATTTTTCAGTTGCGGGAAGAACCCTCTGGCGATAATTCTTGCGCCGACTCGTGAACTTGCAAAGCAAGTGGAGAAAGAATTCAAAGAATCTGGCGGAAGTTTACACACATTATGTGTCTATGGGGGGTCCCCGATAGGGCAACAAATGAGGGCGTTGAATTATGGCGTTGATGTAGTTGTTGGAACACCTGGTCGAGTTATTGATTTACTAGGGAGAGGTGCTTTGAATTTGCGAGAAGTCAAATTTGTTGTCCTGGATGAAGCAGATCAGATGCTTAATGTAGGATTCAAGGAAGATGTAGAAAGAATAATGGAAAACTTACCTGAAGTTCGTCAAACTATGTTGTTCTCTGCCACTATGCCAGCGTGGATTAGAAATCTGACCAGGGCTTATCTAAAGAACCCAGTCACAATCGATCTTGTAAGTTTGCATCCATCTCTTTATTTCTGTGCTTTTTGTTCTCTTGCTTATGCTTATTGCTTTTCTCTCTTAGGTTGGTGATTCTGATCAGAAGCTTGCAGAAGGAATCTCACTCTACGCAATAGTGTCTGATAATTATGGAAAGGCATCAATCGTTGGCACTCTGATCACTGTATGTATGCGATATTTAGTTTTCATGTCAATCAATCAACGAATTAAAGGATTAATTGATTTGTTTGTGATGATTAAAATTTTATTTTCTATTTTAGGATCATGCTAAAGGAGGAAAATGCATAGTATTTACTCAGACAAAACGTGATGCTGACAAGCTGGCTTACTTCATGGCAAGAACCCACAAATGTGAAGCCCTCCATGGAGACATTTCACAGAATCAGCGAGAGAGGACGCTTGCCGGATTCAGGGAAGGCCGGTTCAACATTTTGGTGGCTACTGATGTAGCCGCCCGTGGCCTTGACATCCCCAATGTTGACTTGGTTTGACTTTGAACCCTGAAGCTGAGAATTTAACTCTCTGTTTATCAAATAATAATTGAAGGGCCTCTATTTAACCACCAGGTTATTCACTACGAGCTTCCAACAACATCGGAGATCTTTGTGCATAGATCAGGACGTACTGGGCGAGCTGGGAAGAAGGGTAACGCAATCCTCATTTACTCTGAGCAGCAACATCGGACTGTTCGGCAAATTGAGCAGGATATTGGATCAAAATTCAGTGAGGTAGTGCATTATGTCTTGATTAAAGTTTTATAGAAGGATGTTCATTGTTTTTTGTAATTATTGATTCCAGCTTCCAAAGATCAAAGCTGAAGGTGGGGCCGATAACTTCTTCGCTGATATGAGGGGAGGATCTGACAGTTCATTTGGTGGTGGTCGTGGTGGCGGGGGATTTGGCCGCTCTGGCAGTTATGGTGGAGGCAGCAGTGGAAGCAGCCGTTATGATGGTGGGTTTGGGGGCCGCTCTGGTGGCTTTGGCAATCGTTCTGGCAGCTCTCGAGAATCTGGCTCTGGCGGATTTGGTTCGTTTGGCGGGGGGTCGACTTCTTCCAACCGCTATGGTGGTGGGGGCAGCTTCGGCAACTCTGGGGGGTATGGCGGCGGTGGTAGTCGCTTTGGCAACTCTGGCGGGTATGGCAGCGGCAGCAGCAGCAGCTTCGGTAACTCTGGTGGTTATGGGGGTGGTGGCGGCAGTGGCGGTTACTCGGGGTCTGGATATTCTGGCAGATCAGGCAGTGGCAGTGATTCTGGCAGATCAAGGGGTTCCAATAGTTTTTCGGATCTTGGCACGGGATTGTTTGATAATGCTGAAAAGTTTGGCTCTGGAAGATCCTCATGAGGGTCAACTATTAGGTGATCTCTTGACCCTTTCGTTCATTCCTCCTTCGACCATGATCTCCATCTAATTGAATTTCTCATAATCTGCAGCATAGAGGAACAGAGATGGCCAACTCTGGGAAGAGCGTACGGATGAATTGTCAGCAGGCTCGGGTTGACTTTCATCTGCCTGTAAAGTCTACCCATCGCCTTGAAGGTATTTTGGGCTCTACGGCCCTCATAATCTCTGTATAATTAGGTGTTTGACGCCATTCTCATCGTTCTTAGAATTCTCCTAGATGATTCCATGATAATTTCAATATTTCCTCTTATATTTTACACGGTCAACGCAATTCCCTCTCTAGAATTCTCTCGTGTCTCCACCATGGTAACGTACATCGGGTCTGGTGCCTCTCTCTCTAAATTTCAAAGTGAGTCTCAAATCTCGCGTGAATCTTCGGTTCGCCTAAACTCTTGGCGTAGCTTACGTGGCAATGATGCTGACTTATCCGTTATTCGTCTCGTCAGTCTGGTCTCAGATTACGTGGCAACGTGGGCAAATAATATGAAGCTTATTTTCTAGGGTTATTATCCAAATCTAGCCCCAACTCTCAGATTTTATCCAAATCTATCCCCAACTCTCGTATTCTCCAAATCTAGCCCCAACTCTCAGTTTTTTATCCAAATCTAGCACATCCGCTATTGTTGACTCTTCCCGATCCAGTTGGCAGCCAAGTAAGCCAAGCGAGATCCACGTAGCAGCCACGTCATAGAAAAATAAATCGACAGAGAGAGAGGCGGGAGAGAAAGAGAGGGAGGCCGGGAGAGGGAGAGGGGAGGGAGGGCGAGGAGAGCGGGAGAGAAAGAGAGGGAGGGCGATAGAGAGAGAGAGAGAGAGAGGCCGGGAGAGGGAGAGGGGAGGGAGGGCGAGGAGAGCGGGAGAGAGAGAGGGAGGGAGGGAGAGCGGGAGAGAGAGGGAGAGAGGGAGGTCGGGAGAGCGGGAGAGAGAGGAAGGGAAGGAGGTCGGAGAGGGAGGAAGGGAGGGAGGTCGGGAGGGGGAGGGAGGGAGAGCGGGAGAGAGAGGGAGGGAGGGAGTTCTGGAGAGAGAGGGAGTTCAGAAGAGCGGGAGAGAGAGGGAGGTCAGGAGAGCGGGAGAGAGAGGGAGGGAGGGAGAGCGGGAGAGAGAGGGAAGGAGGGAGGTCGGGAGAGAGATAGGGAGGGAGGGAGAGCTGGAGAGAGAGGGAGAGAGGGAATTCGGGAGAGTGGGAGAGAGAGGGAGGTCGGGAGAGCGGGAGAGAGAGGGAGGGAGGGAGAGCGGGAGAGAGAGGAAAGGAGGGAGAGCGGGAGAGAGAGGGTGGGAGGGAGGGAAGGAGGGAGGTCGGGAGAGAGATAGGGAGGGAGGGAGAGCTGGAGAGAGAGGGAGAGAGGGAATTCGGGAGAGTGGGAGAGAGATGGAGGTCGAGAGAGCGGGAGAGAGAGGGAGGGAGGGAGAGCAAGAGAGAAAGGGAGAGACGGATGTCGAGAGAGGAAGGGAGGGAGTTCGGGAGAGCGGGAGAGAGATAGGGAGGGAGGGAGAGCGGGAGAGAGAGGGAGAGAAGGAATTCAGGAGAGAGAGGGAGGTCAGGAGAGCGGGAGAGAGAGGGAGGGAAGGAGGTTGGGAGAGGGAGGAAGGGAGGGGGAGGAAGGGAGGGAGAGGGAGGGAGGGAGGGAGAGCGTGAGAGAGATAGGGAGGGAGGGAGAGCTGGAGAGAGAGGGAGTTCGGGAGAGCGGAAGAGAGCGGGAGCTCGTAAATATTTGCTATTTGATATAACAACTCTGGGGGTTGTTGGAATATTACTTATTTAATTCTATTTGAAGATCACGATTATTTCCTCCAACACAAATGGTGTTTCAAAAGTATTAATTGTCTGTATTTTCAAAAACACCCAAAGGATTGGAGACTCTCAAAGGATTGGAGAAAGGTACAAGAGTTGTAAGAGAATTGGAGACTCTCAAGGAATGCAAAATGAATTCAAGAGTCTCTCCTGAATGCGACTCCCCCTTATAGTCCTCCGGTGGTTATATATAACTGTCTACTACCAGGCGGCAGTGTGGGTGCTGCTACACTGACTTGTGTGAAGAGTCCTATGCCACCTGCTCTTGTTATGAACAATACTCTTGCCATAGTAATTTCTATAAAATGTACCATGCTTCCCTCCTGCATATGAGTTTCTCCTGTGACCTAACCTGAAGCATATTTATGAGTGAAAAGCTGTTAAAGAAAATCAGCAAATGCGAGAGAACTTCCTTGGGATCCCGAAGACTTTTGAACATCTGGGTAATGGAAGAGTCCTTTGAAATGCCCTCACTCCCTCCCTCCCTCTCTCTCCTGCGCTCCCTCCCTCCCTCTCTCTCCCTCCTCCCCATTCTCACTCCCTCTCTCTCCCACTCTCCCGAACTCCCTCCCTCCCTCTCTCTCCAGCTCTCCCTCCCTCCCTATCTCTCTCCCTCTCTCCCTCTCTCCCTCTCTCTCCAGCTCTCCCTCCCTCCCTCTCTCTCCTGCTCTCCCTACCTCCCTCTCTCTCCCGCTCTCCCGAACTCCCTCTCTCCCTCTCTCTCCAGCTATCCCTCCCTCCCTATCTCTCTCACGCTCTCCCTCCCTCCCTCCCTCCCCCTCCCTTCCTCCCTCTCCCGACCTCCTTCCCTCCCTCTCTCTCCCGCTCTCCCGACCTCCCTCTCTCCCTCTCTCTCCAGCTCTCCCTCCCTCCCTCTCTCTCTCCCGCTCTCCCGACCTCCCTCTCTCTCCAGCTCTCCCTCCCTCCCTCTCTCTCTCTCCCGCTCTCCCTCCCTCCCTCTCTCTCCCGCTCTCCCTCCCTCCCTCTCTCTCTCCCGCTCTCCTCGCCCTCCCTCCCCTCTCCCTCTCCCGGCCTCACTCTCTCTCTCTATCGCCCTCCCTCTCTTTCTCTCCCGCTCTCCCTCCCTCCCTCTCTCTCTCTCTCCCGCTCTCCTCACCCTCCCTCCCCTCTCCCTCTCCCAGCCTCCCTCTCTCTCTCTATCGCCCTCCCTCTCTTTCTCTCCCGCTCTCCCTCCCTCCCTCTCTCTCTCCCGCTCTCCTCGCCCTCCCTCCCCTCTCCCCTCTCCCGGCCTCCCTCTCTCTCTCTATCGCCCTCCCTCTCTTTCTCTCCCGCCTCTCTCTCTGTCGATTTATTTATCTATCACGTGGCTGATATGTGGATCTCGCTTGGCTTACTTGGCTGCCAACTGGATCGGGAAGAGTCAATAATAGCGGATGTGCTAGATTTGGATAAAAAACTGAGAGTTGGGGCTAGATTTGGAGAATACGAGAGTTGGGGATAGATTTGGATAAAATCTGAGAGTTGGGGCTAGATTTGGATAATAACCCTATTTTTTAATATTTAATTCCGGCTGGAAAGAAAATCACAGGCAGGAAAGATGGATATCGTGTCGGTCAAGTAGTTGTTGATTGCACTCTTAAGAGTGGGTCCCACTTCCCACCACTGCACTTAAGCGGAAAAGCATGACTAGACGAGCGTAAACAACGATCCGTCTTTCCGGGACTGATCGAGCCAGGACACGCGCTGACTCAACTCCGTTTCACACACCCGAGTCTGAATCGGTCTTGATGGTGGTTCAAAAATAGTCCTGTCTCCCCCACCTCTCTCTCTCTCTCTCCAAGTTTCTCTATATATTAGCCGCCTGCTCCGCTCTCGGAGAAGTCAAAATAATAATTTATGGCGGTCACTGGCGTCTGATGGAGAGTTGTTCTGTAGAGCTGGACTCTTAATTGGATTTGACTGCTTTTCTCGGATCCTTGCCTCGCTGCAGCGGTTATCCCTTTTTTTTTTCCTGGTACAAGAAGTTTTTGTTCTCTCTCTCTCTCTCTCCGATTTCCTTTTACGCTATTTGTTCTTTGGTAACGCTTTGTTCTTGTTCCTTTTCTTCTCCTTTGAATTTGATCGGGAAATCTCCGAGTTAAATTGTTGCCAGAATCTGATTAGTCGGCATGATTTGAAATAAGTGCCCGGATGAAATTTATAATTTCCGGCACCTTACTGCGTTGTTCGTGTTCCGCACTTTAGGGTGTTCGAGAGAAATGAGACTAATGGTTTGCTTCTCCGGTATTTTTAAGAGGAGGACGAGAGCTGAGGAAATATTTGCCCCTACTGATGCAGGTCTAATTTTTGTTGATTAGTGTAAATAAAAAAATTTGATTTTTTTAATCGTAAAATTTGATAGATGAATGAACAATCCTACCTTTACTCATCTTTTTTTTCGTTTTCAGAAAATCCGGGAATCCGGACGTTGAGGATCTTTTCTTACGAGGAACTGCGAGTGGCTACCGATTATTTTAGTATCACTAGGGTGATAGGAAAAGGTGGTTTTTCCACTGTCTACCAGGTAATTTTTCTAGCTGCTCTAGATGAGTTAAAAGTCTCTCTCTGTCTTTCCATCTTTATCCATCTATATTTATTTGTTTCTATCATACTATTTACCTGTATTATGATCTACCTATCCAGTATTGAGCTTCTTCATTGAAGCCCAAACTAATTTTTTGGTTTTATGCCTGGAAAAATCGCAGACTGCTCAAGTGGTTTCAATTTTATTTAATCCTCCTCCCTTTCTTTTGAAATCTCTCTTGTTCTATGTGCTTCTTTGTTTTTATGATCCATGATTTATGTGCTCTTGAACGCTCCAAATTCATAATTCCCTGTCCTTTTCTTTCTCAATCTTTCTAGAAATATCCGGGCAGGTTCTTTTCGTGGTATCTATTTACACAACATTCTCTCTTGAACATGCTTTAGGAATTTCTCTATATTCGTACCCTGGGGGTTTCCTTCGCAATCACTCCCAGAGAACCACATTTATCGTTTGTGCAACTATAAAAAGATCTCTCTCCTCCCCTCTTCCCCCTCCAAGTGTCTTAGCTTGCCCTGTCGTGGGTGTTTTTGTACTCTGTCCATCACACTTACATATCGTTCGTGTGATTTTTAATATCTCTTCCCCCATCTCTTGAAATATCATTTTAAGTATGCTTGTGGATTTTTTTCAGCATTTACCAGGTAAACTTTTGAATCGGCCATGTGATATTTCCTCTCTTTTTGTCTCCAAAAAACCATCTTCTATTGGTTTGATTGTTGCTGCCTGGTTTGTGCAGGGGAAACTGAAAAATGGTGCCTCAGTGGCAATAAAAGTTCTGGAAACGGAATCAAGACATGGAGTTCAGGGATTCCTAGCAGAGTTGAACACAATCTCCAGCGTGGTCCACAAGAACTTGGTCAAACTCATCGGCTGCTGTGTAGAAGCAAATCACAGAATCCTAGTCTATGAGTACTTCCCCAACAACAGTCTTGCCAGAACCCTTCTCGGTCCTCTCTCCCCCTCTTCCTCTCTCTTTCTTTCATCTAGAGTTGACCCTCTTTCTAATTTCCTTTTTTAGACAGTCAAAATTGCAAAATCCAGTTTGACTGGGAAACCCGAGTTAGAATCTGTTGCGAGATAGCCCAAGGTTTGGCCTATCTTCATGAGGAAGTTTCTCCACATATCATTCACAGAGATGTGAAGGCCAGCAACATACTCTTGGACAAAGATCTTTCACCGCGAATATCGGATTTTGGTCTGGCAAAGCTTCTTCCCCAAAATATCAGCCATGTCACCACCCGGGTTGCTGGAACAGTGTGAGTTACAACTTCGTTGACCTTTTTTGGGTAAAACACTTGACCTTGTTACTAAGGGAGAGATTATCGTGTTTTTAGGGGCTACCTGGCGCCTGAGTATGCGTTTACTGGGCAGTTGACTCGGAAGGCTGATGTATATAGTTTTGGTATTCTTCTTATTGAGATAATCTGTGGCAGGCCAAATGCTAATTCCAATGTGTTGGCCAGAAATCAATCACAAGAGGTATTTTATCACCCATTCATCCCTGATGACATCATTTTTAATTTTCAATCTTATATTTTCCCGCATTAGATGGTCTACTGCTCCAAACTTTTACTCTCTTTCTCGATCACACTCTATCTTTGTTGTGTCTCTCCCTCTCGCTCCATTCTTCTAGACAGATCAGCTTCTTATGTCTTTTACCTGTAGAGGCCAATGAACACTTGTGCTTGTAGTGATTTGAAGAGCATTCAAAGTGGCCTGATGACATTTAATTTTTCCAATTATTTCAGATGGTACTTTTTTGACCCTACTTGTTCTTTTCCTAAAAGCTTCTGCTGTATCCATTCACGTGCTTATAAATTTATCTCTTGTGTTTTCCCTCTTTCTCTCTCTTCTCAGTTGGTATCTCTCTATCTCATCCTTGCATCCCCCCTCCTCCTGTGCCTCTGTGTCTGTCTTTGTATGCGACGAAGTTGACTTTTATTCTTTCTCCCTTTTAATGTCATTGACTTCTTGGTACACAGTAATCTTCAAGCATTTGTCGTTTTGCGAATGAGGGTTGACTTTTTCCTGATTGGTCAAAAGTAAATGGTGAAGAGTTAACTGCCTAGCCCGCCATTGGAAGAGTTGACTTGTTTCTTGTTTGATGTTTTCCAGGGGACCCTCCTGGAACAAGCATGGGTCTTGCACCAGAAAAACGAGTTGAACAAAATTGTAGACCCTTCCTTAGGCTTTGACTTTGACTCTGAAGAAGCCTGCAGACTCCTAAAGATAGGGCTCCTCTGCACTCAGGATAAGCCCAAAGTCCGTCCATCCATGTCTACCGTGTTCAAGATGTTGATCGGGAAGGAGGAAGTCAATGGTAACATGATAATGAGTCCCGGTTTCATCTCTGACCTAGGAGAGCTCAAGGTCAAAAGTCAAAAAACAGAAAATAAGACAGACAATTCTTCTGAAGACTATACGCAGAGTTCTTCTATCTCTTATGAATGCGATGGGCGTTGACACTGATTTCACAGGTGTTATAGGATAAAGAGAGAAAGGGCAGTCGAGTTATATAACGCAACTGCCCGTCAGTGGTGAAGGTTTGGCTGCTCATTTTCTTCATAAAGCCTCACTAAATCAGTAAGAAAGGCAAAACCTGTGCACCAAACATTAAAAGAAAAATGAGTAAACCCTCCCTCTAATATCCAAGTCAGATTTTAATTCTGTGACTAGAATTTGGTTTATTTAGGGATAGAGAAGCAATAATTGCAAAAAAAGGGGTTATGAATTTCTAACCTTCTTACAAAATGTTGTAGGACGAGCGGCGCAAGGCTACTCGAAACAGGTTCTCTGATTTGTTATTGACAATCACTGAACTAAGCATGACTAGCAAACGCACATGATTCTTCTTGGTCGCGTTGTATTCTGTTTCGATTGTATTTTTTTTATGCCCCTATGAAGTTATAAAGATATCCAAGGAAAGCTTTAGATGCGTAGATGATATGATTAGAGTAACGTCCTCGATCATTCTTGTGACATACCGAGTGATTCTAGAAAACCATAAAATACTTGAGGCTGTTCTCATTACTATAGAGTGGATAAATACCCAATTCCCATCTGATTTCTCAGTCATTCCATGATTTATCTTTCAAATGATAAATTTTGTATTGAACTATGCGTTTTGATTCATGTGTGATCTTTATATACTGGTCATACTCTTCTTGTATTTTTCATATTTCTAAAGACTCCGGATAAATGAGTACTTGTTGTTTTGCCTGTTTATTACCCTTATTTATGTTATTATACTTGGGAAAGTTTTTTTCTGAAAATACTATTCTGACCTCCTCTTGTAGAAAAATTTGAAGAAATCAAAACATTTTATAAAGTTGTCAACAATAGGACTTTAATTTCAGAATTTACAATGAATTATTATGAATATTTCATGGAGATGCTTTTTGATGATGTCAATAAATGTAATTCAATAAATCACAATAATTGGACTTGTGAAAGGTGAACCATGCGAGCACGAAAAAACATTTCATGAATAAATTGATGTTATAGAGGAGGAGAGAATTTTTTTTATTAAACGTCATTCCATTTGGGAATCTCATGGATGATGTATTGCGATAAATCCCACTCTCAATTAAAAATGCACGCCGATCACTTCCTCGGAATGTAAAATCTTTCCAAATCCCAAAAACCCCATGTGCAGGATAAAGACATGTAACATATTTATTAAACCTAGGAGAAAAATAAATATCCATGGATATACACATGAATGTGATATGTTCCCACCCTCTTAGCTAATAAGGTACACCCTCTCTTATGGTGGTCCTCGACTAATAAGAATAGGACTTATATATGGTCTTCTATGAAGAGATGTGTGATAAGCGTACAATCATGGTTGTTGAAAATGCGAAATCACGTATTAAAAATTATACTCAACTCTTAGAATTTAATCTTAAAATTTAGAATAGTGGTGAGTTGAGGTCAAATTCATAGGAATGACAATTAAAAGATTGAAATGAAAGATTTATTTTTGATATTTTTAGATTAAGAAAGAGCTAATGATCAACAAAAAAGAGAGACATATGTGGAGGATACAATAAAACGATCAAACACTTTTGATCTCCTTTCAAAGATAAAAAATTCTTGATCGGATGGTGGAATGATGGTTTAAGCTTAAAAAAAAAGAAAAGATGGATGGAAAAGATAGAAAAGAATAAACCTTAATCTAAAGGTTCATGGATCAAATTTTATTTTAGTTATTCTCTATAATCAATAACTCTTTTGATATCCTGTACTGATGGGTTTTGAGGTCAATAAGCCTTCGAATTTTTTTATCAATACATTAAATGCAATGGAATACATTAAATATGATATTCAAATCATTGAGGCACAAAGAATAGATGATCCTATCATCTCGTATGTACGAGAAAACATACTTACATGGTTATCTTGAAGGAGTTATTGAAGTTATTCAAGTATCTAGACTTTAGTGGTATATACATAATCTCTAGATGGTTAGATCTACTCTTTAAAGTTCTTCACAAAGAGAGAAATTCCCACAAGGCTTGAAAGGGCCCTTGACTTGTGGTCATTCTCTCCTTATCTATAGACATTTGACATGTGGATTTTTCATAAAAATCCTCATAATTATGTCTATATCCACCAACATTCATAGAACTTATGTGTGTGATCCTCTAGGTTCATGTATCTCACTAGTTAATAAATTTATAGACCCAATAAAACTTTATTGGTCAACCTTAATTAATTATTCACATCAACATCGATTCATTAATCAAAGATCAATTTAACCCAATCGACAGATTGAACTGCCAACCCATTGGATGTCAAGCTACACCACGTACTCTAGGAGATATAGAGTATATAAGAACTCCCTTATGAAAACTTTATGTCATTGATTACCATTCATGTATAATCCTTCATCCACGTGAGACTCATAAATTACTTAGGGTATGGTCAACTATCAAACCCTAATTAATAACTTAAGTTAGTTCTAATGAGTATAGGAAATCATTGATGGATATTATGTGGCCTATAAGCTAATCACAGTTCCATGTATCTTATTTAAGTTCATTAAAATGAAATGTATTCATTGTCATTCGTGTGTAATGTTTGTAATGAAGTCCATGAGTATATAAAATGACTAAGTGAATTATGATGAGATCATAATATAGAGATTACTAATCCTTAAACATATGTTCTAAACATTTATATTCATAGGATATTCAAGAAGGACATCGTAAAGAATAACACTATATGATCCAACTCACATGAAGTATGACTGATCTTGTAACCATCGCTAAGGATATCAAGTTACTAAGGATAGATAGTATGTGCTCTTTGGAGAAAGAGTTCACTGAATTGATCCATATGAATCCTTGAATGGTAATTATACCTAACTATCAATAAGGTTTATTCATGTCACGATTATGTATGTGGTCCTTTGACTTGAGACACCAAAGACATCTTGTAGATTGATGATCTTGTTTTGGTTATGACTTAAAAAAATCCCTTAGCCACGGGATATCTAAAATATCATATATTAGATACGACATGAAGTCTACAAAGATAATTGTGTTATCAAGATAGGATCATCTGCCCTTTGTATTTGAGGAGATTAACTGAAGGAATGAGATGCAATGACATCCTTGGCTAAGATAATAGAAATATCGGAGGAGTTCTCAATGATTTCCTACACACATTAGTACTAATTTGAGTGATCGATTAGGGTTTCAAATTTGACCATACCCTAAGTCATTCATGAGTCTCGTGAGGATGAAGGATTATATATACATGGTAATCTATGACGAAAAGGTTTCATAAATGAGTTCTTACGTATTTCATATCTCCTAGAGTATGTGGTGTAGCTTGGCACCTATCGGGCTAGCAACTCAACATATCGATTGGGTTAAATTAATTCTTGATCAATTAATCTATATATTGATGTAGATAATTAATTAATGTTGACCAATAAGGTGTTCTTTGGTCTATAGAGTTTTTAACTAGTGAGATATATGGACTTAGAGGGTCACACACATAAGTTCCATGGATGTTAATAGATATAGACATAATTATGTGGGGTTTTATGAAAAATTTACATACCAAATGTCTATAAATAGGGGGAGAACGACCATAACTGAAGGTGCCTGATAAGTCCAAATTATTCTAATTAATTGTGTCGTTATGCCTTTATTTGGACTTAATTAATAAAAGTGTATCTAAATAATTCTTTTTTTCCTTTTAACTCCTAGCTATCTGAAGATAAGGCTTAGTAAAAGGGGTCGATCCAAGGGAGGATATGGCAAAGTCTATTTTTTTTAACTAAATTCAGAACTTCTTCTCATCCAACTAAACTCTGTAATTGTCTAATTGTGAATGTTTTTTTTATTTCCCTGCGTTCTCTTTTTCTTCAATTTCCACTTATTATGCTAAAGAAAAGAAAATAGACTCTATTGAGAAAGTTTACTTTCTCAATTAAAATTTGAAAGAGAGATTAAGAAATTTTTTTATATTATTTTCTTAGAATTTCTTTTTATTCTGATCTAGAATTCAAATTCACTCTCTTTTTATCTTTTATGATTTACTTAACTCTTATTTACCTTTCTCTATTTTTATAATTTTCTTTTTCTGATTTAATGATCACTTTCCCTCTTATTATAGCTACTGAATAGAAAATCAATCTGATTTTTAAACCATCTTAAATTGTAGCAGATCTGATTTTCCTAAAACAGAAAACTAACCTAAACTTTCTAAATGAATTCACCCACAAAAATGGAAACAATAGACTAAAGACTGAATTTCTTTAATTTTCATTTCATTTTCTATTTAAAAGAAAAGGATAACCATGAATGCAATAACAAACTAAGAATCTGAAAACCTAAAATCTCAGTTGAATAAAAATTCAAATGATAGTAAAGACTAATTGTAATTTCTGCATGATTCTAAATCTTCTCAGCCTATATCAAGTCTAATTTGCATGTGAATCTTCTAAATGGATCTACACACAACATGAAATAACAGAATAGAAAGATTATATTGCTTTAATATCTTCTTGTTTTCTGCCAAAGAAAGAAGAAAGAAAAAGAAGTGATAAAACTAACTGAATTAAAGAAGTAATAGTATAAACCTAGAATTGAATTAAATCCAATTCAACAAGATATAAAAAAAACAAAACAAATGATAACTGCTATAGGAAAGTATTTCTGTCAGAAAATTTAGTAAAGAAATTCTTACATTTGAAGAGAAAATAAAAATCTGACGAAATCAAAAAGCTGAACATATAATTCCTAAATTCGGATTTAAATCGAAATCAAAGAGAAACAAAGAAAGAACGACTACATCTGTTTCTGCAAGAATCTATCTCTGTCGATGAATCTAAAGAAGAATTAATTCTAATCCAGTAGAAAGAAAAAGAAAACAAAACGATTCCTAAACCTAAATCGATTCTGACAAACCTCGAAGCTTCAAATTGACGTCTTCAACTCGACGAACTTCTCAAAATCTTCAGCAATCGTTGATCCGATCTTCTCACTTGTGTCCTCCAGGCCAATCGAACATTGGGAGCGAAAAAATCAAGACGCCCCTTCCGTCTCCTCTCCTCTCCTCTTAAAGAAATCGCAACCTTCTTGAAATCGCAATGCTTTCCCCCCTTTTTGTGAATTTGTTAGGTCCTCGGTGCGGCTCGCTCCACGCACGTCGGTGCTCTTTGCTGCGGTTGGTCAGCGCCTAGTCTGCCTCCATCTGATTGGTGGAGGGCGACTTGTGTAATTTTCTACTCATACTCAACAGGTAAGCTATCAGTTGGCCGTGTACACATCGCCGTGTACACAGCCTATCGCTCCCTTGTGTGATTGGTTCACACCTGATGCCATGCATCTCCTGTCCACACTATCTCGAACACTTATTAGTACATATCAGCCCATTAAGGGCATTATTAACATAGACAGAAAATTTAAAGAGATTAATGAAAGTAATTTTTTTCGTTTACAAAATATTCTGTAAACAGAAAACAATTTAGTTGTGAGAGCAATTATTCTGAAGGTAATTATTACTTCTAATTTGTCATAATATCAATGGTTATTTGTAACTATCTATTCCGTTTTCAAGTGGAATGGAATCTTTATTTCTAAGTATAATCAACATGATAATATGCACAATAATGTCTGATTTGAGACATTTAATGACCACAATGCAAATGAAATTGATAATAAAGACAAACACTTTTGCATGTTATCAGTCCCCATGTAAGCTTTGTGAGAATTCTCTATTTTCTTCTCTTTCTCTCTTGGTGAAGAGCTTTGAAGAGGAGATCCAATCATCTAGAGACTATGTCGATACCGTTAGAAGGTAAACACTTGAATAGCTTCAAGAACTCCTTCAAGGGAACCGTATAAGTATATTTTCTCATACATACTAAGTAATCGGATCATCTGTTCCTTGAGCCTCAATGTTTTGAATATCCAATTTAATGTATTCCGCTGCATTCAATGTTTTGATTACAATTTCAGAAAGTTTATCAACCTCAGAGCCCAAAATTTCTAAAATTTCCACTACCTTGGCCAAGGATTTCATCGCATCTCATTCTTTGAGTCAATCTCTTGAAATAATGAAGGTGGATGATTCTATATTGACCACACTATCATCTTCGAGGATTTTATGTCGTATCCAATATATGACATTTTGGAAATGTCATGGCTAGGGATTCATAAGTCATAAACAAAACATGATCATCCATCCACAAGATTTCTTTGGTGTCTGATGAGATACAATTTATAGATGAATTTACATGATTATTTATACAATTTAATGCATTAAATATTCTATGTGTATTCATGTTATCATATTTTCAGTGCATTTCTATCATTTTATTTAACTTTAGGTTATGATAAAAAAATATAAAAAAATATATCATTTTATGGATAATTATACATAATTAAATAATGTAGTGCTAATCCTATTTAAATTTGAGATCATAATTATCTTTTCATGATTAGATGATAAGAGAAAATATTTTTATTTACACTCATGTATTTTTATAAATTTATTTTCAAAGAGTTATGAGTGTATTTTTGAAATTAAAATTAATTCTCTTGTTATTGAAGTATTTTGACTTTTTATAATGATAGATAATTCAATTTCTGATTCGGTTAAAAAAATTTGGATTAATTTAGAGTTGCATTTTGAAAGTTATGAATTTTCTAATTTTTAGGAATTTTAAGGAATTTTTCTGAATTCATTTAAAGCTATTTTTGATTTTTAAAATAATAAAAAGAAGAACAAAAAATGTCTTAATTGCGTGCTGACGTGGCGAAGCGTCACCACATGACGACGCGTGTACACGCCACATGGTGTCGTGTGTATGCGTAAATGTGTGGGCGTGTGTGCGTGTGTGTGCGGAAGTGATGAGTGGGCTTAAGCATCCATTAAGGATTTTATGCTAACCCATTAGACGCATACATATTATATACACGTTAAAATCATCGATTGATGTCATGTGGGACAATTTATGTTTGTTTTTAGTTACAAGTGATGTGGCGCAATGAGACACGTCCGATCGCATGAATTTATCACGATCGTCGGATTTCAATTACTCGAGGGGGATAGTGGCTGCATCTGATTAGGCAATGATTCATTTTAAAGAGGATTTAATATCAGCCGCTCATCTGGAGAGTTATAACGGTCAAGATTAAATGCGCTCGATAGACATGTGGATTTATCTCCGTCGCTCGATGAAGATCGAAGGGTGGACATCAAGCGAAGCCTCTTCTTCACACACAACGTGATGAAATCTAGATGCTTCATCATAGATCCAACAGACACGACTTAAAGAGGATGATTCAAAAATTGACGTTCAATTTGAGCCATTGATCGAAGATGAAACGACGCATCCAAGGGTCGCTCCCAAAATTCTTTATAAATTTGATTATTCTTCGACGAAAAAACTTGTTCTTGGGTTTTCGAGAAAATTAAACTATTTAGACACCACAATCTTTGGATCACTTGATTTCTACTTCTTCTAGTTTCATTTTCGCGTCTAAGGAGTGTTTGAAATCAAGAATTGGTGGAGAGAATCGGAAGAAATCACATCTTGAACGCGTGAACTTGGTTTTCGAAATTGTGAAATGAAAAGCCTTGAATATGGCGATTATTTGGATCATTTCGAGTGCGACTTTGGGTTAGCTTGCGTGTTTTCATGCTAATCTATCTTCCAATAGCATTAGATTTTTATTTTGAATCGTAGATTAGTTTAATTTTAGTTTTAATTTCAGCTTTCATCTATTTTCGCGATCAATTTTCTTTCTCAATTTCATCACAAATTCTAGTCCAAATTTTAGTGATTTTTTTATTCCGTGGATTCGTATTGGAGTTATCTTACTTAATATACTAAAATCCCTAATTTCTCACCTCAATTCATCCTCTGATTTGATCGAATTTCAAAGATATCTCAAAATTTCCCTTATTTTTCCATGGATTCAACCGTTATTTACCAATATACTCTTTAATTAGTGATTTAATATTTAAATTGGTGAGTTTGGTAATTTTTTTGACATGAGTTTGTGTATTTAAAAACCACATGAAATGAATTTTTTCAGTGTCTCAAGTCAAAGGACCACATACACAACTTTGACATCAATCAACTTGATTGATATTTAGGTATAATTATGATTCAAGGATTCGTATAGATAAATTTAGTAAAATTTTTCTCTAAAGAGCACCCACTATCTATACTTAGTGTCTCTACATCGATGGCTGCACGATTAGCCATACTCATCATATGAGTTGGATCAGATAGTGCTTTTCTTTTTGGATAATTCGATGTCCCTCTCAAATATCCCACAAATAGGAATGTTGAGAACATATATTTGAATACTAGTGATAATTGTAGTATGATCTCATCATAATTCACTTAGTCATTGCATATGCTCATAGACTTCATTACAAACATCACACATGTATAAAAATGAATAAATTTTATTTCAATAAACATAAATGAGATACACGAAAGTGTGATTGGCTTATGGGTCACATAGTATCTATCATGTTCATCTCACTCGCCCTTGATTGCTTGCATCTAATACGAGGAATAAATAGAAAAAAGAAACTTACTAAAAATGAGATTAAGTATAAGAGAAATAATTTCTTAGTGCTCTCTTTCCTCTAGCTAATCAATGCTAGCAGTACCCAAGGAAACATTAAAAACCTTTTTTCTGCCTTAGAATTGAAATAAACCATAAAAAAAAGATGAAGAACATGAAATGAATATCATGCCCACAAAATTTCAGTCCCAAAATCCATGAGGATCATGAGATTTCATGATTTCAATTTGGATTATTTCTAGCTGTTGATTTTTTCTTTAAAATTGCTTGATCAATCGCTGGCCATTCAGTTTTCTTTGACCGAGATTAGGAGCCCTGAGATTTTGCCACATATAATCTAAAAAATTCATTAGAAAAATCTAAAAATTAGAAAAACTAGAAAATTTAAGAAAATCCTTAGAAAATTTAGAAAAATACAAAAAATTTTAAAAATTTTTGACAAAAATTCTAAAAAATCCCTAAACTTAAAATAATCATACTTTTTCATACATAATATATTATGAATGAAACTTCCAGCATTTTGATCTCGTCTTTTTTATCATATCACCTGAAATAAAAAGTAGTTAGGACAAAAAAGAGTAAATTTGCATTAGAAACTACTAATCTCCTTTATCTTTTTCCTTCATGCTTACAATCACAAAAGTCATGCAAATATGATTAATTCATCCTTCTTTGACCTTGAGAAAGGTCAAACATCAATTATACATAGAATTAATCAAAATTTATTTCAAATTTATCTTATGACAGATATGATATGATGAATGAATGTAAAAATTTCATTCAAACATGACAACATGCGTAATAATAGTGTGAATTATGCCTTAAAATATTAAAGAATAATGAATTAAACTTGTAAAAGTGCATACTGTTAATGTGTTTATGTATTTATCTCTTATATTTTGATTATTAAAAATATAACTCGTTCTATTTACTTTATGTATAGGATTCTCTCTCCCTAGAGACGAGAGAACTCTTATTTGCCCTTCTCACATGGTATTAGAGACCTATGTCTCTTTTAGGTTTTCCTCTTCATCTTTATACAATTATAGAGTCAATGATGCGTTCCTCGCGCTAAGCCCTTTCTAGCGCCTATAACTAGTGTAAATGTGACATTTGGTCCTATCTTTGCCTCACCTCAATTTGAATGCAATTATTCTTGAGATATTTGTGAGATCTACCTGGGGCTCTATCCCGTTTTATATTTTGTCTATGTGATTTGATGTCACTAGCCTCCCTTTTTGTGAAATATTCTTTGGAGAGGTGTTTGGTTCAAATCAATAGCATTACATTTTTCAGAATCATTTGGGTGTCAACTTCATTAATATCACCAATAACCATCACTAGCGGCACTTCACTTTCCAAATTTTAGGGGTGGCTCATTTTTATTTATGAGATTTATTTTCTTTCCATGATTCTTGGGGTCTCCTTGACATCATGCTAAAATTTTAGATTGGGTAAAATTTTGATGCTTTCTCTGCATTAGGTCATGCCTCCCACTTTATTTGAACAAAGTAGGCCAGTCTCTACTTTTGATCCAAAAGTGTCAAGATCACAATTGGATTCAAAAAAAAATTCCAACTAATTTTATTTTTTGGGTGTTGATTAAGAGATATCATTATTAGATTTTGGAGACACACTTAGGTAAATTTACCTCATATCCTAATTAGATATCAAAGATATGTTAAGCCATCTTATCGTATCCCATTGTATTCTTATTGAGATCTAAAGTCGATAAGCTTTCAAAATTTAAATGAAAAACATCAAATGTAGTTAATACATTAAATCAACTATTCAAAACACTGATGCACCAAGAATTGATGATCTTATCATTTAATATAGATTAGAATCCATACTAGAGGGAGCTCTTAAAGCTGTTGAAGTGTCTTGCCTCTAGTAGTATTCACATGATTACTGGATGGTTGGATCTCATCTTCAATACTCTTCGCCAAGAGAGAAAAATTAGAAAGAAGAGAATTCCTACAAGTCATATGATAACATGCAATTATATGATTATATAATTATCAATTCAAATTAAGGCATACAACATTTCATTATTATGCATGTTATCATGTTATTGATAACATGCAATCTTAACATGATAAAACATGATTATTAATACAATTTAAGGCATAAAACATTACATTTATGTGCATGTTATCATACTTTGAGTGCATTTCTATCATTCTATGCAATTTTATGTTATAATCTCAAAATGCACTAAATTAGGGTTAATTATGATAAATTAAGGATAAATAATTTTATAACCTATCTTTATTTGAGATTATAAGTGGTTTTTAAAGTTAAATAATAAGAGAAATCATTTTTATAAACATACATTTAAATTTCTAAACTTAAAATCTTAAGGAAATGAGTGTATTTTTGAAATATAAATTAAATCTCTTGTTATTTAAATATTTTGAATTTTTAGAATGATAGATAATTAAATTTCAGATCAAATGAAAGAAATTTGGATTAATTTGGAGTTGTATTTAAAAAGATATGATTTTTACAATTTTTAGGGATTTTTTCTGGATTTTTCCTGATTTTTCTGATTTAATTTCTATTTAAAAAATGTTTAAAATAAATAAATAAAAGGGCAAAAAGGGCGCGGGTCCCACGCGGGTGCGACGTGGCACGCAAGGCCACGTGGCAGAGCCACGCGGACCCGCGCAGCGCCTACGTGGCGCTGTATATATATCTATATTTATTTATTTACACTATATATAAAACGGGTCTTTAGCCTGCCCTATATGGGGAGGGTTATTACCCCTCTAAACCGTCGGGTCTTATAAACCCGACGGTTTCGTAAATTAATTCCGTGTGGGACTATGTCCCACACAGTCTTTTGATGCGCAGGTGACGTGGCGCGACGATGGGCGTTGGATCTCGTGGACGGACGATCGACAGGCGTCGATCGCGTGGAGCGCGGACCACCCGATCTGATCAAAGCACGTGCCAGATTAAAGAGTTATAACGGCTTGATCTTACGCAACGTGGCGGCATGACAGGCGTCGATCACGTGGTGCGTGGACCACTGATCGCGATCAAAGACACGTGCGCAAATATCAAGCGTTATAACGGTCCATATCGAACCGTGGTGGGAGCATCCAGACCGTCGGATCGCGATCTAAGAGGCTAAATCGGAGTGTTTTTTTTAAAGCGTTTCATCGGATCATCCAGGCCGTTCATATTCAATCTGACGATTGCGACTTAATTGAAACGATCCATCGTGGACCGTTTCATTGTAACCATCGATCGAAACGATCGGACAGTTACGCCCAAATTGCCCTTAAATAGACATGTTCTTCACGATTGTATGCATTCGAGTTGGATTTGAATCAAATTGACTTGTATAGACACCGATCCATTCGTTTCTCTTGATTCCTTCCTCTTCCTCTTTCAATTCCGCATCCACGGAGGGGTTGAAATCAAGATTTGGTGGAAAATCGAAAGAGAAATCGCAGCTTGAAGCTCGACGTGACGTTCTTGACGTTTTCGGTGATTAATCGGGTTAATCACCTCGTTTCGATCGCTAAACGGGTTTAGTGGAAGCGGTTTTTCCTAGATTATCTTCCTATTATCTTTAATTTTCGTTTAGATTAGATTTTAGATTTCAATTTCATAAAATTTAGCTTAAAATCACGATTTTAACGTCCGAAAATTGCTCTCCACTTCAAATTTCGATTTCTCCGCGAAATCAAGTCCAAATTCGATGATTCTTGATTCCGTGGATTCGTTTTGAAGTCTTCTTTCTAAAAACACCATTTTCCCTGATTTCTCACCTCAATTCATCGTCTAATTTGACCAAATTCCAAAAGATATCTCGAAAATACCTAAATTCCCTGTGGATTCGACCCTTATTTACCATTATACCCTTCAATTATCTCTTAATTCCCCAAATTGGTAAGTTTGGATTAATTTTTGACACGATACCGCGTGAAATCGACAACCTCGTGGTCTCATCTTGTCAGTTATCATTCTATGAAAATTTAAGTTATACTATCAAAATGCACTATTTTTCATGATAATTATAAATAATTAAAGAGAGATATTTGAGATTAGATTATTCTAATTTTTATAGTTGAGATTATAATTAGGTTTTATTTTTAAATAATAAGAGAAAATATTTTTATACACTCATTTATTTTTCTAACTTTATTTTATAAAAGAAATTAGTATATTTTTTAAATAAAAATTCATTCTCTTTGTTATTTATTAAATTTGAATTTTTAGAATAATAGATTATTTAATTTATGATCAAACTAAGATTACTTTGGATTAATTTGGAGTTATATTTTTAAAGTAATGAAATTTCTTATTTTTAAGGATTATTCTAGAATTTTTTTTTCTGAATTTATTTTCGAGTTAATTTTTGTTTAAAAGGATAAAAAAATATTTTATTTTTATTTTTGCACACTAACATGGTAGCTAATGCAACGAAATGTGCTTCTTACGTGTTGCCTAGATGGTGACATACGCATGAGCCAAGCGATGCATGCGTATGACTGTGTGTTCGTGTGTGTGATTAGTGGGTTAAGCATCCTTTTTAGGATATAAGCTAACCCACTAAGCACGCCCTTCTTTTATACAAGAATTTTGCCGCGATTTCTGCCGTGTGGAACTATTTTTCTTTTTTTTTATGCACAAGTGACAGATAACATGCATATTTAACTCACATTTTCATCATAATTAACTGATATTAATGCTTAATTTTAGTCTATATGATGCATGTCATCATCTTAAAATGGAAATTTCTTCTATTTAATGTCAAATCACTTAATTCCATAGTTTTCATCAATTTGAGCATTTTTATGTGTTTTAAGTGTGTTTGACCCTTTCATGGGTCAAACCACTTTTATTTGATCTCAAAATTTTTGGTTTAAAAGATTTCATGATTTAAGTGAGTGCATGAAGTTTTAAGAAGAGGAAGAAAAGAAGAAAAAGGGGTTAAGAAGTAAAAGAGAGAATTAACCTAGTTGACTCTAGAAAGTCAACTAGGAATTAATTCACTCATAATTCTATTTTTTGTCTAATGTTCTATTTCAGGACATAGATTTGAAGAGGATCAAATTCTTGATCCAATAAAGACAATTTCATACAAAAAGGAGTTCTAGAAATGAAGTTGTGAATTTTTTAAGATTAACTATTTTTATGGATTTTTTCTGATTTTTTTAGAAATTATAAATGCAAAAAGGGGGTTTTATTTGGCGCAAGACCCATGCGGTGCTGACGTGGCGATGCGATCGCATGGCAGTGCCAGCTGGGCCGACATGAACCCGCGCGGTGTCTACGTGGCACGTAGGAACTAAATGGCTTATTGGGCCCATAGGCATAGTGGGCCCAGATGTTGCATAAGAGATTAGGGGGGTTTGTCATAATGCCCATAGGGCGACGTGAAAGTTAAAGGGCTTCCCCCTTATAAAGGGCACCAAAGTTCTTTTCTTTCTTATATGTGCGACTAATGCATTTCATTTTTTTCGCAGGTGATGTGGCAATGCATGAAACTGTCGAATTAAAGCGCGCAAATAGGCATGCGTTGATTTGGTGGATCACGGTCCACCAGATCACGATCAGGCGCACGTGAAAATTTTTTAGCTGTCGATCTCATTAGTGAGATTTAACAACTGCGACTTAATCTTGCACTCGACGAATGATGGAGCGACACATGGCGACACGTGGCGACTTGTGGACGATCCGATGAAGATCAAATAGCGGAAATTATGGAGAGGTGGAGCCTGCGTCATTGGGATCATGGGTCACTTCTCCCACGCGATGTGGCTTCATCTGAGCTGTTCAAGCCATTAAAAAGAAATAGACGGCTCAGATTTAAATCACGAAATTTCTTCTATAAATTCATGTCCTCTCTTACAGAAAATGAACTCTTGATTAAACATGAAATGAAGCATTTTTGGAGCAAGATCTCGAGTTCTTTGTGAATCCATTGCATCCTAGACCCAATCGCGCATGAATTCAGACAAAAAAATTCACGAACATTATGAGAAAATGTTTGATAATTGCCCCTTGAACGTCGAAATTACGTTGGAGAAGGAATTAGAGAAATTTACAGCAATCAAAGCAATTTGAGGCTTAATCTTCGCGTCAATCGGGTTAGTAGTATGAAACCTTTGTAATCCTCATGATTTAAGTCTTTTAGATTAGATTTAGATAGGTAATTAGAGTCTAGGAATAAAAAAATTCTCATTTTCCCCCAATTTACTATGTGAATTTTTGCTAATTTCGAACAAGAATTTCTCCCTGATCTTAAGTCCAATTCTAACGAATTTGAATTAATTGGATTTCTTGTTAAGTCAGCTTTCCGTGGATATCTGATTCACAAATTTTTATCAAGGTTTGGCCCTTTGATTTGTCTTTTGACCAACTACTATTCAAAATCAATCCGAATTTGGGCGTTGAATTTCGAGGGCTATTACCACAAATATAGAAGGTGAAATTGGTCAATATGAGTGTTATTGTAATCCTCATATTGTAAGCTTTATATGCATGGGTGGTTTGTCAGATTTGGATATCATTTGATTAGTGAATTTAAGGATTTTGACTTAAACCTTCATTTAAGAGATTTTCTGTCGATTGATTTTAGAAAAATCATAGTAAATCCAATTGTGCTAAAAAATCATGATCTTTGTATCAAAATTTTCCTCTTTCTCTCTAGTTTCAAAAATTATAATTTTTGTAATATTATCTCACCTTTTTTCTCTGATTTTATAGAAAGTCGAAGTATGATCAAAGTCAATGCTTTGACTTTGACTTTTAACTTTTCTTCTTCAAACAGTTTTTAAATTCTTAAAACATTGTTTCTCATATATTATTACTATTTCCATTGATTGTATATCATATTCTTTTATGAGAAACCCTTATTTGGCTTAAGTTTGACTAAGTCAACTCTTTCGATAAAAAGTCAACAGTGCTCTCTGTGGATTCGACCTGATGTCATCTCTTTACTTGATTTCTGATTTTTAATCATCGTGAGTTCAGAATTGTAAATATTTTTTGATCAACGATCATGTGTTTCAACGACCGCACGTTTTATCGCTCGTTAGTGACGTGGCATAACTGTAGGTGTCTGATTCACGAATTTAATCAAAGTCGTTGATGTTCACTTAAGTCAGGGGGTATATGACGACATCTAATTGGACGAAGATTCATTTTGAAACAATTTAATCTCAGTTGTTTATCTAAGGAGTTAGAATGGTTGAGATTAAATGCTCCCGATGGACTCCCATGGACAAATGGTTGCATCTTGAATGCTCGATGAAGATCAAACGACAAGCGTTACATGACGCTTCTTCTTCACGATGACGGAGAAAAAAATCTGAACGCTCCATTTTCAATTGAATGAACAGGACTTGACGATGACGATGGTTTCATTGATTGAAGATGGAGAGACAAATCAAACGGCCACGCCCAATTTTTCTTATATAAACGTATATTTTTCAATGATGTAAACCATTCTTGGATGTTTCGAGCAATCAAACTATTTAGATATCTCAATCCTTGAATCTCTTGCTTTCCGCCTCTTCTAGACTCATTTCCGCATCCAAAGAGTGTTTGAAAGTGAGAATCGAGAGAATTTGTCTCTTAAACACCATATTTTTGTTTTTTGAAACACAAAATTAAAGGCCTTGATCCAGCAATAAATTGGATCATTTCGAGGGCGATTTCAGATTAGATTATGTGTTTTCTCCCTTATATTTCTTTTGATAACATTAGATTTTAATTTTGAATCATAGATTAGTCAAATTTTATGAAATTTTACTATCTTCTCTCTCTTAGTGATCAAATTTTCTTACTAAATTTTGCTCCTTGATTTCTCCGTGAATATTGATCCAAATCGAGTGATTTTATAGTACGTGGATTTTTCTTGGAGTCTTCTTTCTAAATCTTCTAAATTCCTTATTTCTCACTTCAATTCCTTATCTGATTTGATCAAATTTGAAGTACACCTAAAAAATTTCCTATTTCTCTGTGGATTCGACCCTTATTAACCTTTGTACTATTCAATTCTTGATTAAAACTCGAAATTTGTGAGTTTGGAAATTATTTTAACATGCATTTGTGTGTTTTCAATGATACATGAATTTTTATCATCAGCATGCATATGCACCTTGAGTTGTGCTTGTTCTCCTCATATTTATAGGCATTTGGTATGTAAAAGTTTCACAAGAATCTAAATAATTATGTCTATATACACGAACATACATATACCTTATGTGTGTGACGTCTAGGTCCATATATCTCACTATTAAAACTTTCTATAGGCCCAATAATAAAATTATTGGTCTACCTTACTTATTATCTATACCAACATATCAATTAATTAATAAAGGATCAATTTAACCCTACCAAGAAGTTGAGTTACCAAACTATACTATGTGCTTTAGGGGAGATGGAGTGCACAAGATCTCAACAATCTTGACCACACCATCACTGTCGAGGACTTCATGTTGTATCTAATATATGTAATTTTAGAGATCCAATCACTAGAAATATCTTTGGTGTCTAAAATTAAAGAACCACATACAAAATTGTGACAAGAATCAACTTGATTGATAGTTAAGTATAAGATAATTTTGGGATTTATATGGATCAATTCAATGACCTCTTTCTCCAAAGAGAACCCATTATCTACCTTGGTTTCTCCACCTTGATGGCCACATGAAAAACTATACTTATCATATGAGTTGTATTAGATAGTGTTATTTGACATGCATAAAATCATGGTCGTTGAATGCACAAGTTCACGTATAAAAAATTATACTCAACTCTTCGAATTCGATATTAAAATTTGGAATAGTGGTGACTCAAGGTCAAATCTACAAGGAGAAAGGTTAAAAGATTAAAATCAGGGAATATTTTTTAGTATATTTAGATTTAGAAAATGAAGATCATCGATGAAAAGAAGATGATGTGTGCAAGAACGAAATGAACCAGTGAAATGCTTTTAGACTCCTTTAAAATATTGAAAACCCTTGATCAATGGTGGAAATGTGATTTAGGATTTGGAAATATGATAATGTTGATGAAAAGATGAAAAAAATGGAAAAGATCGATGGAAAATGATTCTAATTTAAGGATTCGCGATGGAAACACACACTAGCAATGTTGTCTAATCAAAACACACCTTTGAGAGCTTGTACATTTTTCCCGGAATTGGCGTCTTGCATCAAGCACGAGGAATGAACAAAGAAGAGAATAAACTCACTAGAAATGATATTTTATACACAAAGAATGATCAATTAGTGCCCTCTTTCCTCTTGGATAGCCAATTCTAGAAGCACACAATGAAATATTAAAACCTAATTTTCTTCACCTTGAAATTTACATCAGCCCTAATAGATTTGTAGAGCTTAAAATAAAAATCATGCCCGTAAAATATTAACATCTAACTCCTTAGGGATCATGAGATGTCATGATTTCAATTTGGACCAATTCTAGCCATTGATTTTCCTCAAAGCATGCTTGATTTGATTGCAATTGTCTAATTAATTCGAATCTTTTATTGGGAGCCACCAGATTGCATGGCATGTCACATTTGGGTTTTCCAAGAGGAGAGAAAGCACGAGATCAATCAGAGACATCACATCATCTTTACAAAGTACAAAAGTCATATCAAGATTGCGCTACGTTCTCGCATTTGATTCGTCGCGATAAAACAAGTATATCAATATTAATTTAGACTGCCAGATCTGGTTGACATGCAATCCATCACATCTGATGCACCGCATTGCACCACATGTCATGCTAATAGAAAGGAGATTCAATGGAGTGGGTCCACCAGATCTAGCGATCCTTGACATACTACATGTCCTTGCATAAAAATATTGTAGTCCCAGTTGGATAAAAAAAGAAAGTTTGGCTTTATATATGCGACCCATCAACTTTTTAAATAAAAATAAACATCATTAGAGACTAATACTTCCCTTTGATGTACCCTGAATGGTTGTCACATGGTGCCACACCTTTTTGTCACGCGTATGCAGTGTCACATCATCATGCCAAGTTAGCATGCATAAGCAAAATCAAATTTTCAATTTTTTAAAATACCTGAAAATTCAATAAAACATCTAGAAAAATATAACAATTATTAGAAAAATGAGACAAATTTATAAGAAATCTAGAAAAATAAAAAAATCTAGAAAAATTAGGGAAACTCACAAAAAAACCTCTGATATGTAAAATATTCCTTTTTAAAAATAAAAACTCCTATATAGATGAAATTTCACCATTTTCAACCTTGTTTTGCCCTATTTTTGCATCATATCACCAGAAAAATGATAGAAAAGGGAAATTTTTAAATTAGAATCACTTGTCCTCTTCATTTATAATTTTTTTCCTTGTTCATGCCCATGATCATAAAACTCATGCACACACAATTAAATCATCTTCATTTGACCTTGGAAAAGGTCAAATATCAAACATGCATAAAAGTAAAGACAATTAACATGAATTTTGGCTAATGAACGATATGATGCATGCAAAAATTTCATCATGACATGATAATATGCATAAAAATTACGTGAATCATGATTTAAAATCATCTTAGAATAATGAATTAAAGATGTAAAAATACATGTTATCACTATTCTTTATAGATAATTCAACGTTCTTCTCAAATCCTACAAATATGAATGTTTTGAACATATGTTTAAAGATTAACAATCATTAGATCATGATCTCATCATAATTTACTTAGTCAATGCATATGCTCATAGACTTCATTACAAACATCACATAAGAATGACAATAAAGAAGTTTTATTTTAATGAATATAAACGAGATAGAGTGAATTGTGATTTGATTTATAGGTCACATAATATCCATCAATCCACATGGCCCCTTAGGATTATAGGGCCATTCGAATAACAAGTCAAGGATTTTATAGTCTACTTTGCATTATTTGGATATAATTATATCATTTTAGCTCTAATTGTGGAGATTCAAAATTAATAAAAAATGGTGACAACTCTATAGTTTTTCATGACGAGAATTTTTTTTTATAAATGTCACCTTAAATCTAGAAATCTTAAATGGTGAAAACTATTTGACTTAGGCCAACCAATTTGAGAACTTTATTATGAATTATATAAGGATATCTCGTCTCACTCATGATACAAAATAAAAAAGGATAATATATACATAAATTGGGCTCCTTCCAATGGTGCATTTATAGTGTGGATGCTTGGTAGTATGACACTAATGATTCAAAAATTCATCTCATGACTTAGTCCTATCAAGGAGATATGGGACACCAAAAAAAATATACCATGCAATTTATAGGCTTAAAATTTTTTTCAAACTCCACATGGGTGACATGATTTAATGAGAACATGATGCCAAATTTTGATCTCTTTTCAATTATCTCAATACCTATCAGCCTGTTGAAACCAATGTAGATACCTATCAACAATATCAAGATGAGCTTGTAGTGATCGCCTACAACAATAATATATTACCTAATTAGACATCTAAAGTTAAAAATTAGATCTTGGGTGTTGATGACATTACAACTTTAGATGTAGTTTTTTTCCTAAAGTTCATTATCTCTATGCCAATGTTCCATCTTTAGTGCTTCCAAAACCTTCAACTATGGTGGCCTCTTAAGGTTGAGGGCAATCACACATGGCTCACCATGGTTAGCTCCCTAGTGAAGAGGGTCATATTGTAGACATGGCGATGCTTATGATGAATGATGGATATTATGTGGCCTATAAGCCAGATCACATTTCTATGTATCTCGTTTATATTCATTAAAATAAAAATTATTCATTATCATTTTTTCATGATGTTTGCAATGAAGTCTATAAGCATATGGAAGGACTCAATGAATTATGACTAAATCATAACATAATGATCACTAGCCTTTAAACATATGCTCTAAATATTATTATTCATGAGATATTTGAGAATGGCGTCGAATTATCGAAAATGAATAACACTATCTGATTTGACTTATATGATGAGTATGACTCATCGTGTGGCCATTAGCGTGGAGACACTAAGGATCTATAGTAAGTGCTCTTTAGAGAAAGAGTTCACTGACATGGTCCTTGTCAATCCTGAGTAGTATTATACCTAGCTATTAACCAACTTAATTCATGTCATGGTTGTGTACATGATATTTTGACTTAAGACACCAAAGACATCTTGTAGATAGATACCCATTTTTTTTTATTATGACTTATGAATCACTAGCTAGGGGATCTCTAAAATGTCATATATTGGATACAACATGAAGTCCATAAAGGTGATTATATGGTCACGATGTGATTGTTTGCTTTAGTATTTGAGAGGAACATGTATATGTAGTCATGAAAGGCTAATCAATCAATAATTTTGTGAGATGCATTAAGAAGCTAAGAATGATGAATTTACACTCTTAGGGGTGTGTTTGTGTTAAGAAATAATGATATAAAAAATAGCAGTTACAAGGTTAACACATTAATATAATAGGCTACTAGTGGTCTTTTTTGTAAACCTTAAGAGAAGGGTTCATGTTAAATGAATAAAATAATGATTTTTTTTATTTTTCCTCTTTCTCTCTCCTACAATAGTATTTATAAGATTCAATCATCAATGAAGGAATAATCAAGTATGAGCATTGAAACATTTTGAAGGAGATTGGTGTCTCATATGTTTATAGGTAGACTTCCTTTAAAAAGAAAGTAGAGGAGTCATTTTGGAAAGTATTTCTAGAGATTTTCAACAGTCAATCATCAAATAAGGAATAATCAAGTATGTGCATCAAGACAAAAGGAGAGTGGTGTGTCCTATATTAATCAAAAAGCAAGTAGAGGAGTCATTTTGGGAAGTTTTGGGCACCAAGGATAAAGGGAAAGTTGTTATAAGAAATCAAGGTATAAAAATATATGGGGTAAACATGTGCTAGAGGGCCTCAACCAAAGAGCCAAAAAATTTCATGCCATTTTATTCATGCACTAGATGTGTGGTTGACAATTAGCGTTCACCAAACCCGAATCTCCGAGCCATTTTACTTAACCAAACGGGCACGAGCAGTGGTAAAATATTCCCAAAACTGGTGGATAGGGTTTTAGGTTAGGTTTAGGTTTAGAGTCTCGGCATCACTGAATCATTATGGGTCATTCCATAGTCCAATTGGCCATGAGAAGGTCGCTTTAGAAATCATCAAATACATGAATATATGTGAAGTAACATATGCTTTCTTTCAGTATTTTAGTAGTGTGGGATTATTTGCTCTATATAAATATGAATTGATAAATATATTTCAAGGTATACATATGATTTTAATCGATGATTCACAGTTTTGAAGCATACAAACATACATGCACACACGCTCATATGAGTACATACATTCATATATACTTTTGTGAATATATACATGCATAACTACATACATCCATAGATGGATATTTAACATATAAGTGGTATCTTTTGACATTTGATCTTTGTCTTTAATCATTTGATGTACATCACCTAAATCATAGGTATGATCTTTATCTTTCTCTCTCTGATGCATGGAGATAATGAAGGGGTTAATATACCCCCATGTCATGACCTTGCGGCTATTATTAGCCGCATGTCATGACCTTTTGAAAAGTCACCGCATGTCGTGACCTTTTCAGTTTTCGTCACCGCATGTCATGAGCGGTGACGTGGACAATGACTGGGCAGCCACGTATTTAAATATTTTATGCTTTCAGCCACGTCATCAAAAATTTTAATAAAAAAATAACTTATCTTCTTCCTTTCCTTTTTCTCCGACGGTTGTTTTTTCTCCGACACTCTTCCCCGTCCGTCTTCGACCGCGGCGATCCCTTCCTCGCAACCTTCGTTGCGATCTATAGGCACCTAGATACGAGCACCTGCGATGGTGCTCTATAGGCACCTGCGATGTTTCTAATTTTTCGGATTCTTAAAGAGAATTCTTGGATATTTAACGGTGTTCTTCTCTTCTGTTTCTTCTAATCTCTGAATTTTGATCTGATCGGAGAGATAGATTTTTTTCCTCTCTGAATGATTGCTTATTTTTTGGAATTTCTGCTCTGTTCTTTTCGACGCCTTCTGATTCTTCTGCAAGTTTTTGGGGATTTGTCGGCGTTCCTGTTTTTTTTTTCTGTTTGTTTCAATCAGTCCGCTCCGATTCTCTCAGGAATTTTGCTCTGATCGCGGAGATCGATTTCCTATTTCAAATTAAATTCTGGTTTTGTCCGAATTTCCGTTCCATTTAGTATCAACTGCAAAAAAATTCCTGAAATTCGACGACTGAGAATTTCAGACGTCAATCGCGACGAAATTTCAGACGTCAGTAGCGAAGATTTCTCCTTATAGATCTCCATCCGACGGAGATCACTGATTTGCTTTCGTTGTGCACAAATTCCCCGAAATCATGATAAATTTCACCGTCTTTAAACCGTAACCCGATCTTTCAAACTCAAACCAAGAATCTGCACTCTTCTTAAATTGACGAAATCGTGATTCATAATTACTTCAGAGAATTTTCTATCGATTCTAACCGATTTCACCCATTTGTCCGGTAATTCTCAATCCCCTTCCGCAAGTCAAATTGGGATGATTTCTCCGTCTAGATCTCCATCCGATGTAGATCTCTGATTTACTTTCGTTGGTCACAAATTCCCCCAAATTTATCACAATTTCGTCTTCTTCTAATCGTCATTCAATACTTTAACTGCAAACCACTGAATATTTGCCTCTTCATAAAATAACGAAATCGTGATCAATTTTTGCATTATAAATGCAAAAATGAACCAAAACGGATTTCTCTTATTCCTCTCCCGAAATGCACAAGATGATTCCTCCGTCGAATTTCCATCCAGTATTGATCTCCGATTTCCTTCTTTGCACAAATTCCTTCTTTGCACAAATTCCTCTCCCGGAAGGGATCGCCGCGGTAGAAGACGGACGGGGAAGAGTGTCGGAGAAAAAACAACCGTCGGAGAAAAAGGAAAGGAAGAAGATAAGTTATTTTTTTATTAAAATTTTTGATGACGTGGCTGAAAGCATAAAATATTTAAATACGTGGCTGCCCAGTCATTGTCCACGTCACCGCTCATGACATGCGGTGACGAAAACTGAAAAGGTCACGACATGCGGTGACTTTTCAAAAGGTCATGACATGCGGCTAATAATAGCCGCAAGGTCATGACATGGGGGTATATTAACCCGATAATGAAGGCAGCGTGGATGCAATGGGGCCCCCTTTTCTGGGAGAGGCCCAATGGGGCTATTCTACAGTGTGCAAGGCGCAGAAAGAACCCGGGGGGGGGGACTTCTCCACTTGTAAACCTTCAGTTCCAGGGTCACCTGAATTTCAAAATTGAAGGGAAAAGACGGATTTGTCTTCGGTCTGGCTCCCTGCGATAAATGAAGCTGCAGCACCTGCCGCAATGGTCAGCCGTGAGCGGCATCTCCTCGTCTCGTTCCGCCACCGGGAGATTCCTCTCGGCAGGATTCGACTGGGTAGACCTCACCGAGTGAACCCCCGTGCTGTCGCTTCTGTTGTCCCCTTCTCCAGGAGCTCTAACAGGGGACCATATCCTGATATCCTAATGCTTGCAGACGGCTGGCCAATAATCATCGCGTTAGTGCAAGACTGAGACTGCCTCTCTCCCTCCCCTTATTCTATCTCCATCTTACCATGTCTCTCACTCTCTTTCCCAGTTATCTATCTCTCTCCCATCTATCTAATATATATATATATATCTTTCTCTCTCTCACCCCTCTTTTTCTCTCTCTACATAATGCCACTTCTCTCTCTCTCTCTCTCTCTCTCTCTCTATCTATATTTATATCTTTCTCTCTCTCACCTCTCTTGTTCTGTCTCTCCTTCATACCACGTCTCTCTCTCTCTCTCTCTACCTATCTAGATCGATATATATAATATATCTCTCTCTCACCCTCTCTTTCTCTCTTTCCATCAAACCACGTCTCTCTTTCTCTATCTATGTCTAAATCTATATCTTTCTCTCTCTCACTCCTCATGTTTTCTCTCTCCGTCATGACACGTCTCTCTCTCCTTCTGTTCTCTCTCACTCTCCTCGTCTTACCACTTCTCTCTCTCTCTCCCCCTCTTTTTTTTCGCTCTCTCTCTCCCCCCTCTTTTTTTTTCGATCTCTCTCCAACTCTCCCCCGTCTTCATTTCTCTCACACCATCTTACCGCAATTTCTCTCTTCCCAGTCCCTGTATTTTTCTCCTCAACCGTCAACCCCCAGTCTCCATCTTAACACAATCTCTCTGTCTCCCTTATTTCTCTCTCTCTCTCTCCATTCTCTCCCCCTTATTTCTTTCTCCATCTACATTCTTACCGCAATTTCCCTCTTCCCCCTTATAGTTTTCTCAACAGCTTCATTTTAGTTAGATGATCTCACCTCAGTCCTCCCCGCACTATTTCTTCTCTCTCTATCTCTCTCTCCATATTACCTCAGTCTCCCTCCCCCGTTATTTCTCCCTCTCAATCTCAGCGTGGTTCGCTCCCTACTATTTCTCTCTCCATCTTATCTCAGTCTCCCTCCCCCTTATTTCTCTCTCTATCTTAATCTTGCTTCTGTCTCACTCCCTCATTTTTCTCCCAACATCACTCACTCCTACAGTATCTCTCTCTCTTTTCCCCTGATTTCTCTCCCAACGTCACTCAGTCTTACCTACAATCTCGCTCTCTCTCTCTCTTCCCCCTTCATTTCTCTTCCCCATCTTGCCAAAATTTCTCCCTCGATTCTCCTGTAATTTTTCTGTCCTTCTCCATCGCTCATCTAACTCATTTCTCTGTTCTTCCTTAATCTCTCTAAATCGTTTTCTTCAACAATATTTCTCACGCGTCTGTCTCCAGTGAAACCCGGAGAAAAGTCAGGGAACTCCCGTTAACCAAAAAAGAGCTGTGTTGGTTTCTCTACTCTGAGAGTTGAGACAAAAAATATGCTATTTCAGTTTATGACGGGACGGGGGTGACGAAAGATCTTCTTTCCTCTGAAAATCTCAAAAAGTGCAAGGGAATAATTGATCTATGCTGCTAGGTTTCAGCTATCTTCTGCCATGGCGCGAAGAAGATGACAAAAGCTGCAAAAAATGATGATGCCCCATTACCCGGTCAAATAACCGACTAGTGGGGGGAAGAGACAGCAAGATAGAAATTAGAGAGAGGATCCGGTCGTCTTGCAGCAGCACTGTAAATGCTGTACACAGAAGCTTGTATCGTTTTTTTATTCGTGCTTGACGACTACACCCAATTCATTTCTGTCCGTCATTCGTTGAAATGATATTCAGAAGATTCGTTCATGGGTAAACAGTCGAGGTCACAGAAGAAGATATTCGCATGACTTCGTAACTCCCGCTTGTTTCTTCAGAACTCCACAGTGAACAGTACATTGACCGGAGGGTATTAGAAATTTCACTATTGGATCTTTGAAAGAGTTTATTAGAATAAAGCTTCCGCGGAAGCTTGACAATAATCGCTCGTACGTAAGTAGAGGAACATAACGTCCATCTCATCAATAATGTTCATCGTTGGCCGGATTCGCCGATCAATGGAGACTGATTTCCATTGCTTTCCGTCATCTTCCAATTACCGAAGTCAGCGCCTGATAAGAGATAAAAATGGGCGGCGAGGGAGCATTTTGGAGAGGATGGATACATGGTATTAGGGTTTACACAGACAGCTAGAGGAATGGGGAATATTCGGCGCTTCCCCGTCTAGATCACTTATGCCATCTCTTCAAAATTTTGAAAGGGACGCATGCTTAGTTATCAGAAAGAAACGGAAAGCCGATTCCATGGATATCAGAACTCGTGACTCTGTAACCAGGAAGAAAACAAAGCAAGCAAATTAGCATGCAACTCGAGACACGAGAAAGTGGGTCAAGTGGGAAAGAGAAAGCGACTGAGTGAACTATGTCAGCTGCAGGTTTTTTATCAGGCTGCGCGCAGATTGAGAGAGAGAGTTTATTATCAATTACGCCCTCGCAAAAGGGATAGAAATAGAGAGGGAAATTTAGAGATAGAGATGGCGAGAGTGTGTTATCGAAATACCAATGCTGCTGAATGATTGATATGATGCAGGAAATAGAGGGGAGATGGGGAAAGATCATATGATGCTCGCTCGTTCAAGATTTATCGACAGTGATTGAAATTATCAAAAGTCAGTACTTGATCCATCGTCCCTTTCAACATTCTATAAAACTCGTGGAGTTTACGTCCCAACAGTGCTCCCGAATCTCCTGCATTTGACAGGCTCAAAATTAGAGAAGTCTCGGATTTTCCAAAGACCAGAGACCCAGAGGAGCTCGGGGATATTCTTCATCGGCTCAACAAAAAATGCATACAATACTCCGATGCTAAAGAAAAAGCAACACTTTAATCTCCGAATTGTGATATTTATTTTTCATTGCTTTCTATCATAAATTAAACGATTAAATGATGCAGAAAAATACTTATAAAAAATTCTAATGCATTTGAAAAGGTTACTAAAAATATACATGATCTTCGTTTCAGAGACATCTGAAGGTATCTTGCCCGTCGTAGGCCTGCACGTAAACACAAAGGACATCAACGCTTCCAGGGCAAGTTTTCCCTCTACAGGAACGAGTGCAGAGATATGACAGTGCCTGAATCCAAAGGTTAAATCTGTGAATAATAAGTTTACTGTTGCCGTGTTCGATACGACTGACAGTGGTGCATTTTCGGAAAAAAAGGTATTAAAGACAAGCGGAAAGAGAGAAGTAACGATGGAAAACGATTACAAAAATGAAAGACCAGACTTATGAGCAGAGTTCAAGAGTGATGCCGAAGGATAACTATTCTTCTAATAGACCAATTAGGACCTCTATCAGAGAATCAACGAGCTACGTGAAACAGTGATGGGAAGTGAAGGCAGCATTAAAATTTCATCCGGAATAAGCGCGAGCGCACGCGTGAGAGAGAGATGGATGATTCTTCGTGTCTAAGCTAGTTGAATAAAAGAGAGAGAAAATTAGAGGGTATGCTTGGCTCCTCGCACGCCAAACGCAGTAGCCAATCTCCAAGGTGATTGATCCATACGTATGGCATACAGGAAGCCAGGCACAACCCTTTTCACCTTTCGTCGAAAATCCCGTTTTGCAGCTTCTCGCTCACCAAGTGGCTCGCAGAAGAGGGAGAAGGGGGTAGATAGGGTAGGGCGGTGAAGAGACAGAAGTGAGGAGAGGTGAGAGACGGGGGAGAGGGGCGAAACTAGAGATTTATAGGGATACGGGTTCACTATAAGCGAAAAGAGGGAACAAGTAAACCTGTAAAATAGAAAGTCCGTCCAACACACTACACAACACGGTGTTCCGATACACCTCGAAGATCTCTTCTGCCCCCTGCCGCATCATGCCCACCTCCTCCAGATGACTGTCAGGAGAGAGAGATAGAGAGAGAGAAAGAGAGAGAGAGAGTAAAAAGTTAATTGACCTAAGGTCTAGGATTGGACCGTCATTGGATTTACGCAAATAATCTTTTCGACCGTCATTTGATTCGACCGTCGTTAGTTGATTTCAACGCGGGGCAGAAATTGTTGAAGAATGTATGTTACGTCTATCACTACCATCATATCAGTCAAGAACACTGCTAATTCGAAGGGATTGATCTGAATTTGCAGTGTTTTTCGAAGACAGCAAAGCACGTCTTCTGCTTACCCGAGGGGGCAGTTGGACAAAAGGCTAGTTTGGGGAAGAACGTTTAATTCCTCGCAAAAAGTAGCCACGACCTTCTTCTATCTAGGTCTGTTTCTCTAGAAACGAATCGGCAGTTGAGCCAATCCTGATTTTTTTTTTAGCGTTACACGAGTTAAAGGTTCACAGGAACCTCATCAGACTCTGTGAGGCAGCTCCCGATTCTGAGACAAATAGAAAATGGCCGAAACTCTGTCTTTCAGATTATGTTTTGAGGTAGTGATGGATCAGTCGATGTGTGGTTCCATAGATCGATAGGATGATATAAAAATGGACAGATAAATAGATCGATCGATAGAAAGATAGATCAGATCGATAGTAGAGAGATAGATATAGAAAAATATATGTATGCATGTTCAAGGATAGATCAATAGATAAATGGACAGAGAGATAAACAGATTTAGATAGATAGATAGACAGATAAACAGAGTGATAGATAAAGAGATAGGTAGATAGACAGAAATGTTGATTATCAGAAGTACTGATGGATAAATTTCAGAGACAAAGAGAAAGAGTAAGCGAGGATGGTCTAGAGAATGAAAGATCCGAGAGAATCATCTGTCGCTGTCGTGGTTGACGTACATTGTTTGATGAATTACCCAGCTCATCAAGTAAACATCTATGTCCATGGTCATCTCTTAGGGCAAAAAACCTCAGAAAATTCCTCGCAGTATTGTCTGCATGCTCCATTTTTCGGTGTCAGCCATTTTTTGTCTGTGGTTCTCTCTCAATAAATAAATGCGATATAATAAAATAAAAGAATAAAATTATTAAGATATTCCCCTCTGGACGTGCCAGGCGGCAGACCTGTGATCTCCCGCTGAATTTTTCCGGATAGTATTCATTTTTTTATCCAGGCGAAAGAGAAAGAGAAAGAGAGAGCTTCGCTATGAGATTATTCTCACAGGGACAGCCTGCAGATCCGCTATGGTAAATGCAGGTGAATCCGCTTCTGGGGTACAGTTAACATCAACAGTGAAGATGAGCTTTCCGTCACCTCTGATCTGATTGACAGATCATTTCACACAACGCTCTCTGTCTCTCTTACGCTCTTTTCTGTGTATCTCTTATTCTCCTTTCCCGCTTTCAGCCGCTCTTAACGAAAGAGGCCAAAAGCTCCGACTAGTCGTCTGCGATTTCAATGCATGCTCCTGTACTTGCCCTCGCATCTCTACCGGACCACTCTCCTAGAGAGAGAGCATCTGATCACGGGAGGGTCGATACAAAGGAGAAGAAGGCAAAGAATGCGGCTAGCTGTTCGTCATTTCCCCATTCTGCTCGGGTAACGTGGCTCCATGTGACCTCCATGATATTCTTTGCAAGACTTTGGAGAGAGAGAGAAACCCACATGGTTGAATCTTCGCCCTATGTGGGCAACACGAACCCTAAGAGAAAGCAAGGCTACCTAGCCTTCATTCAAGCCATTTGTCATCACTAGCAACTGCTCCTGTGCCATTATGAGAGTAGGCTTCCTTTCACGTCAACAGCTTCCCTTAACGAAGACCGAATCCCAGTCAAACTCCCCATTGATTACCGCATCCCTTCATGTCAGTGCTCATACGCGCAACTCCACTTGAAGTTTTCAGTCTCTTCTGATAATTCCCACATCGCCGTCAACAAGTACGTTTCCATCAAAGTCACTTGCGATGGAGAAAAAGACCCTGAAAAATACGCCTTTGGCAGGTCCCAAATGTTGACTTTTACACCTTAAATGACACAGTAGTCAACCTCAATCATGATATCCTGCCCTTTGCGCCATAATGTCGGGTTAGCCTGTCCATAGCCTGAAATGACCGGCCTTTCCGTCCCCCCCTTCTCCCCCTCTCTCTCTCGTCTACCTTCTGGTTTTGTGACTCCACGAGCGAAGAGGAAAAGGATGTCTGTTGGAGCCATCTTCTTGTCTCGAAGTAGCGTGGGGAAAAAAGTCGTGAGGACGAGAGCTGCAGTTGCTTCAGCTCTGCATGAGAGTACGGAAATAAAGCATCGACTGTGCCTTTTTATTTACTTTCTCGTTTTAAATGGACGAAAATTCCTTCCTTTTAATTAGGAAAGGCTAGGGATGGTAGCACGATCTCCTAGTGAACGCCACGTGGCTCGGTCAACGTAGGTCAAATCCAATGTTCTCGACCAGTGTGCCTATTATCAATATTTTTAAGGAACATATCACGGGCCGTTTAAAGGGAGGAGTATGCGAATTTTCAGATCATTATTCGGGACCGAATAATTGAGCCCATTTGATCAACTCTTCTCGCTTTGGATCAAACTCTTGAATGGGTCAAAAGATTTTTCAATACTTTGGCCATGATGCTTTGTCGATCAAAGATTGAGAGTATGAATAAAAAATTTTATGCGCAAATTGCCTGAAAATGAAAAAAAAAAACTGAAAAATGCAAACCATTCATGTAGATCCCTTGGCAATTAACATGGATCTCTTAAGAAGAATTGTGCCAATCGTTCTATCAATGGCTGGTTGTAGCTTTAAATCCCTACAACGCAATGATTTAAACGTAAAAATGTTCGGTTTTCACGCATACGTAGCCCACCCACCTGTTACTACCTCACTGACATGCATGAAAGATTGAGCGGAAGATGACCTCGAAGCTTGATAGATCGTCACTACTCGATGTTTTTGGCTCCAGAAGTCGCATATGATTGGTACCATGAGTCTCACGGTGGTTTCCTTTTCAAGGGAGGCCTCTTTCCCACGTTCAAGCTGTGTGTCGCTAGGAATGGAACCATGAAGAGTGAAAGTTCAAGAAACAAAAGCGGGTACTGTTCCCTTATAAAATGGGCCCTAACGGGCCCATTAGGAGTTGACTCACATAAGCCCATCAAGTATGCCCAACTAGTTGGAGAGAGAGACGTATGCCAATCTTTTGGTGAAAATGTATGCCAACTTTGTTTTGGCAATATAGCAAGTGGAATCATGATGAGTCTTTTATGCAACTTGTCTTTTAGAAGTGACAATTCATCTCAATATATTCGGTGTGCTCGTGAAATAATAGATTACTCGCAAGAAAGATCATTACACGATCGTCGTAATGCACTAGGCATAGAAATAGACACACGAATATTTAGCTCCTCGAGAATAGACTAAATCATCGCATCTCGAGGGCCGTCACAACCATCACTCAATACTCAGCCTCGTCACTCGAGCAAGATACCACCTTTTGCTTCTTCTTTTGTGAGATGAGGTTATCCCCAAGATACATGCGATCTCCGAGAGTGAATATCTAATCCCCTTTTATCACTTGCATAACCATACTTTATGAGGTGACTAGGTTACCCCCAAGATATGTGTTCTAACTAAAAGTGAATTTCTAGTTTCCATAGCTCAAATATGCTTCAAGTCGGAGATGTCCTTGCCATGAAAACAAAAGTTCTCATCTTGGAAATTGCTTGTGGTTTTTAAATGAAGGCAATGTTCCTTGCCAATGCACCTGTCCAAGCTTTTGCATAAATTGGTTAAGAAGGCCTGCAGTATACATAATGTTAGGGAGAGTGATTGTAGGGTAAATAAGCCTCCCAATTAGCCATTTCAAGGGATGAACATCCACAAGAAGAGGAGAGGTAGTGTTGTAGAATTCAAGTCATGAGACTATTTCTAAGGCTTTAGATTTACACATTAGCAATCTAGTGTTCTCCAAGAGATCCAAAAGGCACAATTTTCTGTCAGTTAAGAGTCATCTGCCCAAACTGATAAGGGAACTCAATCTCAAAGAAATATCATTGAATTCTTGATATTCTTTTGGATTGGGCATCCCAAGACACAGACCCCAAAGTGGGCCTTGGTATTCCTTTTTGTAACAGGGATTCTAACTTTATCACAATGGCTTTTGACTCATTTCCACTCTACTAATCCATTTCAAATGGGTGCCATCATCCTAATCATAAGAATTAGAATGATCTTTCCTGGTACAATGCAAATGTTGAGGACTAATTTATGGCTCACATGGCTTATTGAGATGATGTCTTCACTGTCTCTACACCTTGACCTTGGTCTTCTAAATTGATATTCCCTATCAAGATGTATCTGATAACCAATTTGTAATTTTGAATTGTTGATGGTCTACCCTTCCATTATCACACCAAGCATATCAAGGTGAATTATTATTTATTTGAGACAAGGTTCAAGGTTCAATCCTTGTACTTGTACTTATACTTGTGGAGAAACTGGTGGATGCCTTGACCAAAGGGATTAAGATTAAGCCTTAATACTCACTGTGCATCAAATCTTAATACTTCACCAAAGGGATTTATGGTGCTTGAAGTTCTACTAGTTCATTGGATTTCAAAGAAGAATAGTTGCATTTCTTTATCCACAAGAGAAGTTATATTTTTATGGGTAGCATTTTTTTCTCAAGAAAAATTGATTAAAACGAAACCACAAGATTGTGGGATAACCTAAAAAGAAACGATTGACATTATTTTCATAACACTAGTTCTATGGTATTAGAAAATAATCTAATCACACACTCATAAATGTAGTGCTCACAAAGATAAACACCACTTCATGGAATAATACATAGCTATGGAAATATTGATTTCAAGTTTGTTGTCCTACATTTAATTGTTTAAGATCTACACCAAACCATATTATAGAAATAGGTTCAAAATGATAATTTCCTTTTCTATGATTATGAATTCAAAATGATTAGCTCTTAAATCATAGAAGTTAAATGATCATTTCACTGACCATATATTATTAAAATTTGAATAAAACACATTCTTTTTCATCACTATTTATTACTACTATTCGGTTGGTACTAGTGATTTTGATTAGAAAAAAATTTCTCATAAGTCTCTTCGTCGCGATTTCTTAATTCTCATCAAATCCAAATATTTTTATTTAATTCAATTATTGACAATGGTACAATGAAATTGTTTATCATTGTCATAAAAGAACAAAGGTTCTCTTTACAAATATTACTGCACTCCTTGAGAATGCAAATAACTATGCTTTAATGAATGAAATCAAATAAATTTGCACATCAGTCCTTTAACATACTGCCCCTGCATGAAAAGAGACATTTAATATTTCATTTTTTTGTTCCAATCAAATAGGAGAGTTCTTCCAAAATAAAAATCAATGATAATAGTAATAATAATTGAATATTTGATCTTCCTCTGTATATCTCTTCTATATAAAATAGTTTACTGTAAAAAAAAAATTTCACGCTATTCATGACTTGTCTATGCATGATGATTATTTTGGAACTTGTAGTCTTTTCAGATAATTATATAAAGTGTAACTATATAATCAGCTTTGCGATCTTTTGGGCTTGAAAATCCATAAAAATCTACATTCCTTGTGTCTAGAAATTATCTCAGTTTGAAGAAGGTATAGAGCTAAATTCATCATTAATTTGATTCCCATGTATTTTCAATAGCTATTTTTGATAATTTGATATTCATATCCCTACAAACTACAATTTTCTCATATGTTTCTGGGAATACTCTTCATGATTCAAAGCATGTGGAAGTTTTGAATCAACAATACCCTTAAATATCAATTCGGATTATTTATAAAAAGTCAATGCACCTTAAAGAGGATCTCGTTCATGAAAAATTGGTTGCATGAATGTCTCATCAGAGAAAATCAATTAGCCTCCTGAAATTTCAAGATTCATAGGCGTGTGAATCCCTCAAAATCAAATTATTCATTTACAACAAGTTATAATTGATATCCATGGTGGAAAGCTTCATTGATTAACACTTGAATAAATCAATGTTCAAGAATACATAAGGTCAACAACCGTACATGAAATCTAAGCTTCCTGAAGCTTAACTTAAAGCATTCCAAATCTACATGTGAAATCAAGCACTCATAAAAGGTTAGAAAATTCACTTCATGAAGAATATGTTACCTCATCAAACATACAAGTCAACTAGGAACTCTGCCATTCTTCTTTTCTTTCAAAAAACGAATTCACTTCCCTGGAGAAGAAATTTAATCCATCAAACTCAAGAATAAGTTGCGAGTATCAATCAAATAGCAAGTCATCACAAAATTATGCAAGGGAGATCAAGGTCAAGGGTAAAGTATCGTGACAAAGAGACAGAAAACCAACTAATCTTCAAAAAAAGTAAAATAAAAAGAGTGGAGTAGAGGCTGAAGGTCTAAGTCATATTTTAAGCTCAAAGTTGAAGAAATGTTTGAGATATGAAAGTTAATAAAACAAAGCCGATGGGGAACAATTAACTTATGAAAAAATTCTGAGGGCACATTGAAAGTACGGTCCATTATCTGCATTCAAAGGAATCTCAGTGAACCCGGAGGGGTCATTGATTCTGCACCAGTGAGGTTTCAAAACGGTTCTTGGTTTTTCAGCATTTGCTCTGGAAGTAAATCTCTTTTTGAGATCTAAGCCTTTTGTGGCTTGTAGAGTTGATCCTTCGTCAATCAAAGTTATTGGTGAAAGCTCTGGCATTAAAGCAATGGAAAGAGTCAAATACTTTAGCCTTTTGTGGCCTGTGTAGTGAGATGGAGGACTGCAATATTGAAAAAATAAAACACAGATAAAACATAAAACACACTTTTTTGAAATTTTCTACAGACTTCAGTTGAACAGGTGTCACTGAAAATAATATGTCCAATTATACATTTTTTATTTAACTAAATAAATGCCAGGTTTACCTTTATTGTATAAAGAGTAGGAAAAAAATAGAAGTAATGGGACAGTTTTACAAGGCTACAAAGACAGTTAAGTATATGGAAAGTTGACAAATCATTCATTTCTGGATAGTATGTTTTTCATCAGCATTTCAAAATATCCAGATGAATATCTCATCCTCAATCAGAAAACTGGATTTAACAAAAAAATTTGGATTCCCGAGGCTCTATTAAAACCCGAACATGGAATCATCAAGTGCCTAATAAAAAATAAATTGTTCACAAATACCAGTAAAGATATAAGTTTTCCCGTTTCAGAGGGCTGAAGACAATGGCTTTCTATAAATGGCAGAGGTGGAGGTGGCAGCCGCTGGTTGAGCCATTGACCAGTAAAGAAATTCCTCTGCATGGCCCAGGTAACCTGCTCTGACATAACGGTTGACCATATAAGAATAGTGCTCGGGTCTCGGAACTATACCACACAACCGAGTTATATTCTCAAAGATCCATTGGGCTTCAGTCAAAAGCCCAGCCCTGACAGCAGGCTGAGAGCACAGCACTGATTGCCACATTGTCTGGGGTCAATCCTTGACGGGTCATAGCTTTGAACAGAGTCAACGCTCTTAGTCCCTCTCCTTCCCTACCAAACCCACAGATCATTGATGTGTAGGAGAATCGATCCTTCTCTCCCATTGACAGGAAGACCTTCCAAGCCTCGGAAATGTTCCCTGATCTGCAGTACATGAATATGAGAGCATTCCAAATAGGAAGAGAACTGCAAGATGTCATCTTGGTGATGTAGCAGTGTAGCTCCTTCCCACGGCGATGGTCCCCGAGGCGGCCATAGAGTGGCAGAACAGCAAGAATTGCAGCTTGTGTCGGCTGGTGGACCTGTTGGAGCATTTCCCGGAATAGCGACGTGGCCTCTGCATGCTTCTCCACCAGAGTATAGCCGGCAATGATGCAGCTCCATGTCACCGAGCTCCTGTTCTTGCAGTTCCTGAAGAGAATTTCAGCCAACTGGATTTGATCACACCTCGAATACATGGTGATGAGAGAGTTTGTGACTCGTTCTTGGAGATCAAAGGAGAAGCGCAAAGCCAAGGCATGGATCTCCTCCCCGAGTTTGAGGCACCGGAGCTTGGAACAAGTGGAGAGGGAGACGATGATGGTGACTGCATCTAATGGGGAACCTACCTTCCTCATCTGAGAGACGAGTTGAAGCGCTCCGACGAAATTGCCCACCTGCAGATTTCCGCAGATTACGGCGTTCCAGGTCACGGTGTTCACCGTAACTTCGCTTCTCATGATTTCTAAAAGTTTACGAGAATTCTCCCACATGCCCAAAGACACATATCCCAGAAATCATCGCGTTCCAGGAGACGATGTCTCTGCGCGGCATTTCGTCGAACATCTTCTCCGCGTCGGCAATGCTGCCGCATTTTGCGTAAACAGAGATCAGAGCATTGTAGAGGAAGAGATCCTGAGAAAGCACGCCAGTTTTCTGCATCACTGCATGCAGCATTCTGGCATGGAAGAAGTTTAGAGCTGCACCGCAGGCCTTAAGAATGGAAGAGCAAGCAAAACCATCGACAGCGATCTCTTTATTAACCATACGAAGGTGAACAAGAAGCGCCCGCCATGGAAACCCAGAGCTGATGTAAGCAGACAACAAAATATTCCACGGGAAAGATTCCCTAGAGGAAGACCCTTCAGCCAAAACCCGGGCTTCGTCGAGATGTCCGAACGCAGCGTAAAAAGCGACCAGTCTGGAGCGAAGAAACGAATTTCCATGGAAACCCAGAGAAAGCAGATGAGCATGGAGCTGAAGACCCGGGAGAAAAGCTCTCAGCTTCCCGGAGGAGGCGAGGAGAGAGGAAATAGGGTGGAGGAAGTCGCGGGGAGGAGGAGAGAGAAGGCGAAGAGCAGCGTAGGCGATGACGGCCCGGGAAAGTTGACCGTCTTTGGCGAACTCTCGGATGGAATACACGAGAGAAGCAATGCATGGTTTCGCTAGGGAATAGCTGCATGGTCTTCTTACGAACATCAAAAGATGAAGTTTCTACCGCTTCGAGGCTTCATTTCTCCAATTGTTGCGGCTCTTTTTCGTCGTTGTCTGCTCCCCAACATATAAAGTCTTCAACTTCTCGTAAGCCAATCTCCATCTCCCTCGCTACATAGAACTAGAAGTCGGTTGCAGAATTAGTATTCTGAGGATTTTTTGGAAAAAAAATTCGAATTTCCATCGAGTCAATCACATGATCACATGGAAAAGTTCATGAATTTTTAAAATAGTTTTAATTATTTAATTACCCGGCCAAATCGAGAAATGTGGGATTCGATTCTTGTTCTTACGATCGGAGAAATGGCTCGATTCGAATTCGATCTGTGCCGGATCAAAGTCGATTTTATCAAAAGCAATCAAATGCACAACGAATCAAACATAATAAATATTTTGCATTATCAAAAAGAATGACTGATTGCACATATAAATAATTAACTACTATGGATAAATTAATGATATTTCACAAGTGTAAGTTAATTATGTTCAATTAAAATAATAAACTGAATAGTTTAAATTTCAAAGAATTTAATAGCTATATAAGTATAAAATAGTTATTATAACAAATAAAAGGAATTTTCATGATAAGAAAATCATTATAGTAAATTATAAATTAAATTAACATGCAAACAAATTCTTAACTAAGTCAATAAAAATTATGAATTTTTGAACTATAATCAAGTAAGTTAGAGTTAAGTGATAAACTTTAAAATACTAACATTGAATAAACTATGTCGTTCAAAATTCAAATCTTCAATGATATTTTCAATTAGTCTTGGGCATTAGTTCATGACAATCTCTTAAGCATTTGAGAAGAACCTTTCCAACAGTTCGCTACCAAAACATGAGTGAAGGAAGTCCTCAGCAACAACATACAACTTTGAGAACAAATATTTTCCCTCTGATTCAATACCTATGAACACTAAATCCACATGATGGGGGAATTTTCAAGAAACCTTGAAGCACATCCTCAATAGACATTGTCAATGAATTGCACCATGAAGTAGTTTCTTTGGGCATCTTTAGAACAAGGTTTTTAAAACTTTCATCTATGATGAATCCTCCATATAATTCATGACTAGTCACCTCTAAACTCTACCTAGACCTTGTTTCCCTAGACACCCATGAGACATCTTGGTCTCCTAAATAATGTAGGGTTTCTCAAATACTACTCAATCTGATTTTAGGTTAGGTTTATAACTGATTATTGAATATCTTACTAGAAGACATTTATAACTAAATAATTTTTGAATATAGATATAACAGAATTAGATGTACCCATAAAGATAATAGGGGTATGAATTAATATATTTAAGCATTTCAGAGTATAGGTATAGAAGAAAGCAATTTCAAATTAGATTTGGATATACTCATAGAAAAATTAGAAGCCGACTTGCTAATAGATTTTTGCATTTCTTCATGAAGATACATCACAAATCAATATCTACCCTGCATTAGGTATTCCTAAAATTTATAATTAGGGGTATCCATAAGTCGATTAGAATTCCATAAATTACTTTTCTTGTTTTTGCATTCAAATTTTCAGAAATTTACTCTAAATATTTATATAGTTTTTAGACTTCTATAGATTGCTATCTAATTTCTGTATTCCTATTTGCATAAAATTTATATCTTAATCACACATGCCTCCCAATTTCTAGACATTATATATATATCTCTCATTTTTTCTGTCATCATATTTCAGAATATTTTAGTATTTAATATGTACTAATAAGTTGAAGAAATTTTAAGCACCTGATATAAGATAACATATCTATTTCACCTAGATATAAAAGATTTCATTTTTCTACAATTACACTGCATAAAATTTTGGTTCTTAATCTACACATGTGTAATATCTATTTTATGAAAATATATCGCAGAAATTTTAATGACATTAAAAAAATTAGATTTAGATATACAGAAAAAAAATCTGCAATTATATGGCAGAAAATTTGAGCACCTCATTTATTGATATAACATCTACTTATGTACAAAGAGACCTATATAGAAAGATATTGGGATCTCTATATTTCTGCTCATAGCTATCACAAGCCCATTAAAGGCCAATAGGAGGGGAAACTGATAACATATTAATTAGACATGATAATACATGATTATTGATGCATATTAAGGCACAAATGATTTCATTCCTATGCATGTTATCATACTTTATGAGTATTTATCTATCATTCTATGAAAAAGTCATTATAATCTCAAAATACTTTAAATTAGGGTTAATTAAAGATAAATAATATTATAACCTATCTTTACTTGAGATTATAAATAGTTTTTAAATTTAAATAACGAGATTAATCATTTTTATAAATATTTACTTAATTTCTAAAGCTAAAATCTTAAAAGAAGTAAATATACTTTTGAAAAATAAATTAAAACTCTTGTTATTTATTAATTTTGAATTTTTAGAATAATATATAATTAAATTTCTGATCAAATGAAAGAAATTTTGATTAATTTGGAGTTATATTTTTAAAGTTATGAATTTTCTAATTTTTAGGAATTTTTCTCGAATTTTTCTAAATTTTTCTGAATTTTTAATGAATTTCTAAGGATTTTCTGGAATTAAAAATTGAATTTTCTAATTTAATATCAATTTTTCAGAATATTTTAAAAGCACAGGCGACGTGGCGAGATCAAAACTGTCCGATCGATCGCGATTGATTATCGCGATGAGGAGGCGACGTGGCGGCTTGTGGAAGGTCCGATCGCACGCGATATCAACCGTCGATCTTCACTTAAAGTCAGATGGACACGTGGCTTAAATCAGGGTTCACCGATCACGTCTAATCTACACCGTTGATCGCAAGGAGTTATAACGGTCGAGATTAAACACGATCAAAACGCACCTGAGGAGTCCGATGAAGATCCGACGGATGCATTTTCGAGGCGTTTTATAACGCATGAACACATGGCTTCATCTGAGCACTCCATCAGCAAATCAACGGACGTGACTTAATCGTAATGGTTTGTGACGGACCATTTCATCAGCGCCGTTGATCAAATCGATCGGACGGTTATGCCCAAATACCCTATAAGTTGAGATGTTCTTCCGATTTGTAAAGCATTCTAGAGCAAATCAATACAATTGATCTGTTTAGATACCAAATCTCTTGAATCTCTTGATCCTAACCTCTTCTAGACTCAATTCCGCGTCCACGGAGTGCTTAAGATCAAGATTTGGGCGAAAGACGAGGAAGAAATCGAAGCTTAAACTCGACGATTGCAATTTTCGGATTTTTGATGAAAAGCCTTAATCCCAGTGAGTAATTGGGTTAATCCAATCATAATTGTGGGTTAGTGGAGTCAGTTTTCACTAATCTTTCGTCTATTAGTGTTTAATTTCATTTTAGATTAGTTAATTTAAGTAATTTTAAGTTGATTTTTGGTTAATTCGCGATTCCAATTTTCAGAAATTTCACCCCACTTTGATCTTCGATTTCTCCGCGAAATCAAAGTCAAATTCGATGATTTTTATTCCATGGAATCGCCTTGAAGTTCTCTTTCATAATCTAGCATTTTCTCCAATTTCTACCATCGATTCATCGTTCGATTTGATCAAATTCGAAGAGATCATCAGAAATTTCCCTATTTCCCTGTGGATTCGACCCTTATTTACCATTATACCCATCAATTCGAGATATTTTCATCAAATTGGTAAGTTTGGAATTTTTTTTTTACTCTTGACCATGTGCACTTGGCGACCACTCGGTCTCACTCCGTCAGCAACTAAAGTCCAAGTAAAACTCTTCAAAGGCAAGTGGAAGGCCGTGTAAAAGCCTATAATGTTGGGATCTAAAAAAGACAGCCAAAAGAATCTTATATACTTAGTAGACATGATCCACTTATCACCTTGATTGCACGACAGGGGAGAAAACCAAAAAAAATTGATAGATCCAAAATGAATCATGAGAATATCACCTTGCACAAAATTGGATCAGCAACACTTTTTGGTTTTCTTCAATTTAATGCCCAAGCCACACAAAGTTCTCATTTTCACAAATCTTCTTTAGAGACTATGTGGCCCTAGTGGCATTCTTTTAATTCTAGATTTCCTACTCTCTCTCCTCTCTAAATATGTAACTCTCTTCTCTCATTTTGAATATTCAATTACTCTAACTCTTTCATTCTGCATGGTATTAGAGCAACCCTAGGATTCTTCATGGTGGTAGTGGTGGATCTCCCTTATGGCAAAAACTCTCATCTCCTCTTGCAATTATGATATATATATATATATATCTATATCATAATATCCATGGAAAGAAGACTAAAAATCTATCCATGGAATCACAAATCACTCAAATTGGATTCGTATCCATGGAGAAATAAAAGAGTGAAGTTAGGTAGAGAAAATCATTTTTGATGAGAGAAAAAATGATGAAAATTATTGAAATTCACTTAATCTAAGCTTTGAAATTAAATATAATACTAAATAATGAAAGATTAGGGGAAAACATAAAATGTAACTTGAAACCACCCTCAAAATGATCTAATTAATCACCAAATCAAGGCTTTTTCATGCCACAATTTTGAAAATGGAACTTCATAGTTCAAGAAGTGATTTCTCCTTATGATCTCGACAAAATCTTGACTTCAAGCACTGATTAAATGTAAAATTGAGTCTAGAAAATGATTGAAGGAAAAGATTCAAGGACTGAGTTGTCGAAAAGGTTTGATAAATGCAAAAAATCCAAGAAGGCCTCTACCATTGAAAAGAGAGAGAGTTTAAATAGGATGAGAATTGTTCGTAGCCGTGGATCGACACTTCATCTTTGATCAATGGCTCAGATGAAACATCTAGATGCAAATCATCATGGTTAAGTTGTGGCTGTTGGAGATGAGATGAAGCACCAAGATTTTTCCACGTCATCATGCAAAGAGGGAGCTTCATCTTCTTGTGTCCGTCCGATCTTGATCGAATGCCACATATCACACAACAAACCATTGGGCACTTCAAACTTGGCTACTATAACTCCTCATATTAATGGCCCTAACTCATCCAGTAATAAGATGAATCAATGCCCATTTAGAAGCTGCAATGTACCCCTCTCCATTAAAGTGAACATGGAGGGTCGCCATTTAATCGCAAGATCAAATGCTCCTCATTGTGCCAAATCAATTGTGATAAAAAAACATGCATAGTCCCAAAATGATAAAATTAAGGGAATGGGCGGGGGGGGGGGGGGGGGTGGGTATAAATACAGTAACACCATAGTTAAATAAAATTGGCCCATTAAGGGCACTAATTCATAAATACACTCTCTGAACATGGACCACATGCTTGTGTGGTGGCACAAAAGCATGCATGCCACGTCATCTAGCACTCATAAATAGTTAAATTAAATTTTTTAATAAAATTAAATTCAAATGGAACTCCTTTTTAATCAATTTTTTTATTTGATCAGAAATTAACTAATCTATCATTCTATGCTTTTATTTTAAGAAATCACAAGAGAATAAATTTTTGTCTCCAAAATAAACTCATCTTTTTGGAAAATAAAAGTAAATAATTTTAGAGTGTAATTAAAAATAATTTTCTCTTTTGATTTTAAATTTAAAACTCAAATAAAATTTGAAATAGAATTAGGATAATCTATTAAAAATTCAACTCCTAATTTATACATGATTAACCCTAAAAATAATGTATTTTGATAATTTAGATAAAAATTATATAGAATGATGAATATGTACTCAAAGTATGATAGTGATAACATACTAATTAGACATGATAATACATGATTATTGATGCATATTAAGGCATAAATGATTTCATTTCTATGCATGTTATCGTATTTATGAGTATTTATCTATCATTCCATGAAAAAGTCATTATAATCTCAAAATACTTTAAATTAGGGTTAAATATGATGAATTAAAGATAAATAAATTTATAAACCCATCTTTATTTGAGATTATAGGTGTTTTTCAAGTTAAAATAATGAGAGAAATCATTTTATAAACATTTATTTAAATTTTCTTAAGTTAAAATCTTTAAGAAATAAATGTATTTGTGAAGTGGAAATTAAAACTCTCATTATTTATTAATTTTGGATTTTTAGAATGATAAATAATTAAATTTCTGATCAAATGAAATAAATTTGGATTAATTTGGAGTTATATCTTGAAAGTTATGAATTTTTTAATTTTAGGGATTTTTTCGGATTTTTCTAAATTTATTTTCGATTTTAAGTGATTAAAACAATTAAAAAAGGGCAAAAACAGGTTTATTTTTTGCGCGGACCCACGTGGATGCGACGTGCCACGCAAGGCCATGTGGCAGAGCCACGCGGACCCACGTGAGTGCTTGCATGTCGCGGATGTGACACGTGTGTGCATATTTATATTTACTTGTAATATAGGGTTATAGTACATATATGCATCCGATATTCGGATTTAAGCTAACCCTCATATTTGTCGCACCTTGTATACCAGACACTTTCCTTTTATTTTTACCGTGTGGGACTATGTTCCACTTTTGTTTTTAAATGCAGGTGATGTGGCTTAACGTGAGGCATCGGATCAAGGGCACGCCAAATGACGCGCGTGGATCGCGTGGACTCATGGTCCACCAGATCACGATCGTGCACGTGTTTTAAAGGCGAGAGTTATAACAGTCAGGATTGAAATGCGCGCGCTGCATCCGGATCGTCGGATCGCGATCCAACGGAGGCAAATCCGATGTGTTTCATAACGCATATCGACGTGGCTTCATCCGAGCGATTCATCAGCGATCGGACGGCAGAGATTTAATCAAAATGGTTCACGATGAACCGTTTCATCAGAACCGTCGATTAAATCTAATCGAATGGTTACGCCCAAATGTCCTATAAATTGAGATGTTCTTCCGACTTGTAAAGCATTCGAGAGAAAATCAATCTAATTGATCAATTTAGACACTCATCCTCTTGAATCTCTTGATCATATCCTCTTCTAGACACAAATCTGTGTTCACGGAGGGCTTAAGATCGAGATTTGGCCGAAAGACAAGCAAGAAATCGACGCTTGAACTCCACGATCATGATTTTTTAAATTTTTGATGAACAACCTTAATCTGGAGATTAATTGGGTTAATCTGATCGTAATCTTGGGTTAGTGGAAGCGGTTTTTACTAATCTTTCATCTATTTATGCTTAGTTTTCATTTAGATTAAGAATTAAGTTTAATTTAGACTAGATTTTTGGTTTAATCACAATTTAAAGTTTCAGAAATCACTCCTTACTTCGATCTTCAATTTCTCCGCGAAATCAAAGTCAAAATCGATGATTTTTGATTCTGTGGAATCGCCTTCAAGTTCTCTTTCATAATCTACCATTTTTCCTAATTTCTACCATCAATTCATCGTCCAATTTGATCAATTTTCGAAGAGATCATCATAACTTTCCTTAATTCTTTGTGGATTCAACCCTTATTTACCATTATACCCCTCAATTCGAGATATTTTCATCAAATTGGTAAGTTTGGACTTTTTTTTGACACGGGACCATGTGAAATTGATGAGCTCGTGGTCTCCTCTCATCAGATAGCATGCATAAAAATGGGAAAAATTATGCCTTAAGATGTACTTATACCCATATAATTAGAAGCAAATATTGGATGTTATCAGCAATGGCATTTGCTCTTGCTCTCTAGGCTTTGCTAGGGCACACCCTCTACTAGAATACCTCTACTTCCACATGCTTATTTCCATCTAGGGCATTCTCCGCTAATGGATCTTCTACTTTCAAGCCCTTCATTATTGCATTGTGTCAATGGCCCTTGGTCCTCTAATGTCATATGACGTGGCCTAAGTCACCCAACTAGCTACTCAATAGTTGTGTTGTGCAAGAGGCCCGTGCTTGCTAGCTCCTGCAAGGGCATGCATGTAGTGCCCAACCTACTCCTTTGCAATTGCGCCCAATAAACTTGCATCATGTCCGCCCTACCACTCTTAGCTGGCTTGCTAGCTATTGATGCTTTACCAAATTTGGCATACTGAATTTGGCTCTTACCTCAATCGTAAAATTGGACATTGCTTAAAAATGCCTACTACATTACATGGTCTTCTTGCTTTTGCCCTTCTTTAAGATTTGTGATCGTCTCTCATGTCTCACAAATGACCCCTTGACCCTTGAGGATCCTACAATCAAGACATGACTCATTCAAGATCAACTCGTCACTACTTGGATGCTCAAGATGATGGTTCCTACTATTAGCGAGCCTATGTAGCTCATTTCTTCATCCAAAGCCATCTTGGACAAGTGGGCTTGAATGTGTGGGTGAGTCCAATAATTCTCACACGAGGGATGTATATGAGTGATTGTTCTAGATGAGGAAATCTAGGGGGTTTCGGCAAGATTTTTGTGCTTCTCTTGTGGTCTCCTTAATTATTTGGAGACCCATCAGCCATATAGGATTGACATTACTGCAAAGCATCAATATTCATGGTTTCCCTTTTTCTTGCAAGCTTAACTCCTCTATCAGCTCCCCAATATGCAACCTCATTTTGAGTGTGCACCATATATTGCCTCTTGGTGAAACCTTCTCTAAAACTCTCAAGGTTTTGACCAAGTTATGCCTACAACTTTCCCCTCATTGGCCTCTGACTCTGTGCCCTCTTGGCCTCATGTACTTGTGGAAATGGTCACAATGGTATTGATGGTGATCATAGTTGAGGTCGTGATGGCCACAAGCTTTGATGGGGACATGATAACTCTAAAATATAAGTCACAGTCATGCATCATTTATATATTTTAAGTGTTCATAAAGACTATAAAAAATGAAAATATCCATTTTTATATGGTTGAATGTGTCGAAAATATGACTAAGTCATGTTATGCATAATTTCTTACATTTTCATTATATTATGAGACTAACCCCATTTGATTTCTTAGAAGTCAAATGGTTAAATTTTCACATTTTTATGGGTTACGTGGATGCAAGGACTTAGGTGAAGTTCAATTGGAGCATAGATGCAAACTATCTAGAAGGAGAAGAATAAAACGAGTACTCCATCTTTTTAGAAGGTTGACCAACTTTTCTACCTTTTTAGGAGGTTAGTTAAACCTTTTCACCTTTTTAGGAGAATGGTCAAGCCTTTCCACCTTTTTAGGAGGTTGGTCAAGCCATTCCACCTTTTTAGGAGGTTCATAACATGCATAGTTAACTCTTATTTTTATCATAATTAACTGGTATTAATACTTAATTTCAATCTATTTGATGTATGTTATCATCTTAAAAGGAAATTGAAAAACCCGATACGGTGGTGAAACTAACTACAGAGGGGGGGGGGTGAATTAGTTAGTTATCCTTATAACTAGTTTTCTTTGCTTCTTTTAGATGATTCATTATTTATGTAGCACTCTCAGCTTTGCCTCTCAGTGCTCAAGTGGTTTATATTGGTTGGGGGACCTAATGTCCCTTACTCCAATCCCTAGTACTCTTGCCTCGGAGCCTCCTACCTTACCAAATGAAACCTAATCCTCTCACCCCTAAAATGGGTGAAGGACAATGTTCAAATATAAGGATTTAGATTTTCCCCCTACGACAAACCTAACACTCACCTTTACCTGTCCCTACAACACTACCCACTAGGCCTCGATCTCCTCGGCTCCCGGACGCCCTGACTCCCTCAGGCCGATCTCCACATGATCGCTCGTCCCTTCACGCCCTGTCGTGCCTCTTCCGCTAGTACTACCGACCACCGGTAAATTGAGACCTCGTCTTCCGGCTCCACTTGGTCTTCCTGCTCCCAAAGTCTTGACTCCTTCTCGTCTCAACGAATGAGAAGCTCCCGTCCTCCGCGTGTGTGTGAATCTGAGAGGGTGTGTATCTGACTGCAGCTATTTATGTGAATTGACCGTCGTATCAGGGTTAATTTTTCGATCGGGGTTAACTTTTTGCTAAAGTTGACTTTTTTTATAAAGGTTGACTTTCTGCTAAAGTTGACTTTTTTTGATAGAGGTTGACTTTTTGCTAAAGTTGACCTTTTCTGACAAAGGTTGACTTTCTACTAAAGTAAACTTTTTTGCTAAAGTTGACCTTGGGTTGACTTTTGACTAGTTAGGGTTGACTTGACCTAAGGTTGACTTCTGACTGACTAGGGTTGACTTATAAACTAAGATTGACTTTCTGAGTTGACCTTGGGTTGACTTTTGACTAGTTAGGGTTGACTTGACCTAAGGTTGACTTCTGACTGACTAGGGTTGACTTCTAAACTAAGATTGACTTTCTGAGTTGACCTTGGGTTGACTTTTAGGATAGGCTCAAACTAAAAGATCCACTCTCCAATAATAGCTCACTGTCTAATTTTTTCAAATACATAATTTACTATCTTGTTGATAACATGCTAATTAGACATGATAATACATGATTATTGATGCATATTAAGGCATAAATGCTTTCATTCCTATGCATGTTATCATATTTATGAGTATTTATCTATCATTCTATGAAAAAGTCATTATAATCTCAAAATACTTTAAATTAGGGTTAATTATGATGAATCAAAGATAAATAATTTTATAACCTATCTTTACTTGAGATTTTAAGTAGTTTTTAAAGTTAAATAATGAGAGTAATTATTTTTATAAACATATACTTAAATTTCTAAAGTTAAAATCTTAAAGAAGTAGATGTATTTTTGAAAAATAAATTAAAACTCTTGTTATTTATTAATTTTGACTTTTTAGAATGATAGATAATTAAACTTCTGATCAAATGAAAGAAATTTGGATTAATTTGGAGTTATATTTTGAAAGTTATGAATTTTCTAATTTTTAGGGATTTTTAATGAATTTCTAAGGATTTTATGGAATTAAAAATCGATTTTTCTAATTTACTATCGAATTTTCAGAATATTTAAAGCACGCAAGTGACGTGGCGCAATCAGAGCTGTCTGATCAATCGCGATCAAAGATCGCGATGAGGAGGCGACGTGGCGACGTGTGGGACGTCCGATCGCGTGTGCGATGTCGGCCGTTGATCTTCACTTAAAGCAGATGGACACACGTGGCTTAAATCGGGGTTCACTAGATCGATTTAATCTTGACCGTTGATCTCAAGAGTTATAACGGTCGAGATTAAATCGCGATGAAATGCATCGGAGGCGTCAGATCGCGATCCGACGACGACGATTTCAAGACATTTTATAACGCGCGTCGACGTGGCTTCATCTCAAGCGTCCATTCGTGATCGAACGGCCGCGACTTAATGGTAACGGTTCATGATGGACCGTTTCATCAGAGCCGTTGATCAATTTGATCAGATGGTTATGCCCAAAATCCCAATTTGATAAATTGATATGTTCTTCCGATTTGTAAAGCATTCGAGAACAATTCAATCTTATTGAACTATGTAGACACCAAATCTCTTGATCCCAATCGCTTATAGACTCCATTCCGCGTCCACAGAGTGCTTAAGATCAAGATTTGGGCGAAAGACGAGGAATAAATCGACGCTTGAACTCCACGAATCACGATTTTCAGATTTTGATGAAAAGCCTTGATTCCGGCGATTAATTGGGTTAATCCAATCACAATTGTGTGTTAGAGGAAGCGGTTTTGCCTAATCTATTGTCTATTAGTGTTTAATTTTTGTTTAGATTCGTTAATTTAAGTAATTTAGAATTTATTTTCCTTAAAATCGTGATTTAAATTTTCAGAAAATATCTCCCTTTTCGATCTTCAATTACTCCTCGAAATCAAAGTCAAATTCGATGATTTTTGATTCCGTGGAATCGTCTTGAAGTTCGCTTTCATAATCTACCATTTTCCCTAATTTCTATCATCTATTCATCGTCCGAGTTGATCAAATTCGAAGAGATCATCAGAAATTTCCTTAATTCCATGTGGATTCGACCCATATTTACCATTATACCCCTCAATTCGAGATATTTTCACTAAATTGGTAAGTTTGGAATTATTTTTGACACGAGACTGTGTGCAATTGACGACCTCGCGGTCTTGCTTAGTCACCTGTCTATTTAAAAAGCACTTAGTACAAAATCTGCAGAAAAACACAACAAATGTAATTGAATTTAACTTGAATTAAAATGCTATTCTAAGGTATGATTTAATGAACTAAATAGTTCTCACTGAGGACTAATTAATCAGAGAAAGAATTCATTGCAATCAACAAAGTTAGAACAAAAAGTAGAATTATAATTAAAATAACTTTAATCTACCTTGAAATAAACTAGTTAAATGGAACAACTTAACCTTCACTGTATATCCAAATAGAGCTCACCAACTTCAAGACTAATTCACTGCACAGGATGAGGTTAGAGCAACAAATAGACATTAATCTAATCTAAATTTAATATGCTTTGATGTAAGCTAATTTAATTAACAACCGAGACTTCACTGTATAGCTGATTATATTAAAAGTACTCACCAACTTGAAAATAGATCCACTGCAGAAAATGAGGTTAGATCAACAGCAACTAATTATACTTAAGTCTATATAAACAATTAAAAGGAAAAGACAAAAGGACTGATGACTACACATATTAGTTATGGGTACTGACTAACGATTTAGATAAATAGATTGAACTTCTTTCAAAAGGTAGAGTAGACTTATGATTGATTAGTTAAGATATATATCTTAATTGAGAAACAACGAGTGTTAAAAAACAGATAATAGATTTAAAAGAAAATAGAACGATTCACCGGATATACGTAATATAGAATGCTTTGGACAACTAACAAAAGCTTCAGATTAAGATTAAGACGATGAACGATTTAAAGATAGAATATCGCTGATAAACTGAGGATACGATAGATTGAGGAATAACAGCGAGGGAGAGATCGATGAGATAGGAAAAAAAAAAAGAAGAGTTAGATTTTTGAATGCCCGAAAATCGGAGGAAATAGAAATAACACAAACTTAAGAGTTAAGGTGAGAAGAGTGATGACAAGGACTTCTTGTTATCAAAAGATTGCAGACGAGGTCACTTCAAATCTGCGTTGGAAAAATGTAGAGAATGATTTCCATCTATTCCTGTGAGATCGGAGAGGAGAGATGCACATATTGTCGTCTTCCTGATCACATGAACCCAGAAAATGCTTGTTTGCCCTTTTGATCTCCAGATGCTTTCTTTATCTTGCAATTTTCTGCCACTTCAAATCTCGCAAAGGAAGAAAGCCTTAACCCTAGAAACGGGAAAGCTAAGGCTTTAAGTAAGTCAATAAAATAACTATAATTACGATAATATCCTAATAATTATTTATAGGGAATAATAGTATTATCAAACCTATATATATGTATATATATATATCTATTTATTCATCATTAAAGAAAATTATGATAATACCCTGATGCATGATAGGACTGCTTGAGGTAATGAACTCCTGAAAATGATAAGTCTTCATGGACACATTAGTAGGTTAGTCCATAATGGTAAAATTTAAAGATACGATAAAATGGTAATTAATCAAAGTAACATTAATGACTTTATAGCCCTTAATCATACCAGTATCAATTCAAGGAGAAAAATACTTACATCAAAACTCTCGTTCTAACATAAATTTTCTTCAATTTAAGGCCAAACCATTTAATTCCATATTTTTCATCAATTGAGCATTCTTATGTGTTTTAAGTGTGTTTGACCCTTTCAAGAGTCAAACGACTTGTATTTGATCTCAAAATTTTTTGTTGTAAATGTTTCAGGATTTAAGTGAATGCATGAAGGTTTAAAACGAGGAAGAAAAGAAGATTACAAGGGGAAATAAACCTAGTTGACTCTAGAAAGTCAAATAGGAATTAATTCACTCATAATTTTATTTTATGTCTAATGTTTTATTTCAGGGCTTATATTTAAAGAGGATCCAATTCTTGATCCAATAAAGAAAATTTTATGCAAAAAAGAGTTCTAAAAATGAAGTTATGAATTTTTTAAGATTAACTATTTTTCTAGATTTTTTAGGAATTTATCTGAATTTTTAGAAACAAAAAATCATAAAAATGGGGCTTATTTGGCGCGTGACCCGCAGTGCTGACGAGGCGGAAATTAAGGAGAAGTGGAGCCTGTGTCATGGGGATCGTGGTCCGCTTATCATGTGTTACGTGGTTTCATCGTAGCCGTTCAAACCCTTTACACGAAATGGACAAACCGGATATCAAGCGGGAATTCTTCTATAAATCAATCTTCTCTCCTATGGAAATGTAACTCTTGATCAAACGTGAAGAAATTAAGTATTTTTGGAGGAAGATCTTGAGTTCTTTGTGATTCTCTTGCGTTCTAGACTCAATGGCGCATGGATTGGGGCAAGTTAATCACGAATCATTGAGAGAAAACGTTTGGAAATCGCCCCTTGAAGGCTGAAATCACGACGAAGAAGGAATCAAAGAAATTCTCAGCAATCAAAGCAATTTGAGGCTCAATCTTTGCGTCAATCAGGTTAGTAGTGTGATTCCTTCTTAATCCTTTCAATTTAGATAGTTTAGACTAGATTTAGATAGGTAATTAGAGTATAGGAATCAGAAATTTTCGTCATTTTGTCTAAATTTCATTGTGGATTTTTGCTGATTTTTAAACAAGGATTTTTCCCTAATCTTAAGTCTAATTCAAATAATTTAGTTTCATTAGATTCCTTGTTTAATCAGCTTTTTGTGGATATCTGATTCATCAATTTTCATCAAGATTTGACACTTCAATTTGTTGTTTGACCAACTGTTGTTCAAAATCAATCTGAATTTAGGCGTTGACTTGCGAGGGCTATTACTCCAAATATAAAAGGTGAAATTGAATAATTTTGGTATGTTTGGAATCCTCTAATCTTAAGCTTTCTATCCATAAATGATTTTTTATATTTGAATATCATATGATTAGTCATTTTAAGGATTTGGACTTAAACCTTTATTTTGGTGATTTTCTGTTAATAATTTTGGAAAAATCACAGCAAATCTAATTCTTTTCTAAAAATCATGATTTTTCTATCAAAATTCTTCTTTTTCTCTCTAGTTTCTAAAAATATAGTTTTCATAAGATTTTCTCACCTTTTTCCTCTCTGATTTTATGGAAAGTCAAAGTGTGGTCAAAGTCAATGCTTTGACTTAGACTTTTGACTTTTCCTCTCCAAATCTTTTTCAAAATTCTTAAAATATCTTCTCTCACATATTAGTACCCTTTCTATTGATAATATATCATTTTTATTTCTTAAAACCCCTCATTAGACTTAAGTTTGACCAAGTCAGCTCTTTAGATAAAAGTCAACTGTGCTTTCTGTGGTGTGACCCGATTTCATCGATGTACTTGATTTCTATTTTAAATCATCGTGAGTTCGTAATTAGAAATTTTTTTTGACTGAAGATCGTGTATTTCAATGACCGCATTTAATTGTTTTGTCAAAATGGCGTCATTGCCAGGGAGCACGCGTTATTAATTTTTCATTTGAATTTAACGTCAAATTTAGGTTTTTCTCTTCTGTTATTGTATTAACCTTTCAAAGAAAGTAATTTGAAACTAAGAAAATCTCATTTGTGGAAAAAGCAATATTGAAGTTAGTTTACCATTTTGCCCTTGCTTTAGTTTTTGGTGCAATACGGTATTCTATTTTTGTGTTGTTCACTAGATCGAGACGAGGAACACGATAAATCAGGTACAGTCTTTGTTATTAAAGGTTTATTAGTGTAGTTTTCTCTTGTGGTGTGATTTAAGATCGTGTGCATCTCTTTTGGTAGATTAGAGTTAGACATTTTCATTTAAAACATCACATTTAGAGTAGAAAACATTTCTGTTTTTCTTATATATATATAGTAGTATATCTTTTATCTTTTTAATATAGCTATGAATAGGAATCCGAGTGTTTCAAGCGTTTGAGCCGTTTGTTGAAGATTTTGACCCGTTAGTATCTCTTTGATCCTAACAGTAATGATTCGCATCCAAGCGTTTCATTTGAGCCGTTGGTTGAAGATGAAGAACCAAATCCAACGTTACCTATATATACTTATTTTCTTTGATGATGTAAACCATTCTTGGTGTTTTGAGTAATCAAATTATTTAGACATCTCAATCCTTGAATCTCTTACTCTTCTATATCGATTTTTACATCCAAAGAGTGTTTGAAAGTGAGATTTCGTTGAGAGAATAGGGAGAAATCGCCTCTTGAATGCCAAAACTTTATCTTCATAATTAAAAAATGAAAAGCCTTTGATCCGGAAATCAATTGGATCATTTCGAGCGTGACATCGGGTTAGATTATGTGTTTTCTTCCTAATCTCTCTTCTTGTACCATTATATTTCAATTTCAAATTGTAGATTAATCAAATTTTAGATAATTTCTTAGTTTTCTCTCTCTTCACAATAAAAAATTCTATCTAATTTATGCTCTTTGATTTCTCTACGACTCTTGATCTAAATCAAGTGATTTTTGATTCCGTGGATTTTTCTTGGAGTTCTATTTCTAAAATTACTAGAATCCTTAATTTCTCACTTCAATTCCTTGTCTGATTTTGATCGAATTTGAAGTACACTTCAAAAATACCTTAATTCTCCATGGATTTGACCCTTATTCACCATTATACAATTTAATTCTTGATTTAAATCTTTAATTGGTGAGTTCAAAAATTATTTTGATACGTCTCCGTGTGTTTTCAACGACCGCACGAATTCATCTCATGAGACATGATGTCCAACTTTTTTTCCTCCATGCAAGCATTGTGAACAGTATGGCTAACACTTCTATTGTTTCTAGGAGAATTTTGGTAAAGCCCAATGCACTTCTAAACTCGACCTCTACTGATTATGCATCATTGTCTTGTCCTCAAACTACAACTATTTCACGAGAGGAGTATGATCATCAGATTTAACCACATTCCATGAATGGGGCTTCTCATGCATCTCATCATCCCTCTAATTCTAGTCCATGTACCACCTTACTTACCATTCTATCCACACTTTTAATTATTGACTTGGGGCCATCTGCCCATATGTTAGGTACCCAATATCTCCTTTTTGGATTACATAGTTTATCTAACCCCTCTACTCTTTCCATTGCCCCCTATTACAACTATTTTGTGGTGGGATAAGGCATGGCATATTAGCTACATGGAAGTTTGATGAGTTACCCGAATTGTTGTCTTTGGTTAATTTTAGAGTATTAATGAATATATATATATATATATATATAGTGTGTGTGTGTGTGTGTGTGTGTGTTATATCTCATAGTAATATACCATAGTAGTTATTATTTTATTAGCAAAATATTTATAGTATACTTATCAGATATATCATATATCTTATTCTATATATCATATTGCACAAATATTGTATATCATATACTTAATATTTATTATATATCATATAAATATCTTATCCATCTCATACTATCTTATTACCCTATATTGAGATTTATCATATGTATGATTTACTATATTTTAAACTATCTTATGTTTTTACACTATTTTTATTTCTTAGTTCCATCTAATGAATCCTTTATTTTTTTAGTAATATAGCTTGAAGGTGGAAATATAAAGTACTAAATCAGAGCTAGGGCTAAAGAAAATAAAATTAAGGGGGAAAGGAAGAGGAAGGGTTCTCTCCCAAGAAGGGCACCGATCCCTTTCACTCTCAGTCACCATCAAGGGAGAATTCCTCTCACTCTCAATCTTCATCCAGGGAGAACAAGAAAGTGATATATCTATATATCTCCTTTGAGTGAGGGTAGCTCTCAATGGATCCCTCTCCTCCTTGATGTCAAGCTTTCCATCAGTTGGAATCAGTCAAACTCCTCGAAACATTTTTTTGATCTCCATAAAATCTCTCCCTTGTATAGATTCAGAAATCATTCCAGCCAACTTTGCTCTTCATCGACACCCTAGGAACAAGGAAAAAAACCTTCAATCAAGAGGAATTTAAATCGTGGCTCTCTCTTCTTCCTGCATATACAAAATCAGTGCATGCAAACAAGAGAAATCACTACAATCACGTTTGTAGGATACTGGGTTTAGTGATTTCCTTATTCAAATTTTTGGTGTTTTCCTAGTTCAGATTTTGAAATTGGTGACTTGTGTGATCTATTCACTGGTGTATGAGATAATCCATTATGCATTTTATGATCCAATTTCTTATTAGGAAGCATATTCAGTTACAAAAACTTCAAAGAAATCAGTTTATGTATCGGTATACATAAATCTGCTCATAGATTGCAAAAATAAGTTGTGATTCATTTTGATCACATCTTCACTCTTAAATATACATTCTGCGAATTTGAGTACAGAAATTTTTGGTATTTGATCATATTTTATACTTTGTAGATAGATATTCTATTTTCTACAAATTAGATTTCAGAATATATAAGTACCATATATATCTATATATATATATTGATGTCTATTTTCTAGAAATTAGATTGCAGAACATATACATAAGTAGTAGATATATGTACTGATTTTCATTTTCTGCAGATTAGACTACAGAATATATATGAGGAGTAGGAATATATCAATTTTAATTTTCCAAAAATTTAATTATAGAAATTTCAATAATTATTTTCTATTTACATCTAGATATAAGTATATATTACTGCACATATTTAGCAGTAATTTAGATATTATAAAATAACTCTCTCTCTCTCTCTCTCTATATATATATATATATATATATATAGTGATCAAACTCCCTTCTAGGTGGCAAAGTTCCCTTCCATTGCCTTCACCTTGATCATGAGCTCTTCTCTCTACCTCCTTGGGTGTTTGGGTGTGGGACCTTGTCCATGATCATATGCCAAATAGATTTGAGTAAGATCTTCACTCCCTCAAAGGGGTATTTGCCGACTATGAATGCAATTAGAAAGGCTACTATGTCTACCTTCCTAATTAGCGAAATTACATCATATCTACTAACGTTATCTTCTTTGAGGCTAGTTGCTAGTTTTCATCTAACTCACCATTAGCTTTTACATCTCATGCACCTTCATAAACTACCACACTAGTGCCATCTCTTGTACCCATTGTGGATTCCTCATCTCCTCCATTCCTCACTCCATTACTTGAGGGTCCCTCACTCACCACTCATGATTCTCCACCATTACTATTACATCAAGGGATCTGATGCTCAATGGATTCTCAAAATATTTATTAAAATATTAAATGTGGTGGAACTCCAAGGCACAAAGAATTGATGATCGTATCATTTAGTATAAATTCAAATTTATACTTACTAGAAGATAAAGTGTCTAGCCTCTAGCGGTATTTACATGATTGTCGAATGATTGGATCTCCTCTTCAACACTTTTCACCAAGAGAGAAAGAGAAGAAAGGGGAAGTTTCCACAACATTCTGTTTTTATTTGTAGACATTGGTTATGTGAACTTTTCACAAACACCCTCAGAATCAAGTCTATATCCATCAACATCAGTAGATGTTATGTGTGTGACCCTTTAGGTCTATATATCACGTTAGTTAATAACTCCAAAGACCTAGTGACACTTGTTGGTCAACCTTATTAATTATTTATATCATGATATAGATTAATTCAACAAGGATCGATTTAAGCTAGTGAATAAGTCAAGCTATACTATGTGCTCTAGGACATATGGAGTATATAAGAACTCTCATATGGAATCTTGTTATCATTAGTTACTATGTACATTAATCCTTCGGTGATACAATAATCCTAAATGACTGAGGTTATGGTTTGCTGGGAGCTAAGGCTCGATAAGCTCTCCAAAGTTTTGACCAAAACATTGATTGCATCAGAAGACATTGAATCAAAAAAGTCAAAAAAGTTAAAGCACTAAAAATAGATGATCTTATCATCTATTCTATATGATCCTATCATCTAGTATAGAATGAAATTCATACTTACAATGATCATTTGAAGGAGTTCTTCAAGCCGTTCAAGCGTCCAGCCTCTAGTAGTATCCACACAATCATTGGACGATTAGATCTCCTGTAGAACACTCACCACTATGAGAGGAAGAGAAGAGAGAGGAAAATTTTCACCAGGCTTGTATGTGCACTCTTATTGTGGTCGTTCTCCACCTATTTATAGACTTTGGGAATGTAAAATTTTCACAAAACCCTTATATTTATGTCTATATCCACCAACGCCCATTGAACTTGTGTGTGTGACCCACTAGCCCATATATCTCATGAGTTAATGACTCCATCAACCCAATAACACTTATTGGTCTTACTTATCAATTAACTATATCAATATATAGATTAATTGACTAAGAATCGATTTAATCGACATGTTGAGTTGTCAGCCTAGTAGGTGACAAGCTACACCACGTGCTTTGGGAGATATAAAGTATATTAGAACTCCTTCATTAAACCCTATCATCATTGGTTACCAAGTACGTATAATCCTTCATATGCGCTAGACTCATGAATGACTTAGGGTATGGTTAACTATCAAATCCTAATCGATCACTCAATTTAGTACTGACTTAGGGTATGTTTCGACTACCTTAGACAAGTATTTAACCGCATCTCATTCCTTGAGTCAATCTCCTCTTATACCAAGGGCGGAAAATTCCATCTTGACCACTCAATCTTTGAGGACTGCATGTTGTATCCAATCTATGACATTTGGAGATCCCGTGGCTAGGGATTTATAAGTCATAGTCATAACACAATCATCCATCCACAAGATGTCTTTGGTGTCTAAATTCAAAGGACCACATATACAATCGTGACATGAATCAACCTGATTGATAGTTTGGCATAATACCATTCAAGGATTCATACAGATCAATTCAGTGAACTATTTCTCTAAAGAGCACCAGCCATCTATCCTTGGTGTCTCTACATAGATGGCCACAAGATTAGCCATACTCGTCATATGATTTAAATCAAATAGTATTATTATTTCCTAATAATTTGATCTCCTTCTCGAATATCTCATGAATAGGAATATTTAAAAAATTTGTTGAAAGCCTAGTGATCATTATATTATGATCTCATCATAAGTTACTTGATCATTGCAGATGTTCATGAACTTTATTGCAAACATCACACAAGAATGAAAATGAATAAAAGTTCATTTCAATGAATATAAACGAAGATGAAAGTATGATTGGCTTGAAGGCCGCATAATTCCCATCATGGTCAGCTATAAAACCCTAATTGGATACTCAAGTTAGTGTTGATGCTTCGAGAAAATCATTGAGAGTGAACTCTTTCTCCATACCATACTTATTGTATAAATCAAATCTAAAGGTGTTACTATTTCAGATAATTTGATGTCTTTCTCAAATATCCCTCAAATACGAATGTTTAAAGATTTTTTATCAATGTATTGCTACTATTGAATGTGTTCATGGACTTTATTGTAAACACTACACCAAAATAATATTGAATAAGTTTCATTTCAATGAGTATACGTGAGACACTGAAGTATGATTTCTAATAGGACACATAATATCTATCAAAGGTTAGAGTCAACCATAAAATGGTTAATAATAGATAGAGAGAGAAATTATTTGCATTCACCTTATAACTTCTATCATGTGATATTTTGTCTTTGTAATCATTACTAGGTATCCATTCTTTATGAATATTGGAGTGGGTCAAATCTAGTATATACTCGTATACAAGTAGAGAAATCTTGGTAAGCCAATCTTATGTGAGTGTAATGGAATACTCTATGTGACTTAAGCCCTATTTTGAGTAAGTGGAGGACTCCTGGTCAGTTAAACATACCCTAGGGTTAGTGGATAGAGGACTCTTAATGAGTCAAGCCTACTCGAATTGCTTGAGGCAAAACAAATGACTTTTGAATATTTAGTCTTGCTTGAGAATAATTGGAGGACTATTGGTGTGTTGTGCTTATTATGAGGGCAATAGTATGAGTCTAATTAAGCGTAAGGCTGATGACGAGATGAATTTTTAATCAATAATTAATTACTATAATTATGAATATGGGTAGAATCCACAGAGATTTAGGTAATTTTTTTGGTATTCTTCATAGTCAATGAAATCAGATGATGAATTGAGGTGAGAAATCATGGATTTTAGTATATTCAAAAGAAGAATCTAAGAAAAATCCAAAGAATGAAAAATTGCTCGATTTGGTTCAATGTTCATGGAGAAATCAATGAGTAAAATCTAGGTAAAAAATGGATAGCAAAGAGAGAGAAAATAATGAAATTATGTAAAATTCGACTATTCTAGTATTTGAAATTGAAATCTTATATTATAGGAAGAAATATTAAGGAGAAAACATGTAATCCAACTCAAAATCGTGCTTGAAATGATCCAATTCATTGTCGGATCAAAGCTTTTCATTGTGCATTTTGAAAAATGAAAATGAAGAGGCAAATCGAACGGTCACGCCCAAAATTAGCATATTTATACCCTTGTCCTTCAACAAAAAGAGCATTCTCAGATGTTTCGAGTAATCAAACTGTTTAGATGCCTCAATCCTCGAATCTCCTTTTCTCTTCCTCTTATATAATCATTTATGTATCTAAGGAATGTTTGAAGCCAATATTTCATCGAAAGAATCTCGAGAATTCATCGTTTGAACATTAGATTTTCATTTTTCAAAATGCAGAATGAAAAGCCTTGATCCGATGTTACGCAAGAATGTGAATCAATGTCATTATTGCTTGATGAAAAGCCGATTTGCCATATGGAAAAATTATGGCAGAAATTGTATATAAATACTGAGAGGTCATAGTGGGTTAGCTTACATCCTTTAAAGGATGCTTAACCCACTAATCACACACGAGCGCACACACAATTTGTTTTGTTTAACCCACTAAACAAAATTGATTTTGTTTGATCAAAAATTAAATAATCTATCATTCTAAAAGTCAAATTTAATAAATAACAAGAGAATTAATTTTTATTAAAAAAATATACCCATTTCTTTTAGAAAATAAAACTAGAAAAAAATGAAATAAGTGTATATAAAAATATTTTCTCTTATTATTTAACATTAGAACCCAATTATAATCTCAAATATAAAATGAGAATAATCTAATATCAAATATCTCTATTTAATAATTTATGATTATCCCTAAAAATAGTACATTTTGATATTATAACTTCAATTTTCATAAAATGGTAGATATGCACTCAAAGTATGATAACATGGATACGAATGGAATGTTTTATGCCTTAATTTGCATTAATAATCATATAATTATATGTTATCATTTATTTTTGGTTTCTTTGTCTTGCATGGTTCAATGTAACAAGGTTAAAGGACTCGCTCAAAGCATGAGTGGACGAGCTATCCAAGCTTGCAAACTACATAATAATAAGCTAGCCTGAAGGGAGTAAGGATCAATGATTTGAGTTATGGGAGTCGAGCTCGTGCTTCAAGAGGTGATGAGTAACATTAGAGATGTCTAAGAAGTATGGCTCACTAATAGATCCAAGGTTAAAAAGGAAATTGGGGGTAGACATGGACTAGTGATCGAGGCTTAAGATCTTCAATGAATAAAATCAACTAAAAGGGATTTGGAAGCTCAACAAGTTGACTCACAAGTTATGAGATATGGTGTGTTTTCAAGATCGAAAAGACATCTAAGAAGCTGAGTTGGTCAACCATGTGCACACAATGCACATATTATACCTGTGAACATGATGGTTTTTTTAGCTATTTTCTTGCAAATGTTTGGAGTTAGTTGGACTCTCAAGAAAGTAGAAGTAGAAGACATTAGGTGTTTGAAAGGGAGTAAATTTTTTGAAGTTGTTGAGAGATAAAAGGAAAGATAATTAGAAAGAAATTGATAATTAATTAGAAAATGATAATGATACAAAATTAACGAATTCACCCTTTCCTCTCAGTTATATCACCATTCTGTCTAGAATTAATTGGGTCTTCATATGATTCATTAGAACCTTTGTAACCAACAAGACATTGTCCTTCATATGATTCCTTTCAATTGGTGGAGGAATTCTTTTGTTTTTCTAAAAGGATTCAACATTTGGCAAAATATGTGCTCAACTACTATTTTTTCATTTTTGTCAATCTATACAAAACCATTTTTCAAAACATATTCCACTTTTTCCCACACCCTGAAGCATTTCATGTGTTGAGTTCTTTTATTTTTGACATCAAGCATCAACTAGATGTTTTATGGCATGCCCACCAACATGAAAGTTTTTGTTTGATGTCCTTTCAAGAAATGCTTGAATATCTTTTACATCTTTCCTTACTTGAGATGCTATGTCTTCAGATAACTATAAAATTCTACTCCTTCATTTGATTTTTCTTTAGATTGGTTGATCACTAACTCTATGTCTCCCTCCAAAGAGTGTGATAGAAAATTCTCCAAATATTTCAGGCCTTCTTTCATGACTAGGTTAATAACTAGTGCCACACGTAATAGGCGGGAATTTATGTCAAATATTGGGTTGACTTGTCTCAATGTCTCAACTAATGCCATAACCATTGACATGAGTTTTTCATGCACTTTCATAGGTAATTGGGAAATATAATTTAAATTCAGTAATATTGAGAAAACTGATTCATATTAGATTATTATTCAATTTTTTTCTGTAAGATTTTTGGGTAAGTTAAAATCCCATTTGAACCTCTAATAAAAATTTACCTAGATAATGTCTAGTGGGTGGCCCATCAATAATCTTTTAGATATGATGGTGAACCTCCTATTTATCAACCACAAATATTTAATCAAATCCCAAATAATATAATCACATTCTCACGTGTCCAAGCATTGATGATTATGAGGACCACTCTAACATGAGAAAGCAATTCTTTGATCCTTCTGTTTTTTCTCAAAAAAAAAAAACTTCCATAGCATGAACTTCATTGGACATGAGACCTTCATCATGTAGTGTACATAATATAATTTTTTTTTTAAAAAAGAAGAAAGCAACCAATGTTTGATCTTCATCATGTAGTGTATATTTTATTTTTTGAATCTTGTTTGATCTCTTTAATGGCATGAACTACCGCGTTGTCTCCTCATTTCTCTTTTTACTCATTTGATATTGATTGAATCATAGACATTTGAAATAATACACTATGCGCCTTAAATTTATTAGTGAACTTCCATCAGAATTATGTAGAGATAACAATTTTAAAATAGGTAATTATCCATTTCTAATGTTCATCATATTAGCTAATCAAATAAAAAATGCCTACTTTCACATTGTGTTATAAAATTGTAGACATGATAAAACTAAATGTTTACCTTGAACTTTACCAATAATCTTTGATAATAATTATTAAACTGATAATAGACCTATTAAATAGGATATTATCAACTTTATGATTTTTTTGATATATCTCTTATTAATGGCCCTTTATAAAGATATTGCCTTTGAAAATGTTTCAAACTATAACTGGATTCTTCATTAGTTTACATCATAAATAGTAAATAAATTTGCATGAAAAAAATTCTATTTTATAAATAATACAGTTAATCAAAATTTGAGAATGAATAATAGCATTTATTAATGAAGGAATATGTCATGTGAGACTAATTCATTTTCTTCTCGGGTTAGAGAGTATATATATTCCATAATCACCAATTAATTTGATGTTTAGAGAAATTAGAAGTAACTTAATCTGTTCCATTGCTCCACAATAATTGATACAGATATACTTTAATGCCTGAATTTTTACAAATATAGTAAAATAGGATAAATTTTTACCACTACCATTACTTTGACCAGGAATTACGGTGAGAGTAAAATAAGATAAATCATCACTTTTTTAAAAAAATATTGCATTATATTTTATATCTAAGCTGCATCACATTATTTTGAAACATTTAAATATTTAAAATTTACAAAAACATTAAATAATTTTCATTTATCATTGCAATGGTAACCAATTCAAAGAATCAAATTATTTTGCATATTTCACAATATCATATTTCATATGATTATAAATAGGGATCTGATCACTTTCAAAAATTTAGAATTTTTTATATGAAATAGAATAGAAGCAAAAAGATAAATCATTAGTCATTAGTCATGACTAAGACATGCTTACTATTTGAAATAGCGAAAAATTGTAAATTTTCAAAAAAATTCTTAAATTTTCACACCTAGTTGCATTCATCTTCTTTATATGCACTATGAAGTATCACAAGTATTTATACATGCCATGCATTGAATTGAAATTCTTAAAAGCATGTAAATTTTAAAACATAAAGTATATAATAGTGACTCCTAATGAATTTGCAAATTCATTGAAGAAGCAGCCTCTGGTGTAGCAGCAAGCTAGTGGGATGGGTAATATGGCCATGGGTTTAGGTATTTCCTCAGGGTGAGCTTTTCCTTAGTCAACCGTAGCCAAGGATCTCAATGCCCTTAGTGGTTTTTTTCAAAGCATGTCTTACTCTACCTACTTGTTTGCCTCTTTCTTGGACAAATCAACTAAACCTCGAGTGAAAATCTAAATATGTGGGGATGGATTCTTAGTGTCATTTGCCTTTCATCTATATCTTCTAAATCCCTTCACACTACATCTTCTAATCCCCTTTTGTCTTTATATCCCTTGTTTTTATTTTTCTTTCTTTTTGCGAAAAAATGGAGCAATTTTTTTTGTAATTCATGAAAAAATGAAGCTTTCATTAAAAAAATAACAAAAAAAGAAGAAGAAAGCAAAAACAAAAAGAGCCAAAAAAATTAAGAGAAAAGAAATGACCAAAAATTAAAGGCCAATATATATTGCAATACGCATGTAATGTCATGTTTTGTTTAAGCTCCTTTTCATGTGCAATGTAAATATTTGTCCTTCCCCTCCTTTGTTTTTGTGGTGGGTGACACGAGTCCTACTTCCCACAATATACTTAATAGCTCAGGGTAGTATTGATTTGCAATAGGTTGAGGTAAATTATTTCAAATATTTAATTTTTTCATAGTAGGTTAGGAATGAGATCTTTTGGCTGTGGACCTTAAAGTTGTGATCCTGGAAGGAATATCATAACCCTAGAGCATTGGCTTTGGGCTGAGAGCGATAGCTCGCTCTACCACCTTCAGGTAGACTGTCATTGGTCCATTAAACTTCCTGAGTAAGGGACTTTATGTTCAATGACCTTCAGGTGGATCGTGTCTTTCTATTAAATTACATATTTCGTGAATTACGAGTGAATTGATGGTCCAATTATAACCTTTATTTACTTCCATTGCTAAGAGACTAGAAATGATTTGAGTTGGGGGGTGTGATAACGTGTCATTGATCCATTCATTTTCATCATTATAAATGGGTTTTAACACATAATTCTTGTAAATATAATGCACGTTATCATGTTTTTTATGATATTTTTGCATTAATCATTTGATTCCACTCATATTCTGAACTTGCATCTATTTAGTGCTAATTTGGTATAAAAAAAATATGTCCGATCATACATCATTCTTTTTAATTACTTATACCATGAGACTAACCCCATTTGACTCTTTCAAAGACGAGTGGTTGAATTCTCACATTTTCTATAAGTTATGTTGATGTAGGGGACACCGGTATGCATGTAGGAAAACATGGATATGAATGAGGATAAGAGGAAAGAGGAAACAACTCTCCACTAAATCTGAACACCAAGCCAACTATATTTGTATGATATATGGTAAATGAGGTTTGTATTTGGTAGAGGGATCATCATAAGGTCTTTAAGATGATCCAAAATTGATTTAGAGTGAATATTGGGTCAACCTCCTTATTTTTAAGGAGGTTGGACCAAACCTATTTTTTATTAAATGAGACCTTAATTTTTTCTAGATATTTTTAGATGAAAAGATAGAGGATTAAATTCTTGATCCAATGGAGAAAATATCGTGGAAAAGGAGTTATATTTTGTGAGATATTCAATTTTACGGATTTTTTTCTGAATTTTTTAGGGACTTCACCATGAATTTTTTAGTCATGGTGAAGCATCGCAATGTTTTTATTATTGCAATATAACCAATACATATTCATTTAAGGTAAAAATTCTCCAAGAATAGTAAATGAAAATTTTCACCCTAATGCTACCACTAGTCAATCTTTTCGACCAAAATGGACATAAATAGAAACGAAAATCACAACTTTTCCTTTACAATATCCATTTGTCCCACGTATAGAAAGAAGGATAGAGTGTGTATTTTGCGTGATCATGAAGCGCTTTCGTCATATCTTTATAGTGCACCATGAATGCCACTCTCATATTTATGTCTCGCATCCTCTCTCTCTCTCTCTCTCTATTCAGTTCAAAGAGAGAAAAATCTTAACTCTCCACCCGCCAAGACCTTCACAAGTCGGCACCCAAGCCTGTGCATATCTTTGGAAGATCCCTGGTCAAAGAAAGATTCCAAGGACTTGTTAAAAGTCGTCTCAGGTGAAGAGCATTTTTCATTATTTCAGACTTCCTCCGTGCCCTCTTTCTAGAAGACCCAAGATTTCTCTCCATGGTTGATGCTCGAATGATTGAGGAGTTCTTCAACTTCGATGGAATCCAAGAAAGGTACTTCACTCCCGCCGAACAAAAGCCAGAAGATCCATTGGAGTGGCTGTTTGTCAATCCCGACGTTACATCCTTGGGCTTTGAAACACCAACAAACTACGTCACCTCGGGACCGTTTCATCCGCCGATACAAGCTGTATCCTTGGCTACGGCAGAGGATACCGAAGCGACGAAAAAGGCAGAGAGGAAGATAAAGAATAGAGAATCGGCGGAGAGGTCAAGGGCCAGAAAAAAGGTGCTCTCTTGATAACCGTTCTCTGTCCCTCTTCTCTCTTCTAACCCCTTTTCTGGATGTCTCGATGATTTTCTCTCGCTATACTCTCTCTCTCCATCTATGATATTAAGGCAGAGACTGTGGGTGGATTTTTTGTAGGCCTACATCTGTCAGCTTCAAAACGAAGTAGAGCAATTGAAGGAGACTAATCTTAAGCTCAAAAAGAGCCTAGTAAGCATTCCTTCTGCCCATCCATCGATTTCTCACAAATCCATGAATTCTGAAGACTGCTAAGATTTCTCTAACAGGAAATGCTGGATACAACAATCAAGGATGACGCGATATTGCGGGAGGACAAGATGAAGCCAAGCTCCTCAGCCAATTTCTGATCTTTTTTAGGATCATTGGCATGGTTTATAAACTTGAGGCGGAGCCGAAATTATTTGAAGAATTTTTTTCTGCTTTTTCAGTTTAGGTTTAGTTTCTCTTGCAACCAGCATTTGACATTGAATAAAATGGAAGAAATACTTTCATCTGAGTCCTCTCTCTTCTCTCTCCATTATTACGCGAAGCTTAGGTCTTTATTATTCCGCGTATTTAGTCATCTTTTCGAGGATTGAACATGTATTTATGTATCCTATGGGAATAAAGAAAAGAACCGCATGAGGAGAAGAGCAGGAGGGCCGCAAAAACCAAGGGATTGGAAATGGGAATGGAGTTGTAGACCTTGGAGAAGAGCTCTCTCTCTCCACATTTGTCCCTAGATCAACGCGAGCCGCGATTCATGGGAGAAAGAAGATCTTTATATCGGAGACAAAATCCGAGAATGCCCATTGGGAGATTCTGGCCTCCATTTCCAGGGGACACGTTGACAGAGAAGGATAGAGAGAGAACAACTTTCTGTGAAATTTCCGCACCAAATCTTTCACTTTCTATCCGTAGCAGATTACTTCACGTAGAATCCATCGAAGAATCCCTACATTATCATCCTCTTCTTCTTCGTCTTCGTCTTCGTCGTCGTCGTCGTCCTCTTCAATCCTCTTATTCTTCTCGCGTCTCTCTCTCTGCGTGACATCATGGAGGATGCAAACTGGACAGCATGGCTACTGCAAATGAATGGAAGTCAAGCTGTTAACTTTGGTCCCGCAGAGTCAACGGTTGAAAGTCAACTTCGCAGGCGAATCCACACTCCCTTCGCAGTCGATAGGGACTCTAGAAAGGCAAGGAGGATGATAAAGAACAGGGAGTCCGCGGCAAGGTCTAGAGAGAGAAAGCAGGTATTCTTTACTTCCGCCGACTATTCATGTGTACGTCTCGCTCTACGACCATCCGTCTTTTTCTGGGCTTGAAGGCGTACATCGATCAGCTGAGGAGCGAGATACAGCAGCTCAAGGATGAGAATTTAAAGCTTGAAAAGTTTCTGGTAGTCTCTCTCTTTTTGCTATTTCTCAATTTTCTGAATATTGAAACGCGGACGACTGGGTAATTGTCCCGTTTTTCAGGAGCTAGCGAAGAAACTTAACGAGCATATTGCAGCCTCCTCGCTGCGCCTGAAGAGCAAGGGGCAGAGGAGTTTGTCTCTGGAATTTTGAATCCGGGGCTTTTGTGGTTATTCCTGAGTAGATCGATGTGACTTTTCGTTTTTTCCTTTTTTTTTGGAATCTCCATCCCTGCTTACATACGCTCTGAGCGCAAGCTCCCACTTTCTCTCTCCCATTCTCTCTCCAAACGCTCATCCTCCGAGGGCTAGGGTCAAATCATGGCGGCTATCGGTTGGAAACTTTAGCTGCCGTAACGAGAATTTCAAACCCCTATGTGCCATGGGCCACCTAGCCCGTCGGTCTATTAGCTGCGCCGCCACTTCCCCAACCAACCTAGCCGTTCTATTTTCGCAAAATAAACGAGATAAGGTAAAAAAATGAAGAATTAAAAACCAAAGAGAAAAAAATAAAAAGGAAAAAGGAAGAAAAAAATCACTGTATCTTGTTTCATGTTACTCAACAAAAAGAGGGAGAGAACTCCATGAGGTCTCTAGACTAGGGTTTTGCATTCTAGCTTTCAACCCCATTTTTTTTCGAGAAGCTAAACCTAAGACCGTCCCCTAACCCAGCCTCATCCAAACTTGAAAAACCTAAACCTGACCTTGAGTCTTATGGAAATTAAAATTTCTTGATTAGAAGTGTTAAAACCATAGGCAAATGAAAAAAAATCATCATTCTAGGACAAAAGTTATTGGGAGCGAGTTCCATAAACAAATTGAATCAAGAAATATAACTCAGGGCTGCCCTCGAAAAAAGAAATTATGCGTCGTCTATATTCCGGTAATCGGATGAAAGAATATACGATGTCTAAGATACTGTTGAGCTTTATTAATTATGAGTGTTCTTGAATAATTACTCGATAAATGATGAACTTAATTTTTTCCACTCAATCATCTATATGAATAGCACCATCTGTGTCGTCTTCTTGAGACAAACGCTTCATAGTCATAAGAGCCAAAGGTCTATAATCATTTAACCTTGACCTTTTTTAGGTCCCAATCCCTCTTCAAGAAGAAAAAAGGTGCTTTGAGGAGGGAGAAGTTGCGCATATCACAAGAAAATTCTTAGCTAACGTTGTGAGAAGAGGGTGTTTGTGCCTCGACTCAAGTGTATCAATATCAATAAGTGTTTCATCTAAATATGCATTCAACTCGGATCAAAGAGATGAGTTGAATGCATCAAACCTTCTACATTGAGTCTTAGGTGTCACGAATGCAAGTTTTATCTCCCACAACCTTGTAAGTTCCACTTAGCTTAATTGATTGATTGGATATCACTCCTATTCATTCTACAAAGATGGATTGGCATTCCAATCAATAAATGAATAAGTTATACTCCAATAGAATTTCATTGCCCTCAAGGTAGATGATGCAAAGGTGGACTTTGACTTACAAAGAAGCTCAGTCCTATTCTGAAAAGGTGTCTGAAAACATCTTCAAATGATCTCATTCCTTAAATGAAATCGAGAAGTTTATGTCCCACCTGTTAAGATGACAAACAACCATTTGAACTAGTATTTGACTTTTAACATTTCATGCATCGAATTCGTAAATGCATGAAGTCTATCTACTAGTACATATATATATATATATATATCTTTGTTTATAGAAATTCATATAAATATTCATATATACATTGATAGACATATATATACAAATGATGGGATACGATGTTCAATAAGCTCTCAAAATTTTAATCAAAATATCGAAAGTCAACGAAATGCATCTAGTGATTAGACTTCTACAAATAGCTATCTACTTTATGCATTCCTATTTGAATAAAGTTTATCTATTATTATATATACAACTCTATTTATAGACATTCATATAAATACACACATATATGATGGGATTTGATGCTTGATAGGCTCCCAAAATTTTGATAAAAATATCAATGGCAGTGAAATACACATAGTGATTAGACTTTTATAGATAGTTGTCTAGTTTCTATCTTCTTATTTTTGCATAAATTTTGTTTATTAGTTCATGTACATATCTATTTATAGACATTAATATAAATATACACACACACACACACACACATATTTTATTGTCTTCAATGTTTTGATCAAAATTTTGAGGGCCTATATAGTTTTAGATCATATGTATATATATGTATATATATATATATATATATATACATATATATACATATATATACATATGATCTAAAACTATATAGGCCCTCAAAATTTTGATCGAAACATTGAAGACAATAAAATACATCTAGTGATTAGGATTCTATAGACAGCTATCTAATTTTTGCATTCCTATTTTTATAAAGTATATTTAATAGTACATATGCATTTCTATTATAGACATTCATATATATATATTGGGATCCGATGCTTGATAAGATCTCAAAATATCAAATACAATGATATTCATTGAAATAAAATTTTAAGATACCATGGCACTAAGAACCAATGATCCCATCTTCTAGTATAGATAAAAATCCATACTTATAGGGTTCATTTAAGGAGTTCTAGAAGATGCTAAAGTATCTAGCCTCTAGCAGTATCCACATGATTATTGGGTGATTGGGTCTCTTCAACGCTATTCACCAAGAGAGAAAGGAAAAAAAGGAGAGAGTTTCACAAGGCTTGCATGAGCATCTTGAGCTGTTTACATACATAAGGTATGTCATCTAACTGACAAGATAATCAAATTATAACCTTATAACCTTATAATCAAGTTATGCAATGACAAGATAATGAATCTATGTGTACACATCTACAAATATTTTTAAATAATTTTGTTAGTTACATATTTGATAAGATGCATTTTGTATACAAAAATATGTGATTCTTAACTAATTTTAATGCATAACTCACGCATGCCTACACACGTCACCATTATAAGAGTGCTCTCCCTAGTGCAAGCGCATGTGCAATGAAGACAGCATTGCAACAGTGCTCCCACAATATTGCATGGAAAGAGGCAACAACAGTGCCCTAAAGGAGGCAACACCTTGGAATTGACACCTTAGAGGACAAGATGGCTCAGGAGGAGGTGACACCTTGGAGCAGGCCAACGACAACACAACTTGGAGCAGGCCGGCAGCACACAAGAGGGGTTGCAGGCAAGCCCACGAGTAAAGGCATGGGCACAAGAGGGAGGCGGGCAGCCAAAGGAGGGTGCACAATCGGATGAAGGTGTGCACGGGAGGGCGGCACACAAGAGGGAGGCTGCTAGTACGGGTGCATAGGCATGAGAGGTGGATGACACTGAGTGTGAAGGAGATGATCAATAGATGACGACCATGCCATGGCGGAGGGGAAGAAGGAAAAGGAGAGGGTAGTGAAAAAGAAGGCACAGGTGATGACAAATTACCTAAAACAGCGCTTGCAACAAGGAGGCGAGTTATAGCTCTAATATCATGTTAAGAAGAAAACCTTAGAATGCTTGAAAAGAATAGGAGGGGAACATGAGTTAATGAGCCCTTATGGGCCGGACGCCTGATAACACCCTAAGATAATCATCTTTATTTACGCCATTTGATCTTGATCTAATGCCTCTAATCATGCCACACATCAAAAGGGAGTCCATAGAGCATAACGAATCCATGAATTCATAGTCAAGATTCTTCAAGTCATAAGATGAAACAGAATTCATTAAGATGATGCCACTTCCCCAAGCAGAATAAGTGGGATAAACTATTGAGATTACTCTGCAGTATTGGATGTCCCTACTTGTGCCAAATTTCCTGCAATAAAAAGATAGATGACTTAGTCCCAAAAGGATAAAATTCAGGATTTTTGATTGTATAAAACAACTGTCTGTCTTAATTACTATTGGGCTATAAACTATAATACTAAAACTAATAGGGTGCAAGCGCCATTTGTGTGTTGTGTAGCCACATAATCATATGCTATAATGAAAGTTTGCCATATTAGCCACCCCAAGAGAGCCCTATTTTATGTTTTTCTCTTAAATAAAATCAAAATAAATTTAGAAAAACTTTAGAAATTACCCTAAAACTTTAAAAATTCACATCTTACTAAAAATAATTTTTGTGTGCAAATTTTCTTCATTGAATCAAAATTCTCTAACTTCACTTGGATGAGTTAAACTAAATCACTTTCAAAGGTGATTTAAAAATGAATTCTCTTTTTCTTCTCTTCATTATTTATAATTATATTCATTTAAATATTAGCAACTCAAAAAAATTAAAAAAATGGTGATAAAATTTAAAGACTTTTGATTTGGAAAAGAATTTTACAAAATTAGCCTTTTAATTAGCCTTGTAATATTTTAAGATAAATGGAATAGAAGTCATGAACATGCAATCAGATAATAATAAGATGTAACATAAATATAGGAATTATTCCTCAAAATGTTATCCAGCAAAAACTGTTATAATTTTTCTTCTTCTTCTTCTTCATCACCTCTTCATCTCTCTCTTCTCCAGCAAAAAATGTTATCATTATCTTGAACTTGGTGGATGATATTCGCATCCAGTCAAGCTATTATCTTCTACACAAAACACTCATGGGAACCCACTGCAAATTCAAATACCAAGTTTTAGCTCTCTATGTTTCAAGATAATAATATTTGTCCAAGCTTGAACATTCGAAAGAGTGTGAAAGCAAAATAAGGCCCAACTTTTATATCTCCATCCATCTTGGGCTTTACATTCTAGGATGACGTTCAGTTATACATTATACACACAAAAGACATTGTGAGTGTGATTGTCTTTGTGTATGTATAATGTATATGCAGATAAATAGCAAATGTGCATAAGTATTATACATGATCATAATATGCTGATAACTTTGAAAATATCAGCGCGAGCTTATGAATTCATGCATGCATACATAGATAAGAAGACTTGATTAATTGTTAAATAGGTGGACATTTGAGACAGTAGAATGATAAACTTCCAGCTATTTATCCATAACCTTTTACATCTTCTCCGGAACAGATGACTTCAGTATCTTCTATACTCAGTGAAGGCCAAAATCAGTTCCAATAAATCAACATATAAAATGAAATTCAAGCAACCCAAGGCCCAAAATACAAAAGCTGTGGAAAAAGCAGGAAGATTCACACCCATTCCTCACGAAAGATGCCTCAAGACTCTCCATGCAAAGACTCACCTGAGACGTATATAAGTCGTATCATAACTAATCAATCATGGTCTAATTTTTGCAAGTTCACCTCAACTCCATAGTTCAGTGAGGTGGTGAATGAGACAGGATGAACCAGATATAGCAGATGAAACAAGAAACTATCTTGAACAACAGATATCTTGTACCAAATATCTATTATCACAAGCAATTCCTCAAAAACAGCAATCACTCCTTTAACGTCCATAAAACCAATGTAAGTGGAAATGGAATACGTTAGTTTTGAGCTGGAGGGGCACGTAACTCAAGCTGAAGTAGAGATACAAAAACACTTCTATAATGGACAGTTTTCAAGCATATTCTTGACTAACTTTCAGAACTCTCTCCCTATTTCTCCTGCACTCCTTCCCTCAATCTATCTATCTCTTTTTCTCTGTATATGTATGATAATATCTGATGTCTCTCACGGTCTCATCGGCAAATCATGTTGGATTGTTGGGTAAGTACTTTGGAATCCTTATGTTGACTATGATCAGGAAAGGATTAACCCAATAGCATACAAAGAAAATAAAATAAGAACAAGTCATCGAAGAAGATTTATTATCGTTAATGCTAAACAAATCATATAAAACAAAAGCACATAGACATCAGAACAAGGATCATTGAAGAAGATTTGACCCTCTCTGGTCATGAAACTCAAATTTGAAGCTTCTAAATGATTCTTATTCAATCTTCTAAAGAAAAGTACCTAATCAGTTGGTTGTTAAGAGCATGTCATCTCTGTTGATGGAGAGCTTTTTCTGATTTCGTTAATCTGTTGGCAAAGTTCACGAGAGAAGAATCAAAAGAAGAGATTGGCTGTAGTCTTCATCAGGAAACAAAATAAAATCAACCGAGCTAAATGAAATTATTTAGGCTACCAACAAAATCGTTGAATCTATTAACCTAATCCTTACCAGTGTAAAAAGGATCGTGCACCTCTGCATCAACATATAAGTCCAATCCATATCTTTCTCCTCAAAGGGTCCATCACATTAGATGCAATGTACACTGGTCAGCTTAAATCTTCTCAGATGAAAGCCAACTTCATACAGATCCCTGATCTTTTGATATAATTTCATACCAATCCATCATCTTTGATATAAGTTCATGCCAGCCATCATCTTCCACACAGTTTGCCATTCAATCATCTTCAAACTAACCTCCAACCAGCCCATCAACTTTGATACAGATCCACACCAATCAATCATCTTCGAGCTGAACTGTGATGAATCTCCAGCAACTGATGGAGAGAAACTGGGCGCCACCCATCTGGCCTCTGAGCAAACAACACCTGATTTAGAGTGTCCACCGCCATGCTCACACTGCCAAATGTGTAAACCGGAAGCCCATTATATGTTCTCCCGACTTTGGGCAAAAACATGAGACCATGCTCCACTGCAAAAGCCTCTATATGTTCCTTCAAGCTACCAGTTGTCTCCAATGTAACTCCATTTCCAATAACAGAAGACATATGTTGGTATGAAGAACTAATCGATGGTCCTTTGCTGGGCAGTTCAAAGTGTCTTACAGGCTGAGCCACATCCATGCCCTCCACAGCCTGATTCATCATGTCTAATCCTATGTTGAGCTGCTGCCTGATCCTTTCATTTGCAAGTAAGTCAGGTGGAAAGAGACTCTTCCACCCGAGAAACCACTCTGTCACCTCGTTGAAATTAGGGTTTGCTCGCAGCCATATATACAGAGCCTGAAGCCACTTGGTGAAGAACTCTGCCTCGAGAAGTGGAGCCATGTAGTCGACTGGTATGATCGGTGCCCATCTCATGACCCAGTCAAATGGGTCCCGATTCTGCTTCGCAGGGTTCACTTCAAACCCCCTTAATGCCTCAATCAGCTTCGGGATGATTCTCTCACATAACAAGCGGTTCCAACTGCCCGTATCAAATACCCCTTTCCATGGAGAGAGAATTGCAAAGGCAGAAGCATCACCCGGATGCCAAGCTCTGAGAACAACTCCCAGTTTGGATGTTATTGTTGCATAGAGGACTTCAAGCTTCTGCCCAAGCAAAGGCAGCCACGGGTGGATCCAAACGTGTATTGAAACCGTCTCTCGGCAGGGATCCCATGAATCCACGGCTCTAGAGAGTTTTGGCATAACCACGTGATCCAGAATGGAGTGAAGGATCGGGAGAGGAAGGAGCTGATCCCAAGTCTCAAGGAATCGAAGCATTGGCTCTGGGTCTCTCGCCTGCCATGTATTGGTCCCCGCAATTCTCACTGCAGGCAGGACAATCTCACCCACGAGCTGAGTGTATGGAGCAGAGGTTGTAACAAAATCAGAGTAATCATATGGTTGATCTCCCTCCAAGAGCTCCTTCACGGAAGACATGAGCTTCAACCCATGGGAAGGATTCTGAAGAGGTTCCCACCCTTGAAACACTCGGATAAGAAGGGGGTAAGCAAAGGAACAGACGACAGATGCAACATTACATAGCTTATATTCCTCGGCATAATTCTGCTTCAAACTGGTAAAAGTCTTAACGAGGTAGTCAAGCGTCAGTATTCCAGAGGTTCTTTCTTCTTCCAGCCTGTCTAAAGTCAAAAGAATGGTTTCCATGATGGCCAGCTGTTTCTTCTGCCGGGTCTCCTCTTTCTGAAGCTTCTCCTTCTCCCTCTGCAGACTGACAACGCTTTCTCTCTCTCTCCTAAGCTCTCCATCAATCTTCTGTATGTCCACTTCCGACATGTCCACAATCAATCTTATGTTATACTGGAGCTCGGGCATTGGAAGGTTCTCCTCTCTCGCCTTCTCCTCCGCATTCAAATTCTCAAGATTCGTCAGTACACGAACCTGAGGTCCTCTCATGTCAAGCACCTTCTGCACAACCTCAAACCCCTGCTCCTGTTTCTTCACTAAAAGCTCATCGGCAGTAATATACTCTTTTGGCATCTTCGCCTGCTTCTGCTTTGACCAGAGCTTCTCCTTCGGACGAACAGAAACACCAGCCACTGGCTTCTCATCGATACCCTCATCAAGAGTTGGGAGCTTCACCTCTTTATAATCATTAAAACCCATTCCCATATTCTTCGGACGGAGCTTCACTTCAATTGGAGCGGCCATGCCCTGTTCATTCTTCCCCAAACCCCCTCCAACTTTATACCCCATCTTTTCCATGAGCGCAAGACCAATTCCTGTCGTGTGTTTCTGAAAATTCCCAAGATCACCTGAAGAACTTGACATGGCAGTTGCTCTACGTCCTTCTGGCTTTTTCGCACTCTTAGATTTCTCCCTCTCCTTCTCCCTACGTTGAGCCCCTTCTTTAATCCTTCTCCCAAAAGCCGTGGGCAAGAAGTCCTCTTCTTCCTCTTTGGCATCGACCCCGTTTGCCCTAATTTGCTGCGAGGCGCCGAAACCCAAACCAAACCCTAATCCCTGGCCTTGATTTGCGGCATCCTGACTTTCCTTTTCTTCTTCGGCGCGACTCTTTTCAATCTCCTGATCTGGCATAACCGTGCCGGTAGAAACGAAAGCAACAGGCTTGGTAAAATCAGCAGTCCCGCGGTGGAGCTTACCGCGCTTTCGCCGAGAAGAACCGCCCTTCAGAATCGGAGGATCCGGAATCTACGAAGCTACCGTAGATCGCGTCTTCGCGCGTCTGACGGCGCCCTTTCTGCTTCCGCTCCGTGTAGTAGAACTCGCCATCAATCCATTGCCCTCCCTCGAAATCATTCTCCGTCCCGAACCTCTCCATTCCCTGGTACTCGTCCATGTCGCGCCACTCGTAGCCCTAATCCCTCGAACGAGAGAGAAAAGGAGAGTGGGGAGGGGGCGAAAAAGAGCGAGCGGTATTTATAAAGTCTTAGGGTTATTGGGCCTAAATTTTCTCTTAATTGAACAAAAGTGACAGTAAATGAAGGTAAGAGGGAGTTTTATGCATTTAAGGATGATTTAGAGATATTTGATAAATCTTTTTGAAAAAAAAGAACTGTATTCATCATAAAAATTTCCTTGGAATTTTCATTTGAGAGGAAGAACATGTGGAGAATGTGAGATGGCATGCCATAGTTGAGCATGAATTAGGGCTGATTTAACTTAAATAGAAGTATGATAAGATTTAATAACCATGAAATCTTTATAATATGAACATGCGCCAAGGATATATCGGCATTGTTGGCTTGACATAGCAATCAATATGTGTAATGTTCTGTGATAAATAGCATAAAAAGTAGAACGAGACGATGTAGGTGAAATTTCTATTTGAAAAAAATGAAACAATCCCGTCACTTTTCAACGTCGTCACCCATGGGACACTGTTTCTTTGAGCTTGATCCGGAAATGACGTCTAGTTTCTCATTAGATCATGTAAAATATCTTGGTACAAGAGAAATTGAGCAACTTAATATAGTTTATAAATATTTGCCCAATAAATTTTTTTCAATGCTAGAACAAGATACAAGTTATGCTTATTTTTTTCTTATTGACAAGATTTCCTTCAAGATAGATGTGATATCCAAGTGTGGAATTCGAATCACACTTGTCACCAATGAAGTTAGATATATTGACAATATTCATAAAAAATTCCTTTGCACTCATGGAATGTCTAACTGCTTTCAATAAAGGTGTCAGTCTAGTTGTCATAGTACATACGAATAAGAGAGCTTAAATGAATGTCCATCTTTCGGATAAGAGGTTGAATCCACATCATATCGCAAGACGTGATGGTCATAGCTTGGTTCTCTACTTCAATATCGGAACAAGCAACTAAATTTTTGTTATTTTTTAAGCCAAGAAACTAGGTTTCCCTCCAGAAAAATGCAAGAACCCGTAGTAGACTTCCTATAAAAAATTTCAAATCCACACAGCTTGAGTTTGAGTAGGCCCCAACTCTAAGACTTCAATATCTCTCTAATACAAAAGTTCTCAACTTGGGGGAAGGTTTGAGATATGTCAAAAACTTAATGTTCCAAGACAATTTACCTCTTGTTATTCATGCATAACTTGATTAGTATCCCTATAGCATAGAAAATATAAAGAAGAGTTATGGTCAAATTGATGAGGCATCATCACTGATATCGATTGGCATCCCCAAGAAGAGGAGAAGTAATGACCCAAAAGTTTGCACACCAAACAACTAGCTTCCTCTAAGAGATCCAACACATTCTTGCACAAGCTGACCATGCAACCACACTTAAGTGCATAATCAGTCCTTGAGGAATATTGAGGTCTGACCTAATCTTGAATGCTTAACCTAAATATACTACTTTTCTTGAAAAATCCGTATTGGATCCTTAAAAATAATAAAATAGTCATCCGCATATATTGTAAGAATAATTCTCCCACTTGGACTCTATTTCTAAAAGATATTAGGATCAACATTTCAAGCAACAAAACTATTAGTAGTCATATGTTGACTGAACTTCTCAACCCATGTTTTTAGGCTCTAGTTCAAGCAATATATGGCATGTTTGAGATGGCATGCCTATGATGTTTCCCACTTGAGCAACATGCCTTGGAGGTTGCTACTTAAGATGTATTCAATCAAGTCTCTAAAACTAATGGTATTGTAGATGTCAAACTGATGAAAAGGTTAATATTGATTGATTGACAAAGAGAAAAGAACTCTAATAGAGTTGAGCCGAACCATAAGTGAATTGTTTTAACATGGATAATGAGGGTACCATCTGTGTTAAATTTGAGGGAAATTAATCATACACATGTAAAACATTGTAATTCAAAAAGATGAGGAATTAACATCCAAGTTGATGGATATTATGTGGCCTATAAGCCAATCACACTTTCATGCATCTTGTTTATGTTCATTAAAATGAAATTTATTCATTGTCATTCTTGTGTGATGTTTACAATGAAGTCCATGAGCATGTGCAATGACTAAGTGAATTATGATGAGATCATAATATAGTGATCACTAGTCATTAAACATATGTTCTAAACATTCCTATTTGTGGGATATTTGAGCAGGACATCAAATTATCCAGAAAGAATATCACTATCTAATCCAACTCATACGATGAGTATAGTTGATCCTATAGCCATCGGTGTGGAGACACTAAGGATAGATAGTGGGTGCTCTTTGAAGAAAGAGTTCATTGAATTGATCCGTATGAATCCCTGAATGGTATTATACCTAACTGTCAATCAGGTTGATTCATGTCATGGTTACGTATGTGGTACTTTGACTTGAGACACTAAAGACATCTTGTGGATGGATGATTGTGTTTTGATTATGACTTACGAATCTCTAGCCACGGGATATCTAAAACGTCATATATTGGATACGACATGAAGTTCACGAAGATGATTGTGTGGTCAAGATGGGATCATCCACCCTCGGTATTTGAGGAGATTGACTCAAGGAATGAGAAATAAAAAATGATTGATGAAAAAGGGAGACGTATGCATAAGCTGTAACAAATAATCAAACACTTTAGTTATCCTTTTGAAGATTGAAAATTCTTAATGTAGGGTTGAAATTATGTACAATGATGATGTAGGGTTGAAAATATGAAATATGGATGGAAAATACTAATAAAATAGAAAAGAAACAATCCTAATATAAATATTCATGATCAAAACTCACTTTAGTGATGCTCTTTGGTCAATAACTTCTTTGAGAGCTGGCATATCTCGCCTGAACTTGGTGTCTTGTATCCGACGTGAGGAATGAATAGAAAAGAAAAGAAACTCACTAAAAATGATGTTCATTACATGAAAAATGATTGATTGGTACTTTCTTTCCTTCAACTAACCAATGCTAAAAGCCTCCAACAAAATTTCAAAAAACTTGATCTTTTTGCCTTGGAATTTAAATTAATCACCATGATGACAATCATGCCTACAAAATTTCAGCTCCAAACTCATCAAGATCATGAGTTATCATGATTTCAATTTGTAGCATTTCTGACCATTGATTTTTCTTAATAATTTCTAGATTGATTACAAGCTCTCTAATTAATCTTTCTCAAGATCGAGAGCCACAAGAATTGCACCACGTGCCATCTTCTTATTCACCATGAGAAGAGATAAAGTACATGATCAATTGCAAATACTAGATCAAAGCCATCAAAGTCGAGAGCTCTAGAATTGTGACATGTGTCGCGCTATGACTTGCCATGAAGAAAGAGAAAATCAAGAAGTCGTTGAGCCCTTAAGCATGTGGTTCGTGATTAGACACTTTACAAGCCGCCTAGTATCCCTCCAAAAAAACTTTAGTCCCATATGAATTAAATTAAAGAAATATTTATCCATAAAATACAATCCCATTAAGGGCTATTGAAGATAAATACTAGCCCTCTACCATGCCAAGCAAGTGCTGATTGGGCATCACATGACGCCCCCTTATTGTGCCACGTGTCCACAATGCCATATCAGCTTGCAAAATTAAAATTGATTTTTCGATTTTAAAAGCTTAAAAAATATATAGAAAATCCAAAATAAGGAAATTCATTAGAAATTATAAAATTAAGAAAAACTTCAAAAAATTATAGAAAATCCTTATAAAATTTTGAAAAATTTATAAAAAAACTTAGGAAAATTCTAGAAAAATCCGTCTTAAAATAATAACATCTTTTTCATAGAAAACTCTTTTTTAAATGAAATTTTTTCTATTTTGATTCTTGCTTTGTCTTCTTTTTATCTTATCACTGAAATTAAAAATATAAACAAGCTAAAAAACTTAAATCTTTATTAAAAAGTACTTGTTTTCTCCATGTGTTCGTCCCTATTGTTATTTCTTCATAACTACAATAATGAAACTCACCCACATACGACTAATTTGTTTTATTAGATCTTAAATAAAGATCAAATATGAAATTATACATAAAATTAACTACAAATTTAATACAAATTCAACTTATGAATGATATGGTTATGATATGATGAATGGAAAAAATTCATCAAAACATGATAACATGTGTAATAGTAATGTGAATTCATCTTTAAAATTATCGAAAGAATGATAAAGTAGATGTGTAAAAATGCATGTTATCAAGGATGAAGAGAGATAGAATGTTTACATTTTCAAAGAGATAGAATGAATAAGAGTCGAATCCACAAAGAATTAAGAAAATTTTTGAGGTATTTATTTAAATTCAATCGAATTGGACAATGAATTGAGGTGAGAAATTAGGGATTTTAATATTTTAGAAAGATAACTCAAAGATGGATCCACAGAATATAAAATCACAGAATTTAGATCAAGATTCATAGAGAAATCTATGACAAAAATTAAGTAGAAAATCTGAATGCGAAGAGAGAGAAAACCAAAATTAAATCTAAAATTCGACTAATCTACGATTCAAAATTGAAATTTGAGGTCATAGGAAAAAAATATTAGGAGGAAAACACGAATTCTAGCCCAAGATTGTGCTCGAAATGATCCAATTGATCGCTAGATCAAAAGCTTTTCATTCCACGATTTTGAAAACGATCATCAGCATTCAAGAAGAGATTTATTCCTATTCTCTCCACGAAATCTCACTTTCAAGGACTCCTTGGACGTGGAAATTGATTTAGAAGCAAAGGAAAGCAAGAGATTCAAGGATTGAGATGTTTAAATAGTTCAATTTCTCGAAACACTCCTGAATGGTTTACATCGTCCAAGAACATGTTAATTTATAGAGAAATTTGGGCGTGACTGCTAGATTTGGCTTTGTTTCTTCAATCAACGGCTCAGATGAAATTCTTGGATGTAAATTCTTGCCATTAAGTCGCGTTCATTCGATCAAAGATGGAGTGATCAGATTTTTTCACGTCGCACATGAAGAAGAAATGTTCTGCGATCGAGTCTGTATGGTCGTGAATTGACTCTTGAGATGTCTCCACGCGTCTATCAAAGTCCATCAGGCGCATTTAATTTCAGCCGTTATAACTCTTCTGATAAATGGTTGATATCTTTTTAAAAATGAATTTTTGCCCAATTAAAATGCGACATGTACCCCCTTCACTTAAGTGAAGATCAACGGCTTCAATTAAATGTGTGAATCAAATGCTTCATGTTGCTCCATGTCACCTGTGAAGAGATATAAAAATAAAGATAGTCCCACATGACAAAAATAAACACGATTTGACGGGTAGATAAGTAAAGTGCATATAATGGGTTACCAAAAATCCTTAATAGATGCTTAACCCACAAATTACACTTTGTGCACACACGCGCACACACAAGCACATGCATACACACACGTGCGCCACGTGGCGCTTATACACATCACCACATGGCGACAACTGCATTCGTTGCTGCTGGGATCTGAGGCTCGAAAAGCTCTCCAAATCTTCGTCCAAAATAATGATTGCAGCGGAAGGTGTTGAATCAAAACATTCAACATCGTGGAAGCACCAAGAATGGATGATCTCATCATCCAGACTAGGTGATCCTATCATGTAATATGTAATAAAATTCATACTTACTTAGATCATTTGAAAGAGTTCTTCAACCGTTCAAGCGTCCGGCCTCTAGCGGTATCCACACAGTCTCCAGACGATCGGATCTCCTCTTGAACACTCGTCACCACGAGAGGAAGAGAAGAGGGAGGAGAAGTTCTACTAGGCTTGCATGGGCACCTCTATTATGGTCGTTCTCCCCCTATTTATAGACTTTGGGAATGTGAACTTTTCACAAAAACGCTTATTATTATGTCTATATCCACCGACGTCCATTGACCTTATGTGTGTGACCCTCTAGGTCCATATATCTTTCCAGTTAATGACTCTATCAACCCAATAACACTTATTGGTCCTTCTTATCAATTAACTATATCAACATATAGATTAATTGAATAAGGATCGATTTAACCCAATCGACAGGTTGAGTCGCCAGCCCGGTGGGTGCCAAGCTACACCACGTGCTCTAGGAGATATGGAGTATATTAGAACTATTTCATGGAACCTTGCCGTCATTGGTTACCGTGTACGTATAATCCTTCATCCACACGAGACTCATGAATGACTTAGGGTATGGTTAATTGTCAAACCCTAATCCGTCACTCAATTTAGTATTGATGCGAGTAGGAAATCATTGAGAACAACTTCTCTAATATTTCCGTTACCTTGGCCAAGGATTTAACCGCATCTCATTCCTTGAGTCTATCTCCTCATATACCAAGGGTGGATGATCTCATCTTGACCACACAATCATCTTCGTGAACTTCATGTCGTATCCAGTATATGACGTTTTAGATATCCCGTGACTAGGGATTCGTAAGTCATAATCAAAACACGATCATCCATCCACAAGGTGTCTTTGGTGTCTCAAGTCAAAGGACCACATACATAATCATGACATGAATCAACCTGATTGACAATTAGGTATATTACCATTCAGGGATTCATACGGATCAATTCAGTGAACTCTTTCTCCAAAGAGCACCCACTATCTATCCTTAGTGTCTCCACACCGATGGCTATAGGATCGACCATACTCATCATATGAGATGGATCAGATAGTGATATTCTTTCTGGATAATTCGATGTCCTTCTCGAATATCCCACGAATAGGAATATTTAGAACATCTGTTTAAAGACTAGCGATCACTATATTATGATCTCATCATAATTCACTTAGTCATTGCACATGCTCATGGACTTCATTGCAAACATCACACAAGAATGACAATGAATAAATTTCATTGCAACGAACATAAACAAGATTGATGAAAGTGTGATTGGCTTATAGGTCACATAATATCCATTAGTTGCCACATTAGCGCCCTATAAAAACTTGATTTTTGTTATAAAAAAATCCAAATAAATGCAAAATAAATTCAAAAAAATTTAGAAAATTTCTAGAAAAAATTCATAATTTTAAAAAATAACTCCAAATTTGAATTTTTTGGCTCAAAAATTAAATAATTGATTATTTTGAAAAGTCAAATTTAATAAATAACCAGAGAAAAAAATTTCTTTAAAAAATATACTCATTTCTTTTAGAAAATAAAATATAGAAAAATAAATGAGTGTATAAAATGTATTTTATCTTATCATTAAAACCTAATTATAATCTCAAATCTATATGGGAATATTCTTCTCTAAAATATATTCTTTAACTATATATAATTATCCCTAAAATGATGCATTTTGATATTATAACTTATAAATATATGAAATGATAGATATGCACTCAAAGTATGATAACATGCATAAGAATGGAATGTCTTATGCCTAAATTTGTACTTATAATCACATAATTACATGTATAAATTACATGTTATCAATGGCAAAGGCAAATGTCACAGATATCATGTGGCCTTTAAGGCATATTATAATTTCATGTCCGGTTTATATTTATTATTTTTCTTTTGAGATATCTGTAACGAAATCTCGAAGCATATGTTATTGGTATAAGTGAATGATGATGAGATTATAATACAATTATCACTAGTATTTAAATATATATTCTAAATATTCCTATTTGAAATATTTAGAAAGAATAGCACTATCTAATCTAACTCATATGATGAGTGTAGTTGATCATGTAGCCATTAATAGTGAGACACCAAGGATAGAGAGTGAGTGCTCTTTGGAAAAAGAGTTCATTGAATTGATCAGTATGATCCCTTGAATCATGACACGATTGTTTATGTGGTCCTTAGACCTAAGACAATATATGTGATCATTAGACCGAAGACAATATATGTGATCCTTAGACCGAAGATAATATATGTGATCCTTATACCTAAGACACCAAGGAAATTTTGGGGAAAGATGATCATATTTTTATTATGAATCCCTAGTCGTAAGATGTCTAAAGTATCATAGATAAAATATGACATACTCCTCAAAAGTGATGATGTGATTAAGATGGGATCATCCATCCTCAATATAAGAGGAGATTGATTCAAAGAAGAAGATGTGATTAAATCGAATAGATATTATGTGACCTACAAGCCAATCATACCATCATATATTTTATTTTTATTTACTAAAATAAACTTTATTCGTTGTCATTCTCATGTGATATTTTTAATGAAGCCCATGAGCATATATTATACCTAAGTGAATTATGATGAGATCATGATACACTGATGACTAGTCTTTAAATATATGTTATAAATATTCTACTCATGGGATATTGATGGTTAATATGTGGCCGATAAGTCAATCACTCTTCCATGTATACTGTTTATGTTAATTGATATGATATTTATTCATTGTCATTCTTGTCTGATGTTTGCAATGAAGTCCATGAGCATATGCAATGATTAAGTAAATTATGATGAGATCATAATACATTGATCACTAGTCTTCAAACATATGTTCTAGACATTCCTATTCGTGGGATATTTGACAGGGATATCAAATTAAATAGGAAGAATATCACTATCTGATATGACTCATATGATGTGTATGACTGATCTGTAGCCATCGGTGTAGAGACATTAAAGATAGATAGTGGGTGCTCTTTGGAGAAAAAGTTCATTGAATTGATCTGTATGAATCCCTCAATCAAGTTCATTCATGTCATGGTTGTGTATGTGGTCCTTTGACTTGAGACACCAAAGACATCTTGTGGATGAATGGTTATGTTTTGATTATGACTTATGAATCCCTAACCACATGATCTCTAAAGCATCATATATTAGATATAGCATGAAGTCTTTGAAGATGACTGTGCGGTCAAGGTGGGATCGTATTTGAGGAGATTGACTCAAGGAATAAGATGCGATGAAATCTTTGTCCAAGGCAGTAGAAATATTTGATAAAGAGTTCTCGTTGATTTCTTACACGTATCAGTACTCACTTGAGTGATCGATGAGGGTTTGATAGTTGACGATACAGTAAGTCTTTCGTGAGTCTCATGCGGATGTAGGATTATACATACATGATAATCAATGACATAAAGGTTCTATAAGTAAGTTCTTACATACTCCATATCTCCTAGAGTATGTGGTGTAGCTTGGAATCCAACGGGCTGGAAACTCAACCTATCGATTAGGTTAAATCAATCTTTGATTAATTAATATATATGTTGATAAGGATAATTAATTAAGGTTGACCAATAAAGTGTTATTTGGTCTATAAAGTTATTAACTAGTGAGATATATGGACCTAGTGGGTTACACACATAATGTCTATATATGTTGGTTGATATAGACATAATTATGAGGATTTTATGAAAATCCACATACCAAATGTCTATAAATAGGGAGAGAATGACCACAACTCAAGGTTCCATGCAAGCCTCCTTTCTTATCTTTCTCTCTTGGTGAAGAGCTTTGAAGAGGAGATCTAACCATCCACAGATTGTATGCATACTGGCCGTTATAATTCCTCAAATCAATGGCCATGATTCATCTATTTAATATAAAAAGTCAAATACCCCCTTCACTTCAATGGAAGTGAAGGGCTAAGATTAAATCACCCTTCTTTGCGTCGATTAGATGCTCCTGAGTGAGTAATGACACCTACATAAAATATAGTCCCACATTGAAAAAAATAATATCTGTGTATATAAATAAACAAGCAGTCTACTTAGTTAGCTCATGACTATTAAGAACATTTAATCACTAATGAAGAGCTAAACACCCGCCATGCGTGCATCGTGTGGCATGTGCATACGCCGCCATGTGAAGACACGGAAGCACACATGCCACCTCATCATCCACATCAGTGTGCAATTTAAAACCAAATTTTAAATGTTTTCAATGAAAATAAATTCAAAATCAAATTGTAAAAATTCATAAAACTCTCAAAAATTTCTAAAAATTAAAAAAAATTTATAACTTTTAAAATATAACTGATTTTTAATCTAAATTTTTTTTATCACAAATTAAATAATATATCATTTTAATTTAAGAAATAACATGAGAAGAAATTTCTAACTCAAAAATACACTCATCTTCTTTGAAAAATAAAACTAGAAAAATAAATAAGTGTGCATAAAAATGTTTTCACTTATTATTTGAATTTAAAACTCAAATATAAATAGGAATAACTTGTTTAAAAATACAATTTTGATTTATGAATGATTATCTCTTTAAAATAATGCATTTTGAGATTTATATTTTAAATTACATAGAATGATAAATATGCACTCAAAGTATAATAACGTGCATAAGAATGAAATATTGTATACCTTAAATTGCATTAATAATCATAGAATTACAAGTATAAGTTGCACGTTATCATATGGCTAGTATGTAGATGGATCGTCATGGAGCATACACCTTAATTCTTGGGGTCCTCACGGTTTGGGTGACTTTATAATGAGATTTTTTCCCTTGTCAAACAAGAAATTTGAGATTTACTTGGATGGAGGGGGAATCAATTTTTATCTTTGAGTAAAAATAAATTACAGAATACATCTCTTCGAAATATAAAAGATTTGATCATTATTATCTAATATCCATTAATAAAAATGATTTGGATAAACCAATGGATAGAAATCTCATTTAGAGAAGAAGGAGAGAAAAATATAGATTATGAATAAGTATCCATTATGTTGTCATCTTTTGAATACGATGATGAGATAGTTATATTAACTATCGTTAAGCTTCTTTCCCTTCTCTCTCTATAGCTATCACAAAAAAAAGATGGAGAAAATTGTATAACTTCTTACCTCTTTGTCTTGTTTCACGAAGGGGAAAAACAAATAAGGAATATTATTAGTAATTACCTCTTCTACATGTCATTTTTAATAAATAAACACATTATGACTTAGTCCCCTCTTGATGTCTTAAAGTTATGAAATATTATATCTTCAAAAATGTCATTTGGAAAAAGGAACTTTCATTAATGAAAGTAAACACATTTAGACACTATGTTCTTGATTCAGTTAGCTTACGAATAATTATCTCTCCTATATGTCCTTTTTTAGAAAATAAATTTCATTGATGAAAATATAATCATTTAGATATGGTCTACTCATGATTTAATAAGCTTGCAGAGCATCTCATTTTATTGTAAAAGGTACTACGCCTTGATTAAATTTTATTGTAATAATCAAAGTCCACTCTTGATTAAATTTATACAATTTAATCAGCATGGTTTCGCCTTCTAATCTCCTCCATGCATTTTTCATTTTTCATTTTTTGTAGCTGCCCTTTCCTCCATCCCACTCTTTTATTTTGATGGGAAACGAAATGTTTCAGCCAAGATTCGTATTCCATATATTTTTATGGAAAAATCAATATAATATTTTTTATGTTCACCCACATTACATTCGGATAAATTTTTTTCTTAGGAACTTCTTCAATGACCAACACTAAAAGAAAAAAAAATGCTTTGAATGTTTCTAATTCAAGACATCCATACTCGTCTCCCTTTTAAGTAAATTCCCTTGATTTCCACTTACTCTTTTTCCTGATAATAATAATAATAATAATATTATTATTATTATTATTATTATTACGATCTGCGTGGCTATTATTTTCTAGTGAGAATTCATGACCGCTATCTTATTTTCTTTAATTGTACTGACTTTAATATCTTGATATTTCCTTCAACTTTCACTTGAAGATGGAGAAGTACGCACGGATGTATCTCTCTCTCTCTCTCTCTCCCCCCCCCTCTCTGTATCTCTCTTTATTTAGCTTTCTCTTTCTACTTCGTGAGCAGAGAGAAGGAAAAACACTGTTGACCTAAATATCCACTCTCCCTCTGACTCCACAGTGAAACCAAAGCACGCGCAAAGACTTGCAGAAAAGGCAGGAGCTTCAATCTTCTCCTCTCTCCAAGAGACAGGATAAGAGAACCATTTACGCACTCTCTCTCTACTGTCTTTCTCTCTCTGGCTCAACAGTGAGAAGGAAGTCGGCGCGGAGACTTGCTGACAGCGAAGAGTTCCTTTTTCTCTTCTCTCTTCATCCACAAGGCACAAAGAACACGACACAAACCATCAACCCTCTCCCTCTCTCTATCTGTACCACGGTGCTCTCGCACTAGAAGATGTAAGGTGCGCTGCCACCCAGGCAGTTGGGCGGCGGCGATGCGGCGGCGCCGCTGCGAGCCACGTGGCAGAGCTGGCGGAGCTTTGTGGGCACGTACCAAATGGCGAGCTTCGGCTGAGAGTTAAACATGGCGTCTACATCCCATCCGTGTCTTCTGCCCGCCATCGCCACCAAAGGCTGATAGCACGCCTGCCTCCACGCCCCCACGTTCTCTCCCTTCTCCTTGAATACCCTTCTCAACAAATTCGAACCTTCCTCGTCTAAACAGTGCAACGCGTAACAGTGAACGTAGTGCCTCATCTTCGGCTTGTTTATGTAGCTCGCCCCCGCTTCCTTTGCGAACCTGAACACCTGGTTCGTCACCTGCCCCAAGCAGCAGTGTAGAGAGAGAAATATATCAAACTCATTAAGGATATGAGAGAGAAACGAGGTGGGTTGGAGACAGAGGAAGGAATGCATCGAGCTAAGCAACCAATGAAAAGTAAGAGTTAGAGAGAGAAAGAAACATAGCAAACCTACGGAGTGTGAAACTTAGAGAGACGAGGTGGGCTAAAGGTGTAGAGAGGGACAACTACATCCAATGTTCAAGCCCATGAAGGATGTAGAGAAACCACGAGGGTTAGAGGGGTTGAGAGAGGGATTGACATCAAACCCATGAAGACTTTGTTTAGGGATGGATAGAGGAAGAAATATATCGAAGGTTCAAACCCATAAAGGAAGCGAGAAACAGATGAGGCATACAGGAAGAAAAGGAAATCAAACCCGTGGAGGATAGAGAGAAACAAGGAGGGTAAGAGGTGTAGAGAGAGAGAGAGAGAGAGAAAGACGTCATGCCCATGAAGCGTAGAAAGAGAAACGAGGCAAGTTACTGGGGTGACCCGGGGGGTTAAAAATATTAAATTGATGAAGTGCAGAGAGAGAAATGAGGAGGGTGGGAGGTATAGAAATAAAGAAAGACACCCCACCCACGAAGCACAGATGGGTTGTAGGTCCAGGGAGAAAGACAAATGGAAACCATGCAGCACTTTAAAACCATGAAGGATAGAGAGAGAGGTGGGTTGGAGGTAGACAGAGAAAGAAAGACATCAAGCCATTGAAGGATAGAGGGAGAAAGGCGGGTTGGAGGTGGAGAGGGAAAGAAATACATCAAACCAGTGAAAGATAGAGAGAGAGGCGGGTTATAGGTCGAGAGCGAAAGAAAGACATCAAAGTTCTGAGCCTAGAAGGATAGATAGAGAAAGGTGGGTAAGAGGTCAAGGAGAAAGAAAGACCTCAAACCCACCAAGGATGCAGAGAAACGAGGTAAAATAGAGAGAGATAGAGGGAGAAACTACCTTTGTAGGGCACTTGTGGCCTCTGTCTCTCGCTATGGCTTGCACCTGCAAGAGAAACTCGCGGCATAGATCGTAGAGATGGAAGAGATAATCCAGCCCATTCTTCTTCCCTCTCGCTACTTCCCCGGGCTCCGTCACGATAAACGGATGCTCTCTTTGTCTGTCGCTGCAACTCTTCTCCTCTTCCTCTTCCTCCTCTTCTCTCTCTTCTTCTTCCTCGTTATCTACTTCTTCATTATCCTCTTCTTCCGCATCTTCTCCCCGGTGAAGTTTCTTCTGCTTCTTCTTCTTCTTCTTTGGAACCGCAGTCTTCTTCTTCTTCTGAGTCTCACACGGCTCACCCGCACTTGAAACTATCTCCAGTTGACGTTCTTCGGAGAGGCCTTCCTGTGAGAGCGCATCATTAGCGGCATTATCCGAGCAAAGAAGATGGCGGCGCCGCCTCTCCGTCCTTATCGCAGCTTTAATGCCGTATCTCTCTCCCACGAGAAGTTCCCACCGGAAAACGTGACTCAGCGCTGCGATCATGTCTTCTACTTCTTCCTCCTTCATTGCGACTAACGTGCTCACCGTAAACCCTAACTCTCCGATCTTCCCGACAGTCTGATATCTTACTCCGTAATCCTGGAACATCTCCTCCAAGCCTCCGCGCGGCGGCGCTGACGTGTCAGGGGGCGCGGCCACTTGGGCAGCGAGCAGCGCCGCCACTCTCATGTCCCAGCATCTGAACGCTTCCGCAGGATCCATCCTTCTCTCTCTACATCTATCTCATGAGAGCTCCGGAGTCGGTTCATTTAAGTAGGGAAGAAATGGGAGATTCAAAATCTCCAGATTACCCTCTTCTGAACGCGATCTTCTGTAAGGGATTGATGACGGCTGACGAATTCGATTTCAATTTAAGGAAAAGAGCATGAAATTTATGTGAGATGGTGGGGAAGCAATTATTTCGAGAGCGTCGACCGTCTCTTTCTCTCACATCCAGCGGCGATGTGAACTCTCACTCTGTTCCATGCGCTGTCTTGCAGGGATACATGAAGAAGAGGCCAGAGCACAGACTGGAGAGAGAAAGTAGAGAGAGAAGAGGGGTAGACTAACAGTGAAATCCTCGCGGAGGAGAAAAATCATGTCACAGGCTGCCCAACACCTGAGGGAGAGACTTCTAGAGAGAACCTCTCTCCGGTGAAATTAATGACTTTGCAGGCAGGACAGGAAAAGGAAGAGCTCTTACAACGAGAAGTGCACGGACAACGATAGAGCTAGAGAGAGAAAGAGGGATGGGTAGATAGATAGGGACGGGGGGGAGACGATTGCCCCCCTGTTTGGGGAACTCGCAGGTGGCGCTGCCGGGAATTACCGGAGGCGCCGCCGCCCGCGGCGGAGATGGTGAAAAGGTTGATTGTGGGCCTGCAACGGACGCAGTGAATACTCTCTCTCTCTAGATCTTTCTGTGTCAACGACTGACTCTATCTCTTTCCTATCCCACTGTCGTCAGCGCAGGCGACAGGCTTTTCATTGAGCCATCAATCGACGCCTCGGCCGCGGAGCCGCGTGCGGAACCAGCTCCCACGTACGGCCTGTCTGACGGGTTGATTGTAGCCCCTATCTCAGCCTTCCACGTCTACATCTTCCCCGACCGCAAATTCACGAGGTTGAATGATAAAAACTTTTGATATATTGTATGATATATCATTTACGCCCAATGGTATTTATTCATGATAATTTCATTTCCAGCATTACAATATTCTTTATCTATATATATAGATAAATATTCTCCCAATGAGAAAAAAAAATTCTATTATATTTCACTTGAAAAACTCAAGATGCTCTTGAAAACTAATGATATAATGAATGACAACCAAAGGAAGATTAAATGCCCAATTAATCTTAAATAGAGCCCCAAAACAGCACATTATACGAAATTAGTCACATTCATATCTCCAAAGTGACTATTATGCATGCATGGGTTTATGAGATTCCATATGTAGGCATGATTAGTGTGCATATGTATGCATCCATGAACATAGTCTATGTAATTATTAACCAGGACAAAGCAATCATGATATTTTTATCATCGATGGCCAAATAGCATACAATGCTACATCATGTCAATCTTGTCTATTTCTATTTATATTCATCCATGTTTGTGATTTAGTCGCTAACTTTGATTTTTACATTTTCACTTAAAGAAATGAATACTATGAATTGAAAGAAAAAAATTCCCACATGCTATAAATTTATCAAGTTGTATGTACCAGTAATTGGGAAAGTTTCATGTGTTAGCTGGAGTACTTTATGTTCATGAGAAGAAATGATATAAACTATCACAGATTTGAAGATTTATTAATTAGTATTGTACAGCACAACCTAGAAGCATGATCCATTCTTGGGTGGCTATAATAAATGCAAGAAAGAATATTCACCCCTGTAAGGTAATTCTCACAAGAATCATGCTCTACTTTTATTTGACTATGATGCGGATGGAAATTTGAGGGATTTTCAAAATTATATCTCGGGAGATCATTATTTGAGTACGATATAAAAACTAATTTCAAGGGAACCTATAAATTCATACCTAGAATAATACAAATTTAGAAGTAGGAAAGACTTATTTACAAGTGGCAACCCAACAATGCTCAGATTAAGTTCTCTAGTAATCTTTTAAAACATTTGCAAATTCAATATTATAGTAGAACTAGTAGATTCTTGAAAACTTCTGAAAAAAATTATTTGATGTCTTATCATCTCATTTTATCTATCTTTCTTTGATAATCATTTATATGTGATTCACTATGCCCCTATGTAAGAACATTTATGTTGAAATTTTTAAACATCTCTCTCATTCATTCAATTTATGTTGACATTTTGAATTATCATGATCTTGAAATTTTTTTGACTACACGTTAAAATTTTAAGAGTAATTATTGATATGTCTGATGGATATTATGTGGCCTATAAGCCAATCACACTTTCATGTATCTTGTTTATGTTCATTAAAATAAAATTTATTCATTGTCATTCTTGTGTGATGTTTAGAATGAAGTCCATGAGTATGTGCAATGACTAAGTGAATTATGATGAGATCATAATATAGTGATCACTAGTCGTTAAACATATGTTTTAAACATTCCTATTCGTGGGATATTCAAGAAGGACATCGAATTATCTGGAAAGAATAACACTATCTAATCCAACTCATATGATGAGTATAACTGATCCTATAGCCATCGGTGTGGACACGCTAAGGATAGATAGTGGGTGCTCTTTGGAGAAAGAGTTCACTGAATTGATCCGTATGAATCCCTGAATGGTATTATACCTAACTTTCAATCAGGTTGATTCATGTCATGGTTGTGTATGTGATCCTTTGACTTTAGACACCAAAGAAATCTTATGGATGAATGATCGTGTTTTGATTATGACTTACGAATCCCTAGCCACGGGATATCTAAAATGTCATATATTGGATACGACATGAAGTCTACGAAGATGATTGTGTGATCAAGATGGGATCATCCACCCTCAGCATTTGACGAGATTGGTCAACAACCTTTGTAGGAGATTAGTCAACAACCTTCTTAGGGGGGGGGGTCAACCCATTCTACCTTTTTAGGACACTAGTCACTCCATTTCTCTTAGAAGTCAATGATAGTCAAAGTGATTATTTAAAAGTCAAAGGTGGTCAAAGGCATTCTTGAAGGGTTAAAGAGATCAAATTTCTTCTCTTTTATTTATTATTAGTTAATTGAGATCTTTCATACTTTTCAAGAAGAATTCATATTTATAGAAGGAGAAAGAGGTAAGCCCACCTCCTTATGGAAGTGGTAAGGTTATCAGCTCTTATAGAGTGGTCAACCCACTCCCTAAAGAGGTGGTTGTGGGGCCCATCTCCTTAAAAGGCGCTCTCCCACCTCTTTAGGAGGTGATTATGTTCGTGGCCTATGGATTTAATCTCAACCATTCATTTGGTTATACCAAAAAATACTAAATCTTCACCATTGTTTCAAAGTAACATCTTAACCTAACATATAAATGAATCTTTGATAACATGCAATCTTAACATGATAAAACATGATTATTAATGAAAATTAAGGCATAAAACATTACATTTATGTGCATGTTATCATACTTTGAGTGCATTTCTATCATTCTATGCAATTTTATGTTATAATCTCAAAATGCGTTAATTTAGGGTTAATTATGATGAATTAAAGATTGAAGATTTTATAACCTATCTTTACTTGAGATTATAAATGGTTTTTAAATTTAAAAAATGAGAGAAATCATGTTTATGAACATTCATTTAATTTTCTAAAGTTAAAATCTTAAAGAAATGAATGTATTTTTGAAATAAGAATTAAATCTCTTGTTATTTAAATAATTTGACTTTTTAGAATGATAGATAATTAAATTTCAGATCAAATGAAAGAAATTTGGATTAATTTGGAGTTGTATTTTAAAAGATACGATTTTTATAATTTTAGGGATTTTTCTAATTTAATTTCGATTTAAATATATTAAAATGAATAAAAAAAAGTCCAAAAAGCGCGCGGGTGCGACGTGGCACGCAAGGCCACGTGGCAGAGCCACGCAGACCCGCGCAGTGCCTACGTGGCGCATTATATATATTATATCTATTTATTTAGTATATATATAAAGAGGTATTCAACCTTCCCTATATGGGAAAGGTTATTAACGCCATAAACCGTCGGGTGTTATAAACCCGACGGTTTCCTAAAATATTTTCCGTGTGGGACTAATCCACACTGTCTTAAAGATGCAGGTGATGTGGCTTAACGAGGAACACCGGATCTCGTGAACAAGCGATCGACACACGTCGATCAAATAGACGCGCGGACCACCGGAGATCATCAATGCACGTGCGTTAATTAAAGCATTATAACGGACGAGATTAATTGGCGCGGATCGCATCTCAGCCGTCGGATCGCGATCCAAGGAGCGAAATCGAAGCGTTTTTATAACGCTAATCCACGCGGATGATCAGAGCCGTCGATCGAGATCGGACGGCTGGGACTTAACTGAAACGGTCCACGATGGACCGTTTCATCGTAACCGTCGATCGAAACGATCAAACGGTTACGCCCAAAATTGTTATAAAATAAAATGTTCTTCGTCGTTGTATGTATTTGAGTTGGATTTCAATCAAATTGAACTGTCTAGACACCATTCCACTCGTTTCTCTTGATTCCATCCTCTTCCTCTTTCATTTCCGCATCCACGGAGGGGTTGAAATCAAGATTTGGTGGAGAATCAAAGGAGAAATCGTAGCTTGAAGCTCGTCGTGACGTTCTTCATGTTCTTCGCAATTAATCGGTTTAATCACGACGATTTGATCACTAAACGGGTTTAGTGGAAGCGGTTTTTCCTAGATTATCTTCCTATTATGTTTAATTTCAGTTTAGATTAGGATTTAGACTTTAATGTCATCAAATTTTAGCTTAAATCACGATTTTTAACGTCCGAAATTTTCTCCCCACTTCAATTTTCGATTTCTCCGTGAAATCAAGTCCAAATTCGATGATTCTTGATTCCGTGGATTCGTTTTGAAATTATCTTTCTAAATCCACCATTTTCCCTAATTTCTCACCTCAATTCATCGTCCAATTTGACCAAATTCCAAAAGATCTCTCAAAAATACCTTAATTCCCTGTGGATTCGACCCTTATTTACCATTATACCCTTCAATTCACTCTTAATTCCCCAATTGGTAAATTTGGATTTATTTTTTACACGAGACCGTGTGAAATCGACAACCTCGCGGTTTCGTCTCGTCAATATTATTATTCCTTTTTAGTTTATTTTTGGCTCTCTCTTAGCAACATGCTACTAGAAGGAAAAGGAGAGGCTTAGCCCCAAACTTGGCATTATTTGGTATTCATTTTTGTTGTGGTGGCAAGATCAAGTGAAGGATCGACATCGTAATGAGTCTAACATCACTCGGTCTAGGACTGACATAAAAACATGGTTTGTGTGAGGATTTGGATATGATTTTCTCTTATAACCCCTCCTTCATGGATAGTGTATACCCTATTTCCCTTAATATATTTTATATTTGTTCTCTTTTCTTTAAATAATGTCTCATCATTACTCAATTTCCCGATTACCTGATTTCTCAATTTTTTACCATTCTTCCCTCATCTTCCATTCCATCATTCTCATCTCTCTATTCTATCATTTTATTCTCAATCTTTTAATCATTATTTATAATAGAATTTAAATATATATATATATATATATATATTTATAATTTCTTTCATACTATATTCCATTTCTTTATCCCTCCATATTTCTCCAAAATACCTTCTACCATTGTTTTTTCCCCTATAATAGTATCTCTACTCCTTAAAAGCACTAATCTAATTACCTAGGCTCTCTGAGGATTCAAACTTTACTTTACCATTAGACAAAGTGAGGAATAATAAATATTTTGTCGCATGAAATCAATTCAAAATAACAATTAAAATACTCGAAATTGAGCTTATCACCTCCCTCAAAAAAGGTGAGAATACTATTATAGAAGTCTAATTGAGAAATCATTGTCATATTTTAAAATCTTAAAATGGTCTAGTCGATGGTGTTTGATGAGATGAGACCGCGAGGTCGTCGATTTCACACGGTCTCGTGTCGAAAATAAAGCCTAATTTACCAATTTAAGGAATTAATAACAAATTGAGTGGCATAATGGTAAATAAGGGTCGAATCCACAGGGAATTCAGGTATTTTTGAGAGATCTTTTAGAAATTGATCAAATTGGACAATGAATTGAGGTGAGAAATTAGGGAAAATGGTAGAATTAGAAAGATAACTCAAAGATCTATCCACGGAATCAAAAATTACTCTATTTGGATTAGTAATCGCGGAGAAATCAAAGAGTGAAGTGGGACGAAATTTTCGGAATCGCGAAGAACATAAATTGAAATTAAAAATGAAATTGAGCTAAATTAAGATCCTAAACTTAAAATTGGTGATACATGACGATAGATTAGAGGGAAAATAAGTTTTCTAACCCGAGATAACGATCGAATCGATCCAATTGATCGCCGGATCGACGGCTATTCATTCCGCGAATTCAAACGTGAACATCGGTGTTCAAGAGACAAATTCTCCATGATCGATTGACGAAATCTCACTTTTAAACTTTTCGTAGATGCGAAATCGAGTCTAGAAGCGATTATAAGTGAGAGATTCAAGAGAGAAAGGTTTTAGATGGGTCGATTAAGCGAAATCCCTCAAGAATGCTTACAAAAGTCGAAGAACACTTCGTTTTATAGACAAAATTAGGCGAAGTCGTCCGGTCGGTGCGTTTCAAGCTCCATCAACGGTCCAGATGAAGTCGTAACGGCCAACCGTTACGATTAAAGTTTCGGCCTTCCAATCTTGAATGGACGCTCCAGATTTGATCTCACGATATGTGTTATAAAACGCATCAAAACGGCGCTCGTTGGATCGCGATCTAACGCTTCTGATGCGTTTGATCGCGTGAAATCGTGGCCGTTATAACTCTTCTTAAAAGGGCACGTGCGCGATGATTGATCGGTGGTCCGCGTCCACGCGATCGACACGCAGATTTTCTGCGCTCCGCCCGATCAACGCTCCTCCGTCAGCCACGTCGCCTGAAATGAAGATAACTGTGTGGGACTTAGTCCCACACGGAAAACATTAGTGAAACACGTCGGGTTTATAAGACCCGACGGATTAGTGGGTTGAATACCCTTCCGATATACGGAAGGCTGAATACCCATTATATAAACTATATAAAATAAATAAGTATATGTATACGCCGCGTAGGCGCCGCGTGGGCCCGCGTGGCGTTGCCACGTGGCCCTGAGTGCCATGTCGCATCCACGTGGGACCGGCGCAAAAAATTAAATACTTTTTGTCATTTTTTAATTATTTTAAACGTTTTAAATCGAAAATAAAATCGGATAAATCTGAAAAATCCCTAAAAATTTTAAAATCCATAACTTTCAAAATATAACTCCAAATTAATCCAAATTTCTTTCATTTGATCTGAAATTTAATTATCTATCATTTTAAAAATTCAAATTATTTAAATAACAAGAGATTTAATTCTTATTTTAAAAATACATTCATTTCTTAAAGATTTTAACTTTAGAAAATTAAATGAATGTTCATAAAAATGATTTCTCTCATTATTTAACTTTAAAAATCACTTATAATCTCAAGTAAAGATAGGTTATAAAATCTTTAATCTTTAATTTATCATAATTAACCTTAAATTAACGCATTTTGAGATTATAACATAAAATTGTATGGAATGATAGAAATGCACTCAAAGTATGATAACATGCATATAAATGGAATGTTTTATGCCTTATTTTACATTAATAATCATGTTTTATCATGTTAAGATTGCATGTTATCAGTGATATATGTACGTTTGTATAGGTGAGACCAAACCCACAAGACTTGGTGCCAAGATTTGTCCACCCCAACTAGCAGCATGCTCACTGAAGATGCCCTCATGAGCTAGAATATATGCACATATTGCTTTGATAGACACCTCAAAGAAGAGGGCATTGTTGGAAATTTTGAAATGAGACCAATATAGCATGATTAGGATAAAATATTAATGGGTTTGAAAACAAATGCCTAATAAACATCTTTGTAGAATGTTAGTAGAAAGACGTCTATCTTTTCCTTGGGTGACAAATCAATTTTGTGTGGTTGTTGAATACACACAAAATCGAGTCAAAATAATTACCAAACTCACAAATTTTATTAAATAATCACGAATTAAGGAGTATAGTGGTGAATAAGGGTCGATTCCACAAAGAATTAGGGTGATTTCATATGATCTTTCTGAAATTTGATCAAATTGGGGAATGAATCATGGTGAGAAATTAGGAAAATGAATATATATTTGGAAAGAAGACTTGAAAATGAATCTACAGAATCAAAAATCACTAAATTTGGATTAAGATTCGTAGAGAAATTATCAAGTGAATAAGAGAGAAATTTCCGAAATTAAAATTAAGAAAAACCAAAATTGAAATTGAAATTGAACAAAATTACGATTCAAAATTGAAATCTAAAGCTATACAAAGGAAGATTAGGATGAAATAAGATCTCTAACCCAAGATTGCACTCGAATTGATCTAATTATTTGCCAGATCAAAGGATTTTCATTCTTGAATTTGAAAAATGATCGTTGATGTTCAAGAGCCAATTTCTTCCTATTCTCTCAATGAAATCTCACTTTCAAGCACTCCGTGGATGCAAAAATTGATTTAGAAGTGGTTGGAAGCAAGAGATTTAAGAGATTTGGTGTTTAAACAGTTCGATTGCTCGAATTGCCCTGGAATGTTTTAAAATGTCAAAGAACATCTCTATTTATAGAGTGAATTGGGCGTAATCGTCCAATGAAGCATTTAATCCTTAATCAATGGCTATGATGAAACGCAGGATTGCGAATCGTTACAGTTAAGTCGTGGCCATTAGATCTCAGATGGACTGTCAAGATGAAGCCACGTCGTGTGCATTAGAAGTAACGCATCAAACTGTTGCCATTTGATCTTGATCCGACACTCTAGATGCATTTCGTCAATTTTAATCTCAGCCGTTATAACTCAGATTGACAGTTGAGATTAAATCATTTAAAAACGATTCTCTGACGAATGGATTTGTGTCACGTACCCCCGCCTTTAAGTGACGATTGACGATTGCTATTTAATCACTTGATTGGACGCTCCACATGCTGTCACGTCAGTTGAGTGAAAATAAAATTGAATTTAAATCAAATAAATCAATTTTAAACTTTAAAAAAATTCAGATATTTTTTGAAAAATCCCTAAAAACTGGAAAATTCATATCTTTTAAAATATAACTCCAAATTAATCCAAATTTGTTTCAATGGATCAGAAGTTCAATTATCTATCATTCTAAAAATTTAAATTTAACGAATAAAAAGATAATCAATTTTTATTCAAAAAATACACTCATTTCTTTTAGATTTTAAAACTTAGAAAAATATGTGTGTATATAAAATGATTTCTCTTATTATTTAGCCTTAAAAACTAATTATAATCTCAATTCAAGATGTGTTATGAAAATATTATCTTTTATTCATCATAATTAACCCTAAATTAATGTATTTTGAGATTATAATGACTTTTTCATAGAATGATAAATAAACACAAAAAAAATGATAACATGCATTTGAATAGAATATTTTATGTCTTAATTTACCTTATTAATCATGTATTTTCATGTTTAGTTAGCGTGTTATCATTCATGGACTTCATTATAAACATCACACAAGAATGATAATGAATAAATTTCATTTTAACAAACATAAATGAGATACATGGAAGTGTAATTGGCTCATAGGCTATATAATATACATCAATGAAGCCATTCTTACCATTTTGTTCCTTTGGAACTTTAAATGACTAGTGTGATATTATCCATTATATTTGATAACATGCAATTTCATGCATTAATATCATGCATTTTATGTACTTTTTCTTCAAAATATAATCGTAAATGCATGTCATCATGATTTTAAATGATTAAAATGATGATTCTTATATTTAAAGGATATTCTTGATTTTTCATAAAGTGGTAATATTATATGAGCATTTAATGATATTGATTCATCAACAAAATAATGATATATGTATAATTAATTGACATTTTTATTTTTTGGAAGTTTTAGAAATTAAAAAAAAAGAAGAAAAGAGAGGAGAGAGATGCTCTCTCTATCGCGATCGATTTCTCTCCCTCTCTCCTCTCACGATAGAAATTTATTTTGTCGTGAGGAGAGGCACCTCCGTGTCCTCTCCTCTTCTTTTTCCCTTTTCCTCCTTTGTTTTCTTCTCTCCTCCTCTCCTTCCTTTCATCTGCGTACCTCTCTCTCGCGACAAAAAGAATTTCGTCACAAAGAGAGGCACGAGGAGAGGCACACAATCTCTTTCCCCTCTCTTTCTTCTTTGTCCTCTTGTTCTTTCTTGTTCTTTCTTCCTCTTTCTTCCTTCTCTCCTACGCGCACGCGTGTGCTTCCGCAAGGGAGAGGAGGAGGAAAATTCCTTCTTCTCCTTCTACCTCCTCTCCTACACACACGTGTTTGTTTATGAAGCGAATCTGCAAGGTCATTGAAAACACACGGATAAACGTAAAAAAAACCAAACTCACCATTTAGAGAAATAATCATGAACTAGATAGCATAGTGGTGAACAAGGTCGAATCTATGAAAAATTAAGATATTTTTATGTATTCTTTGAAATTTGATCAATCAGACAATGAATGAGGTAAGAAATTAGGGGTTTTGATAAATTTGAAAAGATAACTCGAAGACGAATCCAAAGAATAAAAATATCATTGAATTTAGATCAAGATTCGTGGAGAAATCAACAAGTGAATCAGAGAGAAATTTCTAAACGAGAAGATTGTGAAAAACCAAAATTAAAATTGAAATTTAATATTATAAGATTAAATATTAGGACGAAGACATGATTTCTAACCCAAGATAGCACTCGAATTGATCCAATTTCTCATTGGATCAAAGGCTTTTCACTTCGCGAATTCAAAGACAATCATTGGCATTCAATGATCAATTTCTCCCTATTCTCTCAATAAAATCTCACTTTTAAACACTTCTCGAATGCAAAAACGAGTCTATAAGTGAAGGGAAGCAAGAGATTGAAGGATTGTGGCGTCTAGACAGTTCGATTACTCAAAAACCACGAGAATGATTTAAATCGTCGAAGAACATCTCAATTTATAGGCAAAATTGGGCGTGGTTATTTGATTTGACTCTTCATCTTTAATAAACAGCTCAGACAAAATGCTTGGATGCAAATCATTTCCATTAAGTCGCGTCCGTTAGATTGGAGATGAAGCACCCAGATTTTGCCACGTCGCGTTTGAAGAAGAATTGTCGCGTGATCGCGTCCGGTCGGATAAAAATCAAACGTCTGACATATCGCTATGCGTCCATCAAAGTCCATCGGGCGCAATTAATCTTAGCCGTTATAACTCTTCAAATCAACGGCTGAAATTAAAACATTTTAAAAATGAATTGTCTCCCAATCAGATTTTGTCACTTAAGTGAAGATCGACGATTGCGATTAAGTTGCACAATTGGACGCTCCACACGACGCTATGTCACTTGCACACATAAACACATAAAAATAGTCCCACTTGATGAAAAATAAAAAATCCAATGGGTATATGAGTCTTGCGGCCTTAATGGGTAAGCGAAATCTATAAATGGATGCTCAACCCACCAATGACGCCCGTAAACTCTCGCGCACACACGTAAACACCCGCCACGTCGGCTGCCACGTCAGTTCGCAATAAAAAAATATTTTTTTATTCATTTTAATTCAAAATAAATTGAATTAAATTAAAAAATTCAGACAAATTCAAAAAAACTCTACAAAATTCCCTTAAAATTAGAAAATTCATAAATTTTAAAATACAATTCCAAATTAAACCAGATTTGTTTCATTAGATCAAAAATTAAATTATCTATCATTCTAAAAATTTAAATTTAATAAATAACAAGACAATAAAGTTTTATTTAAAAAATACACTAATAACATGCAAATTAAACATGAAAATATTTTATCATTAATGCAATTTAGGGCATAAAACATTCCATTCTAATGCATGTTATCATATTTTTTGGTGTTTATCTATCATTCTATGAAAAAAGTCATTATAATCTCAAAATGCATTAATTTAGGGTTAATTATGATAAATTATGAAGGATATTTTTTATCCCTATCTTTACTCGAGATTATAATTAGTTTTTAAGGGTAAATAATAAGAGAAATCCTTTTATATACACTCAAATATTTTTCTAAGTTTTAAAATCTAAAAGAAATGAGAGTATCTTTGAAATAGAAATGTATTATCTTGTTATTTATTAAATTTGACTTTTTAAAATGATAACTAACTTAATTTTTGATCCAATGAAATAAGCTTGGATTAATTTGGAGTTATGTTTTACAAGATATGAATTTTCTAATTTTATGGATTTTTCCTAAATTTTTCTAAATTTAAAATCGATTTATTAGAATTAAATTCATAAATATATATATATATATATATTATCACTTGCTAACGTGGCACGAGTAGCAAAAGTGGCGTCACATGGTGCTACATGGCGATATATGAGACCACATGGCGACATATGGCATGAGTAGTTCTTAAATGAGAACTTTTTGGAGGAAACGTAAAGAAATTAAGCATTTTTGGAGGAAGATCGTAATTTCTTCGTGATTCTTTTGCTTTCTAGACTCAATTGCGCATGGGTTGAGGCAAGTTAATCATGAAATTTTGCATGGAAACTTTTGGATTCGCCACTTGAATGCGAAACGCACGTTGAAGAAGGAATCAGATAAATACTCAACAATCAAAGCAATTTGAAGCTCAATCTTTGTGTCAATTGGGTAACTAGTGTGATTCCTTTGTAATTCATGCAATTTAGGTAGTTTAGGTTAGATTTAGATAGGTAATTAGAGTTTAGGAATCGGAAATTTCATTATTTCGCCCAAATTTGATTACGGATTTTTGCTGATTTTCAAACAAGGATTTATCACTGATCTTAAGTCCAATTTGTTTGAATTTGCTTTTATTGGATTTCTTGTTCAATCAGATTTCCGATATCTGATTTGTAAAATTTTATCAATGTTTGACCCTTCCATTTGACATTTGACCAACTGCTATTCATAATCAATCCGAATTTGGGCATTGACTTTCGAGGACAATTACTCCTAATATACAAGGTAAAATTTGATAATTTTGGTTTCTCTGGAATTCTCTGATTTTCAGCTTTCTATTCATATGTGATTTGATAGATTTGGATATCATTTGACAAGTCAATTTAACGATTTTGACCGAGATCTTCATTTCATGAATTTTCTGTTTATTGATTTTCAATAAATCATAGTAAATCTAGTTATTCTCTAAAAATCATGAATTTTATATAAAAATTCTCCATTTCCTCTCTAGTTTCTAAAAATATAATTTTCATAATAATTTATCACCTTTTTCCTATCTGATTTTATAGAAAGTCAAAGTCTGGTCAAAGTCGGTCAAAGTCAATGCTTTGACCTTGACTCTTGACTTTTCTTCTATAAATATTTTCTAAAATTCTTAAAAAATTTTCATCGATAATATATCATTTTACAATCTTTAAAACCCTAATTAGATTTAAGTTTGACAAAGTCAAGTCTTTCGATAAAAGTCAACCGTGCTCTCTGTGGAACGACCCGATCTCATCGATGTACTTGATTTGTGATATTTAAATTATCATGAGTTTGGAATTATAAATTTTTTTTTACCGACAATCATGTGTTTCAACGACCGCACTAAATTTTTTCGTTGGCCACATTGTACATAGGTGGCATTTGTGTGGTGCTTGATTAAGTAAAAACCACTTGTGTGGTTTTTGTTTACCTGCCTAATGGGCCAATTTGATTTCCCTTAAAATGATTATGCTATATATATATATATGATTCTTAATTTTATCAATGTGAAACTATGTTTATGGGTTTTACTTGCATGTGAGGTGGTGGCATATGGAGCATCTAATCAAGAGATGTGATGCATATTGTAGATCTTTACTTAATGGTTGGGGGTATGTGGTAGCATCTGATTACACATCAATTCAATTTAATTTTTGACGAATTATGGTTGTTGATCGAAGGAGTAATAACTACTGAGATTTAATGCATCTTTTGGACTCCATTCGATGCATGGCTTGATATGAGGCAGTAGATCAAGATTATTTAGTGCTTGTTTAATGATGATCCTCAAACCGTCAATGATGTGGCACAAATTCAAGAGTCCATTTCAAATCAAACTGCAGTGACTAAACGAAAAACATTTTTCTTGTTTATCTTTAATCCAAGCCATCCATCACATCTAAGAAGGTGATCTAATAGCTGGGTCCAATTCTTTTTCTAAAGACTCTCTCGTCAATGGTAGAGGCATTCTTAGACATTTTGAATTTTTTGAGCCTTTGCAATTGTTTCCTTCAATATCTTGATTTGGAAGTGGTTTAAACTCGTTTTCACATCTATTAAGCATTTGAAATCAATATTTCATTGAAAGAATATTGAAAATTTTCTACTTAAAACATGAATTTCCACTAGTATTGACATGAAAAGCCTTGATTTGGAAATTGACTAGGTCATTTTCTTTGTGGTTTTTGGGTTACTTGAGTATTATTTTCATAAATCTTTCATTTTTTTAGCATTAGATTTTAATTTATAATAATAAATTAAGACAGTTTAATGTTTTTCATCACTCTCTCTATTCGTGAACTATTTTCTATCTCTAACTATTTTGATTAAGTTTTGATTTGCTTCATTTTTTATTCCTTGTAAAGATTTATCTCTCTACTTTCTAAATCTATAATTGTCTCAAAATTCTTGCCTCAATTCATTATGCAATTTGATCAAATTCAAAAAAATCTTAAAATTCAACTCTAATTCTCTATTTATTTAACTTGTACTGACTATTTATGCTTAATTAATCATAATTTAAAATGTGTTTTCAAGAACCATATAAAATCAACTCATCATAATGCCAAGGCACAAAACCTCATGATCGTCTCCTCTCCTTCTTTTATAATGCAACCAAAACTTAGCCTTCACACTCCATTCAAAAGGTGTTTCTATTAGTAATGAGTCACCTAAAAGCCAATCAAATCACACATCTCCTTCAATTTAATATAAACTTTATATTCATTATTTTATGTATTTGATATCAATAATTAAGTTCAAAGATATGTGCAACGATAAAGTAAATTAGATGGGATGAGACTATAGTCATTACCTAGCAATAAATAGGTATTTTAGGTGTCCCTAGTTAGAGGATAGCTTAGAAGGAGATTGAATAACAATAGATTCACCTACACAAATGATAAGGAGATTTGATCTTGTGACCATTTGTGTGAAGACACTAAGGCAAGAATTTTGGTGCTCTTTAGAAAAAGAGTTTACTAAATTGGTAGATATGAATCCCTAGATAATATGGTACCAAACTTTCAATCGGTAGATTTATGTCATAAAATAAGAGGTCCTTGGGTCTACTAAGTTGTATAGGTGGTCCTTGGGTCTGGGAAATTGTGTTTAGGCTTTTAACTAAAATTGTTTAGTAACGCGACTCCAAATCATAAAATACTAGATATATCAAGATGTCTAAGAGGTAACTGTGTGGTTGAGATGAGATTATTTATCCTCATAACATAGATGATAAAACCTTCACAAAAAAATGTACTAAACTCCTCAACCAAGCTGAAAAGTGAAATGTTTGAAAATGTGTTTAATGATAATTTATAATAGCACTAGTTTCAACTATAATGACTTATTAGGGTTTGACAAGTGACTATTCCAATGCCATTTGAGAAGTGTCATGTGAATAAGGGATTCTATATATATGGTAACATCTAACAAATAGGTTCTAGGTCCAAATAAGTGATAAGTTCAATTCTAAGGATTTAACTACATTATTTTTTGAATTGAAATTATGTAGTAATATTTATAAAATTTCACCTTAATAAAAAAATCCACATATAGAGTGAATAAGGGATTGAACCATAAAGAGGAATATCAAAAAGATCTAGATTATATTTTTATAAAAAAATAAAAAGAAAATTTTTGGTAGATAATGTGAATGAGATCAATGAGCAATGAGGTAAATGAGTGAAATGAGATGCAATGATCTAGGATATCAAAATCTTCTTTGATAGTTAAGAATATTCAATATTTGATAAGGAAATAATGTTTTAAAGGTTGATGATGAGAGAACAAAATATGAAGATTAAAAAAGATCCTGACCTTGTTTTTATTGAAGATTGAGAATAAATTATGATCGATGATGATTGAAAACTCACTGTACTACTGCCCCTATTTTGATCATTTGTTTGAGAGCTATTACATTTGACCCATACTAGACGTCTTACATCCAAAATCAAAAGTGAAAGAAAAAGGAAGAAACTCATTATAATGATGTTGTGCACACAAATTAAGACTCATGAATTCTAGGAGCATACTACATCATGTAAAATTCCATAGGTTTCACCACTCATTTTTATGATAAGCAAGTAGGAATGAATAGATAAAAAATCCTCCTCTTTGTCTCAGTATGGCTCACACCTTCCTTGTAAATTTTCTATTGAAAAATCTATCCTCTAGTTTTTAACTCAAAATGCCTTCTAGATTGTTGTATATCAAACCTTGAAAATGGAGTATTTCTAGTTTTTGATGTCTTTCTCTCCCTTCTTCAAAGTTTCAAATCTGCATTTTTACCATGACATCGTTAGATCCAAAATAGGTGTGACAATTAGTGCAGAAATCGGTGCCCTTCATGTCTTTGACACCTTAAAAAATTCAATGGTATCATTAGTAATCATGTTAGGAATCTATGATAGCCAATCACATTTCTGTCACTTATTATCCATGACCACTTTATTCAGAAATAGAAGTGTACGATCCAAACTCGTTGCATGTCCATTTGACATTGGTGCATCAAATGGATGTTTGCGATCATGACCCATGGCCCAATAATCTAAATTGCCTTAAAAAATCCATTTTAATTCATTTTAAAACATTAAAATATGTTCTAACTTCAAAATGTTTTCTTGATGACTTTGATGTCCAAAAATATAGAAAGATAAAAATATCATTTTAAACAATGATACCTATAATGATGATCATAATTATATTACTTTGCATGTGTTCAATAACATAACCTGATTACCTTCCAAGACATGCAGTTTAGTTTGGTGCCCCTGTGTGTTGGTTTCATTAAATTGATATCTTGACTTGATGGATCAATTTGGTATTAATTAATTAATATTAATTGGATGAGATGAAAAAGAGTTACTTGGCCTATTAAATATTAAATAGGTCAAACATAAAGGATCACACATATTAGGTTCTTAGATGATGTGGTAAATACATAATTTTTTGGGTTTCTAGATAAAATGTTGAATGCTATACAAGGCCTTAAGGGTCAAGTTCAAGACCCATGCAACTCACTTATGTAAAAATACCCTTGCCTTCTTCTCTCTCCTTTGAATTTCATGTGATGGGTGATTGTGTGGAGCTATGGATCAAGGGTACATCCACTAGAGCTTAATATCATGTGAAAGGAGAAAATCTATTAGGATGGGAACCATGAGGATATTGCTTGAGGTGGGGCATGTGCATGGCATGAAGAATCACATTCAAGGAACCCAAGGGGGTTTTTGATATGATTCTGTGCAAGGTGAAATGATGATGTTTTATCTTGGTTTTATCTATTTGATTTAATTTTTCTCTTCCATATTGCACTTTTAGTGATATCAGATTTTTTTTCCTTGCGCACATAAGATTCCATAGGGTGCCTTAGATTCAGACAAATTCCATGAGTAAAAAACAATGGAGCCTACCATTCTCATGTTCTTCTTCACTTATTGTTCTTTTCATCAGCAAAAAACCATAGGATTGACCCTATTTTCATGAAGAAAGTTTTATAGTCATACACATTGAATTTTTCTATCAAAGTATTTTTGTATGACTTTTTCTATTATGATGCCATAGAAACTATTGAGAAAATTCATTTTCGTTATTATTCATCGCTTGAAATGTTGCACATCCTTCAAGGAGAGTTCAAAAAAATAAAATCAATCAAACATTGATTGGCTTGTTTTCTAAACATCACCATGTTCGTGGATTCATCATAGATACACTTAGATTTATCTTATATTATTACTTAGATAGAAAATCATATGGATGTTTGTGCATTTAATTTACAGTGAGGCAAGTTTGGAAGAATTGAACTAGACATGAAATATATTTCATGATTTATTTCTCTTGAGGAAGGGAGAGAGCTAGGAAAAAAATTACAAAGATGTCTAGGAAATAAGAAATCAGGTAATTTATTTTGAAGTAATAGAGTTTTGAAAATCCAACAGAGGCTGAAATTTTATTTCTTTAATTCTCACGTTTTTTTCTTTATTTTGTAGATTGGGGTTTTCATCAGAATTAGATTGTTATTGAAAAGGGAAAAAAGGTAAGCCTATTGAAGTAAGTGAATAATTTTCAAAGCCACATTGGCTTATAGGAATGATGCTTGTTCATCCAAATGTAACAATCATTAATTAAATTTTCTCATGAAATTTTTGGTTTGGGTATTCTAGACCAACATCTTTTTTCTTGGGAGTAGTATATCCGTGAAATAATTTATATGGAATGGAGTGAAAATGTAGATGTCAACCTTTTTAAAAGAATCTTGTTCAATGGAAATTATTCTACAACCACAGTATTGTTTGAGTCTGTACAAATGGTATTTGATTTGAAATTTATGATGTGTAAGTGTGATAAAAAATTTGAGTCATAAATTTATCATAATTATGCCACATAATGCCCAAAATATTGTTTTATTATTATAAAATTTCCCCTACATGAATATGGTAGCCGAAATATTCTCCTTCTTCAAGTGTTTGTTTCATACTTTCTATGAATTCTTCTATCTCATTTATGCTTCGGTGATAGTCTAGGACCAAATCCAAGATACCTAAAGAAATTTTTTTGCAGCTTGAGGAATACACCGTCCAGCTAAACCTCGTCGTGCATTGATGGGTTTTTTAAAAATACATAAATTCTTCATTTATTTTTTATGAATTTCAGTTAATCAGACATTAAAATGATATTTTGTATTCCTAATTTGTTTCTTACATATTCATATTGATAATCAGATTATAGGGTAAGATCTGAAGCAAGAATATAAACATTAAGAGTTCAAATGTCCCTTACAGATTTCATCACCTTTGTTCAAATGTCCCTCCAAATTCAGATTCTCATTACTACCCTCTTATTTTTCCCTTTATGAGAAGTTGCATGGATGGGAAGCGACACAATTGACAATGTGGGTGGACAATGCTATTTAAATCTACTTGGTCAGCTTCACCCCTGAATATTATCTAAATTTATGAAGATTTATAATGTTGGAATCATGGTAGAACTTGTAGAGAAATGCATATTCCCTAAAGTTTTTTTCCTAAGATTGGGTGAATTATTAGAGATACCAAATATTTTTGGAGGTGCATGATGGTGGTTAGAAGAGAGACATGATCAAGGTTGGTTTAGGCCCACTCCTTGTGATCCCCCCATCCTTGTTCCAAAATTTGATATATTTCTACAACCATATCATTTCGAGTTTCTTCTTCTATGGGGATGACTCCATCGCCATCGTTCATGTTAATTCAAGCCAATTTAAATTTATTCTCTATTTCATCCACAAAAATGAAATAATTAACTCGTTAAAAGATAAATAAATACATTTAATTCGGAATTTTATAAATCAACCGGCTCCAATATTTTGACATGCTCCCATGAAAGCTTCAAAAATGACTCAATAACATTGAAAGACAATGCGAATGAATTCATGAATGATACATCAACAATCATCCGATCACAAATTTCCGCAAGTACTAGACAAGAAGGCTACCCAAATTTTTTCAAATTTATAAATCCTTATAACAATGTAAGCACAAGAGAAATATTGTTAAAATCATATATCATGGAACTCAATCAGGGCTATTAATGCATCTAAGACATGAAGTATTGGCCGTCTTGAATATTCGAAATTATCATGTTAAAAAATAATTCAATTACTTTGTAGGAGGGAAGAAAAATATTCAATAATCTAAATGCACTTAGTAATTGGGTTACATAGTGGTCTTTATATGATGGTTTTTACGTTCCATGATTATTTTTTGCATTTTTCCATTTTTGCATTTTTAACCCTAATAGGAACTTAGTACATTCTACTCACCTTGTAATTACAAATATACCTTTTTGCCTCCCAATCTCTCTCTCCGCCGCTGCTCAGTTCAATGCGTCTTCCTGAATCTTACAAACTTCTGCGGCTGCTTTCTCGGGGGAAGGCTCTATGAATCCCTAATCCGAGCTCCTCTTCTCTCTTTCGCTCTCTTTCTCCCTGGAAATCCATCTCCACGGTAAAGGTATGCCCATTGAGTGTGCGTTTCTGTCCAATTTTAACGATTATTGAAATCAAAACCAGGGAACTTCTAAGTTTGTCTCATTCTTGCACATTTAAACCATAGAATTTCGCCGGTAGATCACAAAATTTCTATGAGTTTTCATTATTGCGGAGGGAAAGTCTTCCTTTTTCAATGTTGGTAACGGTTTTTTTAATGAAATTCTTTCCAGACTTTTGGATGCCCCTGTTTGGTTCTCCGTCATCATAACTTTATTTGTGAGGATTTTATGGAAAGTGTGTCACCAAGGAAATTGGCTCATATTTTTAACTTCTTCGACATCTGATAATTCCCTTCTGTAACATTTTTCGGATAAATTTCAATGTTTTGATGCTGATGTGATATGTTTCCAGGAGGAAATGCCTCGGAAAGTTAGCTATGGGCTCGATTATGATGATGGTTATGATGCATATGATGAATATGATGATCAGTACGATGATCATGTTGAAGGTCAGAGAACAAATTGCTAAATCTGCATTTAGTTTTGAATTTGAGAAAGGGAAGCATCTGCATTTAGTTATTTCATTTGATAATTCATAAATCGCACCAACAATTATGTATTCTTTTTGATTTTTTTTTCTCTCTCTCTCCCCTCTCTACTTTCTCTCTCATGGACAGTTATGCCATCTCAGGCGGCTAAGAGCCAACAAAAGAAGAAGGCTAATGTATGGAAATGCTCGATTTGTACCTATGACAATGAAGACGAATTATCTTATTGTGATATTTGTGGAGTCATCAGGAATGCCAATTTTGGTATTAATGACAAAGGAAAAGGTGATGACCACTTATTTTCATTGCGGATCTCATTTACTAAAATAATCTATAATTTTCTCTGAACGGTGACTCTTACTGGCAGCTGATGATGTGTCCAAAAAATCGGGAGTTTCATTGCTGGCAAAGTCTCTCTTCCAGTCAAATCCCAGTGAGGAAAAAGTTGACGCTAAAAATTTGATTATAACAGAAACTAATGCTCGTTTTAATGATCTAAATATAGGTTTGTTGGTGATATATTCGATTTTATACATTTTATTTGAATGAAATTAATTTACTGCTTTGCAGCTCCTTTCAAGTTTGATAGTCCGTCTCCAGATGATATTGTATTTGCAGGAAAGAAAGCTTCGGAAGTCAAACAGAAAGGTTAACTGTTTAGTTTAACTGATGTCCAGCCCAAAAACCTAGAACCTAACAAGTTATCCATTAATTGGTTCCAGCCCGAGCTCAACCTTCTAATGCTGACAAGGGCGCTAGTGAAAATCTGAAGACTCCGTTGACACTGAATTTTCAAAATCCCCCCAGAAAAATTAATGGAAGCGGGTCAGACGAGGGGTCAACAAGTATGACCAGTAAGTTACAGAATTTCAGCTTGAGTCAAACGTCTAAAGCCCAGAAGCTATACAAGCCCGAGGAATGGATGTTGACTGGCCAGGAAAAAGGGGCATTGACCCAGTTAAATCTCGCCGTAGTGGGACATGTTGATTCTGGAAAGTCTACTCTCTCTGGCAGGCTGCTGCACCAGCTGGGCCGCATCTCCCGGAAAGACATGCATAAGTACGAGAAAGAATCTAAAGAAAGGGTATATTTTACTTCTATCTCTTCTCTCTCTATATATATAGATTTAACTACATATTCATATATTACCGGGAAAGTATGGATATATTTTTTTTATCTCTCTCTCCCCTCTCTTGTTTTATCTCTCTTACGGGGATAATGCACATAAATCTCTCTGTACCTTTCTATGCTTGAATAACCGGCACATACATATATGTATACATTTCTATCTTCTCTTGCTAGTGCGCTACACCTTTCTCTCTCTTGTTCTCTCTGTCTAGCAGGATAAGGCTCTGAGGCCTTTTTTCTCTTTCCAGTCCCTAATGAGGTCTGGATTCACATATTTCTCTCTCTACATATATTTATCTCCTGAAATGTCTGTCTTCTATCCCTAGGGGGGAGAAGGTACTTATACCCGGATAATCCACTTTCCTGCCTTTGGGAAATAGTATATAAAAGAATGCTTGTATGGATAAATCCCAAACCACGATACTAGGATCATTCAATCCCAAACCATGGTTAAAATCAGTTCCATCTAACACCTCGGGGTTCACATAGGTGGTGCCTATGGCCATGCATGGGTCATGTGGTGATGCAGGGAACCAGGGTAGTGACTGGTTCCCTTGCTGGTGGCCTGATGGCATCTCATCTCCCCATCATTTCTTTTCATAGTTTTCTGTGCGGGGTCCCATACCCTGGCCTTCTCACTGTGCAGCTCGAACTGCTTTCTCTCCGCACAGAGGGACCCATTAATTCTTATGTTTTAGTGCCCCTCACATCTTATCTTCTCCACTTCCCCTGGGCATGGCAACCAGGGGCAGGGTTATGTCCCTCATTTAAACGGCCAAAAAATAACCAGTACCTATTCATACATTTATAAATATCTCTCTCCATTCTTTGCCTCCCCCTCTACCCATTCATATACATCTTACTCTCTCCCCCCTATTCTCTTTCAAGAACAGAGCCTTAAAGTGAATTCAACTGCAGGGAAAAGGCTCATTTGCATATGCATGGGCGATGGATGAGAGCACAGAAGAGAGAGAAAGAGGGGTGACATTGACTGTGGGGGTTGCCTACTTTGACTGCAAGAAGCACCATGTGGTCCTTCTTGATTCACCTGGGCACAGAGACCTGGTGCCAAATCTGATATCTGGAGCGGCCCAGGCAGATGCAGCAGTGCTGGTTGTTGATGGATCAACTGGAGGGTTTGAGGCAGGAATGGAAGGTGGCGGTCAAACCAAGGAGCATGCTCAACTGGTCAGAAGTTTTGGTGTTGATCAGATGGTCATTGCAGTTAACAAGATGGATCTTGTGGGGTATTCAGAGGAGAGATTTGGAGCGATAAAGAGTCAGTTGGGGCAGTTTCTTAAGGCTTGTGGGTTCAAGGAGTCAGCTCTCTCATGGGTTCCACTCAGTTCTATGGAGAATCAGAACCTTATTAATCCATCATCTGATACGCGTCTCGCTCGCTGGTACATTCCTTTATAAGTGTTCACATAGATATTTGTCTGTCTCACTTTCTGCCAGCGTCTATATCTCATTCTGAATCTCTTGATTCATTATTTTTCTCTCTGACTCTCGATATCATTCACTTCTGCTCTCTCAGTTTCATTTTGTTGTCTCGCTCTATTCTTTTTTTCCTGTCCGACCGTGCATATTTCTGTCTCTTTCTGATGATCTCTCTCTCTCTCTTAATATCTTAAGTCAATTCTTCTCTCCCTTTTATGTAACTCATTACATCTTTACCTGTCCCTTCTTCCTTGTTTCTCTCTGTTGCTCTATCTCTTTATCTCTCTCTATCACTCTCTCTCGTTCATTTATCAATCAATCTATTGCTCTCTTGCTTCAACATTCTCTGTTACTTTCTCTCTTCTCTCTATTAATCATCTCCGTCTCACTGTCCTCTTCTTATTCTTCGCTTTATCTCTTTGTGGTTTTTCTTTTTCTCTTCCTCGCTCTCTGACTGTCTGTCTCTCTCTCTTCTCCTTCTCTTTGCATCCTTGCTTTCATACTCTCTCTATCTGTTCATCTCTATATTTTCTCTCTATGGCTTTCCATTCTCTCTCTTAAGTAGAGTGCATGGGTAGGTACACAGGTCCATGTCTGTTAGAAGCCATTGACAGCCTGCAAGCTCCCCAAAGGGACATAGCCAAACCACTTCGCATGCCTATATGTGATGTCATTCGGTCTCGTGCCCAAGGACATGTGTCAGCCAGCGGAAAGCTTGAGGCTGGAGCTATACGAGATGGGACAAAGGTGCAACTACACTTAAAATTAGCTCATCTATTTAAAGCCTTCGACTAAATTGGATGTCCCTCTCAGGTTTTGGTCATGCCATCGGGGGATTTAGCCACAGTGCGTTCCATTGAGCGAGACTCCCATGCTTGCCATGTGGCAAGGGCAGGTGACAATGTGGCTGTGGTCCTCCATGGAGTTGACACATCAGTTGTGATGCCAGGTGGAGTCATCTGCCACGTGGACTTTCCTGTCCGAGTGGCTGCCTCTCTCGAGCTGAAAATCCTCACGCTTGACATAGCCGCACCTATTCTAGTTGGCTCTGAGGTCAGTCCCACTTTTCATCCATCTTTGATTATTATTTCTATTGGATTTTCTTTATTTTTTAATCAAGAATTGTTATGAAAGGTTGAATTCCACATTCATCATGTCCGGGAGTCTGCAAGAGTTACAAGGATTGTTTCTATGGTGGATCCAAAGACTGGCAGTATGGCGAAGAAGGTGGCACGGTTTCTCTCCTCCAAGCAGAGTGCTGTGATTGAGGTATTTTGGTCTCATTTGTATTTTGACGTTTATCCGATCAGCAAATGAGTGTTTGAGGACTGATGATTTCTGAAGCTTTTGAGATTTCTTGAGTTGACCTGCTTATCCACTCTGACTGATTGATTTTTTTAGTTTCTATGGTTGATCAATTATCCATCTGACCTGTGGTTTCTGCAGATTTCGCAACTCTTGACATTTCTGTGGTGGTGATTGGTTATCCATCTCATCTCTTTCCCCTCTCTCGTCTGATGCAGGTTGCCTTTGCAGAACCAGTCTGTGTGGAAGAGTTTTCCAAGTGCCGTGCTCTCGGCAGGGTTTTCCTGCGATTATCTGGAAGCACCGCAGCAGTGGGGATCGTTACCAAGATCTTACAGCAGTAGTAGAAGTGGCATATACACTTGTAAGAAGTAAACAAGCTAGATTTGATGGATGTAAACAAGTGGAGGGAGACTTTTGTGGGGAAGTGGATAGAGGGGGAGAGGTTAAGCCTTTTTTCTTCGGCTGAATATGAAAGATTGAAGGAAATGAGAACAATTTTGTCCAGAAATCTGGCTGAGTTTGGGAATCTGTTGCTTGACTATTTAAGCATATCCAACATGGAGGAGATCATGTTGGCAGTATTTTTTCCCATCTCCCCTACTTTTCCATTGCTCAAACTTTTTTCTCCTCATGACATCAACATACCATTCAACCTTTGGTTATTTTACAAGTGACATTGTCACAGTGACTCTATCGCTGTGGATGCCCTCCTTTCTTCTTCCCACTGTCTGTGACATGCCAGTGCCTCGAGTCATTACTTGTAAATCAATGAAGCATGGAGAGCCCATTAAGGGCCCACATTTTTATCTCTCTATCTTCTGTCTCTTGTGAAGCCCTATGTAGGGCCTCCTTTGTAACCCTCAACAAATACTCTAGTCCACCTTCTTGTTCTCTGGTCCAACCTGTCTATGTGATTTTAGAGCAGACTTCTAGGGGGTTCTTGGAGTCATCATTTAAGGCGGGGGAGGTTTCCCCTTTGCAGTTCTACGTTTTATCAGCCGCCATGTCAATCGATCGTCTGTTAGCTGATGGCCCAAGCTCTCTCTTTCTCTCTCTCTCTTTTGCGACCCTTCATCACTGTGGTCGCTGTCACTTGCCTACTCGTTTAGAGTTTCCTATGGCATGGACCTGATGGATCAGTCACACTATCTATCTAGCTTGGGCCAAGTGGGCTGCCGACCTAGCTAAACCGCCAAATCTATGGAGATTAAAAACATTGAAAAGTGAGGAAAAAAAGGTGGGTGAAGGGAAAAAGAAGAAAAGGGAAGAAAATAGAGAAAATAAACAGAAATAAAAACGATGAAAAGCAAGAGAAAAGGAAAAAATAGTAGAAGGACAAGGAAGCAAGAAATTTCGATATGTCTCTTGTTTTATCTTCATTACTTCCTCATGTAAAACATTACTTCTTCATTGTCTTTGGTGTCTGTTTGCTTCAATATCATCTTCCTCTCCAACGACATCTACTAGTACCACTCTCTTTGGCTATTTACCTCGGCCACAACTATCGTCATCTCCATTGAGCTCTCATCATCTAATCTTCCTTTGGGTCCCCATCACATCTCTGGCTAGACCCCATCATGTTTTCCCATTGCTGTCTTTTATGTACTTAACTATTAGAAAGAGAGAGGAGAACTATATGAAATCTCGCCAAACAATTTTATCTCAACTGTGGCCACCTCTATGGCCTAGACTTTGGATAAGTGCGTTGTAAATGAAAATAGAAGTTAAAATACATGATTAAAACTTAAAGAAATACCACATTTTCTGAAACAATGATAAAAGTCACATATAATGGCAAATATGAGCCAAATTCACATAATTTGCATTGAAAATGATATTTCAGGAACGCGTGAAATAATCCAATCTAATTAATGTGGCAAATAATATGGCAAAGGATAGATTTTTGTATTAGAATAAAAGAACCTTTACAAGGAGCCTAATAATTTGTAAAATAGATGATGAGAAATGGAGAAATCAAAGAGAAAATTTTGAGAAAAAATTGAAACTCGAGGACAAAGAGAATCATGATTAAGACCCTAATTACCCATCAAAATGAGGTAATGACCCCTACTATATGTAAGTTTGGGAATTTTCTCATCGTTAGCCCAAACAACATCAAACAATTAATCCAATTCATGTTGGATCAATGGGTTTAACCAAACATTCGTGAAACAATGTGTTAAAATACGGAGGGTAATTATCCCTCAAATTCTACCTCACCAAATATTTGTTTGATCCAATCTCAAGGGATCATAAGAGGTTCAAGAAGAATAAAAAAAATAACTCAATTAGAAGAAAAATTAGAAATGAATTGTGAAAAAATTTTAAACAAGAGTTTATGGCATCCATGACCTCTCCTTGCAATTGAATTGCCTTTTACAATGGTAAAGAATGCCAAAACAAGGCAACATCACCTTCTATAAAACAAAGTAGAGTTACAAAAGAAAGAAAAGAGTGCATTGGATTGACACCACATGCATCGTTTGATCACCAAGATCCACCATGTTGGTTTTCAAGGGGACAACTAAGAAAGAAGAGAGAACAAGCAATGCAAACAATTACTAGTGGCTGATTTTTTATAAAAAAATCAAACATTCGTTATCCTAGATTGATTGGGATGTGAGATGTGATCTCATTTGTGGTCACTACAGTCAACTAGTTCTTTGAATTGAAACCCACTAAGCGTGCAATTAAGATTTGATGTGTCATTAAAAAGTCACTACCAATGAGAGCGCACCATGACCCCACTATTATTCAATTGAAGATCTATGGTATAAATGCTAAATCTCACTAGATTAATGCATGAGGTTTTGCAACTAGTAGGATTTGTGGCATCTGGTGGAACTGATATATGCAAAAAAAATTGATTTAGATATCATGATCATTGTGCAATTGGAGATGAAACCAAAATAAATGTGTAAAACCAAAAGTAAAACATGATCACATCACCTTGCATGTAGTTGAATCTTCAATATTTTTCAGTTCCTAGAATGTGATTAGAGCTCTCAATTCACACGTCACACATTGATTGCACCTCACGAGCATAGGGTGATGGAATGTCGACATTAAAATGATGAGCAAGGGCATGCCTTGCTTGGGAAAACCCTTGGGCAATATCCTTGGACTTCACAAAGAGTCAAGCCTTGTGAGAGGGTATGTGAACTGAATTTGACAAACCACACATGTGGGTTCTATTTCAAACCATAGATATCACAATGGAGATGACATAACTGGGCAGTCACCCCTTGAACTGCATACCCAGGTGGTTGCTCCATAAAAACACATTGTGAGATCGTTGTAGAGGAATGTGTTAGATACATTGAGCTGATGAAGAGACCACCCTTGATTCATTCCCAAAGAGAGAATAATGCATACCAAGTTAAGGCCGACCACATGAGAGAAGTTCTCCCTGTAGTCAAGTCTATAGGTCTAAGAGAACCCATGAGCTTTTTGTCGATGAATTTTCCTATCAAGATTGAACTTGAGTGTAATATGCATGTAATGTCATTATTGTTGGTCAGTTGAGGTACTAGTACCTATGTCCATCGCTTGACTAGAGCCTCATACTCTAAGTCCATTTCAGCCTTCTAGTGAGGTAGCTTTACTCTTTCTAAGTGCGACTTGGATTTTGACTTGGCGATAAGAGAAATGGAGAAGGCACAATAGGTAGGGTACAAATTATCGTAACTAAAAAAGTGAGAAATAGAGTCAAGAGTGCAGGATCACTTAACTTTGCAAAGAGCAATAGGTAAGAGAATGTCTAATGGCAATGCAATGGGTGTCAGATTTGGGCATGAGTTGAGGAGTTGGTAGGAAAAATTATAGAGACTAGAGTAGAGATTGGAAATGGTAGCGTCGTGGGTGTCATGAGTAGCAAAAGAGCAAGAGAGTCTGGTAATGGGGTAGAAGATAATGGTGGAGATAATGATAAGAGAAGATTAAGATCCATCAGAGTAGGTAGATATGTCTGCACTAGAAAGGAGAAAGAGGATGAGGTAGGCACAAGGCAAGGAGATGGTGCTGGAGGTGGAGTAATAGACTCAAAGAAGGTGGCATAGGCAAAGCCAACATATTTGCACTGCTTTGAAAAATAGACAGGAGAGCCTTTTATAAGCACAAGTAGTCGACAAACACCCCTTGATAGAATGTGGCACCAACTTAGATGTCTTAGGAGTATGATTGTGAATAAAGGCCACACAACCAAACAACCGAGGCGGCAAGGCAAAGAGGTCGCGATCAAGGCGGAGACAATGAAGGGAAACTTTGTCGAAGAAAGGTGATGAGGGCAAGCAGTTCAGGAGGTGGGTGGAGGTAAGAAGAGCATTGTACTCTAGGAAATGGGGAACTCCCCTTTCCACCAAGAGAGTGCAAGTCATGACGAGTAGGTTCTTGTGCTCAGCAACACCGTGTTAGTGAGATGCCTCAAGATATGTGGTTTGGTGTAGGATGCCACAAGAGATGCATAAGTCTTGTAAGACAGTCTAAACAGATTCAAGGGCATTATTGGGTACAAAGACCTTTGCGGGTTCTAGAACATTGAGTGAAGAAATTGATTAAAAGAGGTTGGACGATCCAAGTCATGGTTCAGTTTTTGGCACACTACTTGGTCCAGACCTTATTTCGGTCTTGTTCTCAATCTCGATTAACCTGGTTTGTAGTTCATTTTGGCCTTAATATTGGTCTCCTTGACTAGGGTTGGAGGGTCTTGATCGCCATCCGGTTACAACCCCCCTTTATGTCAACAATGAATGAAACTACATTAAATACATTTTTTTCACAATATTTAATTATTGAAAAAGAGAAAACAATAAAATTAAAGAAACAAAATATCCTTGCATTCAATTCAAAAAAAAAAAAAAATCACTAAAACAATTATTGGACCGTGACTAGCACCATCCAACCCTATTTGCAAGTATTGGATCTGAGGATCTTTATGTGAAAATTTGAAGCTCTCTCTCTCCCTCTCAAGAAATTATGGTACTGTTCAAAGACTTACAAAAAACTAGACCATGAGAAGTCTTCATGGGCACATCACCTAGCATGACAAGGATGATCAGTCACACTGGGATTGAGACACAACCCAAACTCCTAAAGGAGGCAGCAGTGGCAGTCTACGGCTGCATCCTTTCCGATATTTTCTTCTTCTACACCTATTCATTGGACTCATAACTAAATTTACTAAAATTCTAGTCCTTCTAGATCTAGATTTCATATTCATTAAGAATTAATAGTCTTAAATTTTAGGGTTCATGCAAAATTTATGCAGTTTGTCAAAATCTATGGAGAAATGGGTAATAGTTCAAACTCTCGAATCGATTGTCAAAATTTTAGGGTTTATGCAGATTCCCTTTTTTTCCCATGGATACACCCATCAATAATATTTTAAAATTCTAGGGTTTACGCATATTCTAAATTCCCTCCCAAATCCCATCCTTAAAATTCCAGACTTCGTTAGAATCCAAATTCTAAGGCTGAAGAAAATTCTACGCTCATCGATCCATCAACATCATGATCTAAAATCAAACACAAAGAAAATATAACTAATAATATATATCTTCTCAACGACATTGCATTGACATCTAAACTATTTTAGGATGTCAAAAGTGAGTAGATAAGTAATTGCAAAAATTTGCATTTAACATCCCCTTAGTCTATTCGATATCATCTATAATTATTATCCTTTTCTGTTTCCTGTATTTTTCATTATCAAAGCTCTTCTACATTGAATAATTCATCATTGATCTTTTATGTACTTGATCAGGCAAAGCGGGTTATGACTAAAGACTCTTATACTCCTCCCCACTAAACCAAATCCTCTCTCCAACAACGGTGTGGGGCAAGAGTGATGAGGAGGGAAAAGAAGATCTATCTTCATCTTCACTAAGTTCTTCCACATCAATATCTATTTTATCCTTATAACCCCAAGATTTGAAGTTCATCAAAATCGATATAAATCTTGGAGATAATCTTCCCCTTATGTACATTACAACCCCTAGTCCTGATTAGAAAAGACGCTTTGACATGGAGCTTGAAGCACAAAATGAGAGAAATCCCTTTGCTAACATTGCAAGTTGTGGATATTTTTCAGACCTAATCTTAAACCACCATTTTAGAGCATTAACACGAGAACCCTCAACTTGAGAACATGAAAATAATAAAATATTTCATCAGATAGTGTTCTTTCTAAAAAGATGTTCATGTTTCTCTTCCTTTCGGGCTTTATCAATTTAGTCATCATTTTTGAACTAGCTGTAGAAGTACTAGGTACGGCCTCACTTTGTGAGTAAGTGCTTGATGTTGGCAGGGCAGGCATCAATTGAAGCAAACACTTCAAGGTCTTCATGATATATACTCTAGATCATCAGTTGAAATATGTTCAAGTTTCAAAGATAGATCTACAATTGTAGCAATAGGGAATATAGGGTTTCTTTTTACTTATGGCTCATACTTACGTAACTTCGCCTTTATCATACTAAATGCTCCTTTGAGTGCCATTGACTGCAACTTGAGAAAGGTTATCCAAGGCAGCAATTGATGTGATTATCAAATTTAACAAAAGTTCAAAAATAGTGATAACATTAGGCGATGTTATAGCCTTTGACTTAGAAAACATCTTGGTGGCCTCCTAAAAAGCTAAAAAATCATCTGCAAACATTGTAAGAAGATCCCACTCTTCAAATATGATCAAAGAAATTCACTTACCATCGTTAAGAGAAGTTGGTACCATTGCATTCAACACCTTCCTCTTTTCCCATGCTAATATAATCATGACATGTGTTGAATTCCACCTAGTGGGGACATATGTGATTACCAAGTTTGTGTTTGGCATTTTATGTTTCTCCCACAATTTCTTCTATTGACAAATTTTTTGTGATGTACTCTTTTTCACAAGAACAAGTTTTTGGAGCTCACAAAGAATTGCTCCAAAATCTCTTCATGAGGTAACTTCCACTTCTCTTCTTCATAGTCTTCATCATCATCACTTTCTAAACATACAGAAGTCAAAAATCAAATACCCTACTCCTTCATGCCTCCTTGAACGGCTAGGTTAAGAACATGGGCCATATGACAAAAAAAATTAGTGGTTGTTCAATACACACCAATTCGTGTCAAAACTAAATACCTGGCTCACCAATTTTATGAAATTAACACGAATTAATAAGTATAGTGGTGAATAAGGGTCAAATCAAAGGAGAAATAAAGGAATTTTGAGATATCTTTTGAAACTAGATCTAATCGGATGATGAAATATGGTGAGAAATTAGGAAAATTGATATTTTTGGAAAGAAGACTCGAAGAAAAATCCAGGAATCAAAAATCACAAAATTTGGATCAAGATTCACGGAGAAATCATCAAGTGAATGAGATAGAAATTTCAAATTTTGAAAATCATGAAAAAATGAAATTGAAATTGAAATTAACTAAAATACTATTCAAAATTGAAATCTAAAGCTATACAAAGAAATATTAGGATGAAACTCTATTTTTAACCCAAGACTGTGCTTGAATTGATCCAATTACTCGCCGGATCAAAGGCTTTGCATTCCCGAATTCGAAAAATGATCGTTGATGTTTAAGAGTCTATTTCTTCCTATTCTCTCAACAAAATCTCACTTTCAAGCACTCCGTGGACGTGTAAATAGATCTAGAAGCAATTGGAAGCAAGAGATTTAAGGGATTTGGTGTCTAGATAGTTTGATTACTCGAAGAACCCAAGAATGATTTACAATGTCGAAGAACATCTCAATTTATAGGGCAAATCGGGTGTAACCGTTTGATTGAGATTTAATTCTTCTGATGAAACGCCAGGCTTCGAATCATTACGATTAAGTTATGTCCGTTGGATCTTGGATGGACCGTCGAGATTTTGCCACATCACGCGTGTTATAAGTAATGCATCAAATGCTCACTGTTCAATCTTGATCCGACGCTCTAGATGCATTTCGTTGGTTTTAATCTCAGCCATTATAACTCCTCAGATTGACGACTAATATTAAATCATTTTAAAAATAATTCGCCATTGAATAGAATTGCACCGCGTACCCCCCGCCATAAGTGAAGATCGACGATCTTTGTTAATTGCATGAATCAACGCTCCTCGTAATGCCACGTCACCTGCACGCGTTTTAAAACAAAACAAAGTCCCACATGGCAAAAATTATGAACAATGGACACGTATATAAGGTGCATGTGACATAGAGAGATAACGTTATCCTGAAAAAGAAGCTTTATCTCTCTCTTCACACGCGTGCAAATCTGTGCACTCAGATGTGTGGACACGCGTATACACACGCGCCAACACGTACGCGCTGCCACGTGGCGTTTCCATATGCCAACACGTGGCAGTGCCATGTTTTTCGTCTGTGCCACATCACTTGCCACGTAAGCTCATGATATATATATTTAATTTTAATGAATTTCATTCAAATAAATTGATTTTAAATTCAAAAAAATTCAGAAAAAATTCTTAAAAATTCTTAAAAATTAGAAAATTCATATCTTTTAAAATATAACTCCAAATTAATCCAAATTTGTTTCAGTGGATCAGAAATTAAATTATCTATCATTCTAAAAATTCAAATTTAATGAATAACAATAGAATTTATATTTAAAAAATACACTCATTTATTTAAGATTTTAAAACTTAGAAAAAATACATGAGTATATATAAAATGATTTCTCTTATTATTTAGCATTAAAAACTAATTATAATCTCAAGTAAAGATGGTGATAATATAATATTTAAAATATTCTTCTTATTTTATCATAATTAATCCTAAATTTTTAATTTGCATGTTTTCACCATACACGACACATGTTGTAACTTGGTGAACGTCAATCCATTCTCATTCAACATTTTTTCCAAGCATGCCATTATTATCATATAATTTCTAGCATTATCAAATATGACAAGAAAAACCTAAAATGAAAATACAAAAAATCATGCTTGAATATTTAAGATTGATGAAACAAAAATTTACTTTACCTTTTGAGTGAGATCATACTCTTCTAGCACATGATATACAACCTCTACCAAATCTGCACCTTGATGTGATGCACCCAACTCTTCAATGCTAAGCACTTGTTCATGAAGTCTCTACATATCTTCAATACAAAGTATTGTGCTCCCCACATTATTTGGCATTTTCTAAGTGTCTGTTGTAAGGGACACTCCCAATTGGTCGAAGCAATTCTCATATCTTATCCCTTTCATGATCAAATAGTTTCACCATACCTCATCTTCCAAAGTTACCACTAATAGAACATGCTTTGCCTTGTAGCAAACAGTTACAAAGCATTTTTAATTAAGGAGGATCGAGTTGCATAAAATGTGCATATGTCTTCACAATTAAATCTATGCACTCCTTCCTTGTCTACTCTAAGTTCTTGCCAAGAAATTTAGAAATTTTCAAAAAATAATTTGTTAAAGTATTAGGAGCACCAGGTGGCCTTAGTTTCTTATATATCTCTATGTGAAAATTTTCCAAGTGATTCCATTACTTGATTGTGCTAATTTTATCCCACTTTTACTTTTACCTCTTTACTTTTACTTTTACTAACTTGTAAATATTTTCAAGATACTCATTATTCGTGACCTTCATGAAATATACCAAGACTGGTGAGGGTTTTCTATGTTATGAATATCTTTTAGCATTCTCATTGGTATAAACAAATTTTGATATCTCATTCGATTCAATTTGAAATAAAAATAAGATAAGAATTAGTTAGCGATTGTCATATTTTTGGAGATCAATCAGAATCAAAATATACCTCATCTCCAATGGATTCCATTGATGGCACTTGATATTACAATTAAACATGATTTCTCAAATAAAAGAAAATCTAACACATAGGTTAAGAATTAGATAAAAAAATGAGAGTTTAAACGACAAAAGAAAAACTAATACTGGCCATCCAAATATCTAATTGCATAATAATTTCTTTTACAATTATTTTTCATTAGAGTAAGAAACCAGAATTTGTTGGATAATCCAAAATTGAAGGCACTTGATGAAAGAAAACTAAATGAGTTTTAGTTTGAAAGAAAAACAAGATAAGAATTAGCAAGCTATTGTCATATTTTTGGAGATCAATATAAAATAAAATATATCTCATTTCCAATGGATTCCATCGACCGCGCTTGATATTATTGTTACATGTGATTTCTCCGAAAAAAGATAATTTAAAACATAGGTTAAGAATTAGATAAAAAAATTTAGAGTTAAAAGGTAAACATGAAAAACTAATACAGGCTATCCAAATATCCAATTGCATAAGAAATCAGAATTTCCATTATGATAATTTTTCATTAGACTAAGAAAATCAGAATTTTTTTTAGATAATCCAAAACTAAACGAGTTTTATTATATCCAAATGTTTCAATTTTAATCTAAACTCATTTCAGTTTTCTCCTAAAATTGATCCTATGCATGGTTTATTTGAAAACCTCTAAAAGGAATCTTTGATAGCCTTAACTATCTCATAAACTAACCAAAATATGATCAACAAGAAAAATCATAATCAGACTAAATAATCTAGTCAATAATCAAATCCAATCAATCCTAAAGTTCAATCAATTTTAATTTCTGAAATCCAATTAGTCCTAGAAATCCTCATTTGAGATAAAATTTTATCAGTCCTAAAACCTAATTAGAAATAGCGTCCAATCAATCCTTCAACTTGACAAAGCAAGATCATGTGGTCATCAAAAACACATCTCCACATGCCATAATGTATCCCAAACTCACTGAAATTATAATTTAATTACAAATTGATTAGAATAATGGTAAGGGTAGACTCTACCTAGAATTAGGGATATTTCTTGTTATATATTCAAATTTTGATCAAATTGGACAATGAATTGAGTCAGAAATTAGGTAAATTGATATTTTTAAAAAGAAGACTCCGAGATAAATCCATGGAATAAAAAATGATTGAATTTGGATTTGTATCTGCAAAGAAATCAAAGAGCAAAGTATGGAGATAGAAATCAATCTCGAAGAGAGAGAAAGTAACAAAATTAAGTAAAATTGATCTAACCTACACATCAAAATTAAAATATGATACTATAACCCATAATCGTGCTCGATATGATCCAACTAATCGCTGGATCAAGGATTTTCATTCCATATTTGACAAAACAAATCTTTGGAGTTCTTCCTATTTCCTTGATGAAATCTTGGTTTCAAACACTCCAACATAGAAATGAGTATAGAAGAGGATAAGAAAATAAGAGATTCAATGATTATGTTGTGCAAAAGGTTCAATCGATTGAAAATCCTAGAATACATATACCATTCAAAGAAAGGGGGGGTATAAATAGAGCTAAATTTGGGCATGGTTGTTCGATCTTCTCTTCATCTTCGATCAACCGATGTGATTAAAGAAGGGGAGGAAAATTGGTATCTTTAAGTCATTGCCATTAGATCTTCATCAAAGTGTCCAAATTTTGTCATGTAATTGCATGTATATAAAGCGTTGTGACGTGCTCATCCTTTTTTTTTTCATCAGACGCCCATGATGCCACTATGCGTTCCTTGGAGATTGATAACATGCAATTATACTTATAATTGCCTGATTATTAATACAAATAAAGTCATAAATTATTCCATTCTTATGCAGGCTATCATACTTTGAGTGTTGATAACATGCAATTTATATATGAAATTATATGATTATTAATGCAAATTAAGGAATAAAACATTCTATTCTTATACATGTTATCATGTTTTGAGTGTATATCTAGCATTCTATGAAAATTTAAGTTATAATCTCAAAATGCATTATTTTAGAGATAATCACGGATAATTAAAGGAAAAATATTTCAAGATTAGATTATTCTCATATATATTTGAGATTATAATTAGGTTTTGATATTAAAAAAATAAGAGAAAATACTTTTTATGCACTCATTTATTTTTTAAAAACTTTATTTTCTAAAAGAAATAGGTGTATTTTTTAAATAAAACTTTAGTCTCTTGTTATTTATTAAATTTAATTTTTTAGAATGATAAATTATTTACTTTTTGTTCAAAAAAGATAAAATTGGATTGATTTAGATTTATATTTTGAAAGAAATGAATTTTCTATTTTTCTAGAATTTTTATGAATTAATTCGATTTATGAATTAAAATGAGTAAAAAATGATATTTTGACTCACATAGGTCTCATGCTTGATTTCACCATTCAAGAAGGCATATTTCACATCTAGATGATGCAAACTCTAACACTCTTGCGCTGACAATGCAATCAAGATACGGATTGAATCAAAACAAGCAACAAGAGCAAATACCTCATCATAATCAATCTCGTATCTTTAGCGATACCCTTTCACCACTAATCTCGCTTTGTGCCTCAAAATTTCACCAAGCGGATTCTTCTTTAGCTTATATACACATTTCACACTAATGGGCTTGCATGACTTAGAAGCCTTCACTAGCTTCAATGTGTCATTCTTCTCAATGGAGGTAATCTCCTCCTCCATAGCTTTCGTACATGCTTCATCTTCATATGCCTTGGAATAAGTGGTGGGTTTTGATAAGAACATAAAATCTAGTTATAAGCACCCATTAATTGCTCTTATGTAACTCTATTAAACTCTTGAACACAGCATCTCCTCTACTATCTCATAACTTGACGTTTCTAGAATATTAGTGTATTGAGAGGAATTTATTTTACATGACTTTTGCCTTTTCATTTTCAGGAAGTTTATAAGAGGAAGGGTAGCAAGATACTCCAATGGAAGTGTTTAAAAAGGCATAATGGGCTGTCCAAAGCAAGAAGGGTGGGCCTAGTCCAAGGAAATGTTAGCCCAGCCGAAGTGGAGACTCGGGAGAATAAAGAGGGAAAAGCTCTATCGAGAGTTTGCTTCTTCTTCCTCTTCTTTTGCTGCTTCTTCTTCTTCCTTTTTTTTCTGTTGTTCTTTCTCTCCCCTAGCTTTAGATTTCCTCCGGTGTTCTTCCCCGTTGGAATGTAGTGTAAAATAGTGAACGCGGTCTTTCTTTAATTTTAATCTTGTTCTCCTTCTTCACCTTCTTAGCAATATTTCCTTCCCCGATCTCCCCGTAGCTAGTTCTCCCATCCTCTTAATCTCTGTTTCTGTCCTCTTCTTCCGCTCCCCTCGTCGATCTCTCACTCTCTTCTATCCTATCTTCCGCGAGCCTATGCTCTCTTTCTTCTTCTGATTTCTTTCCTTATTTTTCTTGCGGTTCTCTCCTTTTCTTTCCTCTATTCTAAAATCACCTCTGGATCCTTCTTTCGATTTCTGATTTTGTCTCCCTCTTCTTTCGCTATTTCTGGAATCCTCGCGACTGCAATCTCTCTCCCTCGTCTTCTTTCTCTCTTTGTCCCTCTCACACTTCCGCGCGATATATATATATCTCTCTCTCTTTGAGTCATACTCTTCCTCGCCTTTTCAATTCCTTTTTTTTTTTTTTTCCAAAGTCGTCTCTTCTTCTTCGTCGTCATTTTCTGCTTCTTTCTCCTCGTAGGACAATCCTTGCTTCATTTCCCGAAGCTCACGCATTCTTTCTCTCTCTTTTTCTCTTAAGTTTTGCTCTATCGATCGTTCTCTCTTTTGTATTTCATCGGCAATCTAAATCTCTACTTCTATTTCATTGTTTCGTTCTCCAGCCTTCTTTCTCTCCATCACCGCTCTTCCCTCCGCTTTGACTACTCGTCTCTCTCGTAACCGCATCTCTCTCATTCTTTATCGCGGTCATTCTCTCTCCCTCTCTCTTCTGTGACCACGCTTTCCCCTTATTTCTTTCCTTTCTTTCGCACTTCCACCTCTCTTTCTCTCGAAGTCCCCTCCTACTCTCCCCGATTTCATCCTCCGTCACCCACTTTCGTGAAATCTCTCTCTTCCATGTAGTATTTATTGCTCTTTCTTCCCAGTACTATTTTCGTGAAATCTCTCTCTTCCCAGTACTTTCCATTTTTCTCTTCCCGCTGGCAGCTTTCTCCTTCCCCCTTCTCCATTTCTCCCTTCCGTCTCTTCTAAGTTTCGGTGATAGTATTTTTTTCTCTCCTCTAGTTCCTCTTTATAATCTCTCGTGCCCTCCTTCTTAATCGCGTCTCTTCCCCGAATTCGTTCTTTTTTTATTTAGATCTCACGTTCTATCTCTTCCGCTATTCGATTTCCATTTTCCCTTTTACTCACACTAGTTCCCTCTCTTTCCCTCTTCTGAATTCGTCGATTCCGTCACTTCTGTTCTCTCTCTTCTGAATTCGTCGATTCCGTCACTTCCGTTCTCTCTCTTCCGAATTCGTCATTTCCGAACACTTCAAACTCTCTTTCTTCTTCTTTCTTGTTTCCAGTTCCATTCTCTCGCTTTTACTCCCTCACGCTCTTTGTCGTCACACTCTCTTTCTTCATAGCGCTCCCGTCTCTCTTCCTCCTTCTCGTCCGTTGACTCCGTTAAGATTTCTCTCTCTGTTGACTCTGCCGATTTCTCTAGGCCTCGCCCGCACATTCCCTTTCTCTGGTAGCCTCTCCGGATCTCCGCCTTTCTCACTCTCTACCGATCTCAAGCGTTCTCTCTTTTTCTCAGTCTCCATCTTCCCTTTCTTTGAATTTTCTTGTCGTCCCCCTTTTCGTATCCTCTCCATTTTCTCTCTCTCGCCTACTCTCTTTTCTTCCGATTTCATCTTATGCATGTCCGCATTGCTGCTTCATTCTTCTTTTAATATTAAATTCCTAAAACCCTGCTTCTTACATTTTCTAATTTCCCTTTCTATTAATTCTTTTAAGTAGTCGGGGATATTCTCTTCTCCTCCCCCTCTCTTTTTCTTTCTCTCTCTCTCTCTCTCTCTCTCTCTCTCTCTCTCTCTCTCGCTTGCTGTGTCAATTTCTCTTTCTTGACATAATCCGCTTCCTTCTGCTAACACTATCTTTCTTTCTTTCCTTCTCTTCTTCATTATCCTTCCTAAGTCTTATCCTAACTTTAATATTTCTCTATTCTAGAAACCTTCTGATTGCCTTTCTGATTGATCTGGCCACTTGATTCTGAGCCAGCCCCCTCTCTTTCCGCCTACATTGACATTCTTTCGCCCTAAAGTCCTTGTGGATCGACCTAGGAAACCTATACATCCCAATTATCTCAGTTTCTTCATAGTTTCCTAGTTATAAATAGTAAGTTTTTCGGGCTTAAACACACGACGACTTTGAACTTAACAGGTTCTTCAAATGAGATAAGGCACTCCTCCTCAATTGGATCAGTAGCTTCATAGAGAGCTTGAATGGATTGAAATCTTGGCATCACTTCATTGCTCGTCGACATCGACCCTTCACCTTGATCCGCTTCTTCATTTGAAGGCATATCTCGAAGCACACCTTCAAGATTGTCTCCATATTCTTCCATCCTCATACTTAGATTATTAAACCCAAGGTTTTCACCTGAAATACGCAACTCCATACCTTCACTGGGTTGTCGTTCCATGAAGTTCCACTTGCGCCCTTCTTCGAAGATGGCATCTCGGCTCAAATGAACCTTGTGTGTGTTAGGATTAAAACACCGATAACCCTTGGTACCTCTCTCGTACCCCACAAATACCATCTCCTTTCTCCTATCTTCAAGTTTCCCCAAAGCTCCAGGAGTCTTCACATGCACAATTGAGCTGAAGATCCCAAGATGACTCAGTTTAGGCTTTTTCCCGCTCCACATCTCTTAGGGCGTCTTCCTTTGCAAGCTCTTCGTAGAGGACCTATTCAACACATACACACAAGTATTGATAGCCTCACCCCATAATTCAAGAGGTAAACTCTTGTCTTTGAGCATGCTTCTTATAAGACCCACAACGGTCCTATTCTTCCTCTCAACTACTCCATTTTGTTGAGGTGTATATGGAGTAGTGAGTTGCCTTTGAATGCCTATCTCTTCATATCACTTTGAGAATTCTTCAGAAGTGAATTCTCCACCACGATCATTCCTCAAGCACTTGATCAATGCTCCATTGGATTCACTCTCCACTAGAGTCTAGACTTTTTTAAAGACTCCAAACGCTTCCGACTTGTTCTTCAAAATCGCCACCCACATCAATCTAGAAAAATCATCAACAATTAGCAAAAAATACTTCCCTCCACTAATTGTTGATGGTGTGATTGGTCCACAAATGTCGGCATAGACCAATTCCAGGGACTTTGAAGCTCTAAATTCAGTTGCTTTGAGAAATGGGGCTCTCGCATGCTTCCCGGCCACACAACAACTGCACTTGTGCTCAAATTTTGAAAAACTAGGTAATCCAATAGCATTATTACCTTTCACCATACCATGGAGAGTGTGAGCACTTTGATGACACATCCTTCTATGCCACAGCCATTTCTTTTCATCATTCTTCTCCACAAGAAGACAATGCTCAACAATGTTGAGCTTCAAAAGGTACATATTCCCCCTCGTCTTGGGAGTCTTGGTCTGCAACCTTCCTTGGCCATCATAAACGGTGAGAAAACCATCCCTCAAACGTATGTCACAATCTTGTGAATCAAGTTGTCCCAAACTTAAGATGTTAGTTTTCAATTTAGGTATATAAATAACATTTTCAAATATCATTTGTTCACCATTTGTACACTCCACATGTACTTCACCTTTGCCTTCATACCTAATTAAAGAACCATCACCGAATCTCATCACTCCTTTGTGAGACTCATCAAGGGATTGATAGAAGGTCTTCATACCAGTCATATGGCTGCTAGCTCCCATATCTAGATACCACATATCATCTATAGGAGAGCTATTCATACCTTAAAGTAACACATCCGCATGTTCATCGGCTAGCACCATTAGCAACGATGATTCTTCCTCTTCATATTCTTGGGCTATATGCATCTTTTCTTTTCCCTTTGACTTATCCTTCTTAGGAAGTTCACACTCATCTGCAAAACGCCCAAGCTTTTGGCAATTGTAGCATTTTACCTAGGATTTGTCAAATTGCTTCTTTTTCTTCTCTCCATTGGCATCATCACCACGATCTTTGCCTTTTCCTTTCTTTCCTTGTCCCCTTCCGCTTGAAGATAACCCCTTTTGATTCTTCTTAGACATATTAAATGCCTTAGATAGGAGTGCTTGCTCCTCATCTCTTGAGTTCCTCTCTTGGAGTCTCAACTTGTGAACTTTGAGTTGTCCAAAAGCTTCGTCAAGTCTCATGCTCTTTAAATCACTTGTCTGCTCAAGTAGAAGAATTAGATAATCAGAATCTTTAGGGATTGAACTGAGAAGCCTTGAAACAGTGCCATACTCATCAAGACTTTCCCCCAAGTCTCTCAAATTAGTAACAATTTGGGCAAAAAAATTTGAGTAGTCATCAATCTTCTCATTCCTCTTCATGGAAATTGTTTCAAATTCCCTCTTCAATGCTTGCACCACTTTGTCCATTCCCACATGGAATGTGTAGAGAACTTCCCAATTCTCATTTGCACTCTTCTTGATGTCGATTTGGTAGCTTTGTGACTCGGAGATGGAATTGAGGTTCATCGACAATACAAGGCTATCCTTCCTCCGATTTATCTCACTTTCATCAATGACTCCCCACAAGTCATGAGCCTCCAAAGAAACTTCCATCCTCATATCCCAAAGACGATAATTTGTGCTTGTTAACATCAAAATAGAAGTAGACATACTGGTTTCACTCCTCGGTGGATGCAAGGTTGGTGTATGTGCATGTACATCATCGAACATGGTAGAAGTCCTTCCCCTCTTGGACATTCTCACAAGCCTAGGATAAAAAAATGCTCTGATACCACTTGTTGGCTGCTAATCACCTCAAGAAGCACCTCCAGAAGATGATAAGTTATAACATGCAAAAGTATACTCTAAACCATCCATTTTATTTGCATTTTGGTCATTGAATGTCTTAAATCAACAATTATTTTGCATGTTATCATGATGTTATGCCTGGAATAAACACTTTCATTGCACTTGAAAATGGAGGAGTTATTTTCAAATAATCACCTGTAGGGTAGGAGCACCAAGACACACAAGTCGTCCTCCACCAATCAGATGGAGGAAGACAAGATGTCAACCAGTCGAAGCATATAGCACAGATGTGCGTGGGGAATGAGGCACACCAAGGGACTTCACAAATTCGCAAAAGGAGGGGGGCGTCGGGATTTTTGAAAGGCATTAAGAGGAAGAGGAAGAGATGCAGAGAGTTTGTTCTTGATTTCCCGCCCGAGGAAGATCGGCCTGGAGGACACACCGGGAAAGAAGATCCAATTGTAAGTTTGTGATCATTCAAACAGTCTTCATTTCTCCTTTTCTATTCACGCATCCATGTTTGCGTGATTAGGTTTAGATACAACATTATTTGTTTAGTTTGTTTCTCTCATCGTCTTTTTTCTTTCTTTCACTCTCTGAATTGAATACCTCTTCAGTCTTATTCTTTTTACACTTTATTGTTCGAAAATTTTCTTACTCAGTAATATTTTCTTTTTTAGATTCTTTTTATTTAATTTGTGAAGTTTAATTCAGGTTTACTTCTAAATCTCATTCCGATTTACCTCTAATTTCAGGAGAGTTTATTTTTCCTTAGTAAGAAACACATAAGAATTAAATAAACAAAATTTTGTTTGAATTAATTTCATTTCTTGTTTCAGTATGTTTTGAATTTTCAATCTGCAATCTCATTTCATGAATTAGGTTTCTCTTCTCCTCTCTGGATGTAGATACAATAGTCTGCTATCTCACATATCACTATAAATAGTAATCTCAGATTACATGTAATATTCTTAAGTTATCTGAGAAGTAGAGAGATTAATGCCTAAATCATACTAAGACAATGACAAACACTTCTAAAAAAATGCTATAAAAGATAAAACAAATCATTTGATAACAAAGTTTCCATTGAAATAAAGATTCTGTGGAAAGTAAAATTCAATAAATCAGTTAGAAATTATTTGCACAAGCTTAATCAAGAAATTAATATGCTTGATATAGTTTGATAAATAAAAAATAGATGTCTGAAAAGATGTTTTCACATAAAATAGAAGAAGAGAAGTTTGATTAAGAACATTTTAGCGGATGTTTCTTGATTTTTTTCTGATCTTTATATTTTGAAATTACAATTAACTGCATATAACTGTCTTGGTGTTTCGATTACTTGATCTAGGATAAATTCTGATTGGAATTAGATGAAAAGAAAAAAAATTTGGTACAACCTCCCTTGGATTCGACCCATTACTAAGCCACATCTTTGGATATTTGCAAATGTTAAGGGAAATTGTTTTATATTCATTTTATTGAATAAGTTTAAACAAAAGCACAATGACGCATTATATCCTCTATTTTTGGACTTATCAATGAGCACACTCATAATATAACTCATACAATCAAAAGAAGACGAAGAATGAGAAAAGAGAGATAATCCACTAAAAGCACTCAATAACTCACATACAACTCTCTGGAGGAAGAAAAGAAATCTCATATGCCTCTAGGGGTGCTCTAGGGTCCCTATTTATAGGCTAGAAAGAAAAAAATAAAAAATAACCTCCACTATTTTTATGCCCCACTGTTCTGCCGAGTGCGCGCTAGTGAGCGCAGGATGCGCACACTATTGCGCGGGGACCCCTCGACTTAAGCGCCATGTGCACAAAATGGGCACTTGCACAACGGGTACTACAGTACCCTCCAAGGTTTCTCCGCCGAGGAAGAAAACTCACCTCCCACATGGAGGAGACGCTTCTATCCTCGTGATGGAGATTTTCCATCGCGGGAGAGAGTGGCGCACCTCTCCTCGTGACAGAAAATTTTTGTCGAGAGAGAAGAAGTTTTCATGAGAAGAGAGGAGGAAGAAAGAGAGGGAGTGATTCGTGGGAGAGAGGGAGAGCGATTGGGAGAGGAAGAGCGATCAGGAGAGAGAGAAATTGAGAGAGATATATATTCAAGGAGAGAGGAAGAGAGAGAGAAAGAGAGAAAGAGAGAGCCTTTCTCTTCTTTTCTTCTCTTTTTTTATAATTTTAATTTTTAAAAAAACTCCAATAAAGACTAAATAAATTACAAATAGGAATTTCATTCACAATAAACTAAGATTATATTATTGATGAATCAATATCACTAAATTCTCATGAAATGCTATTAATTAATGAAAAATTAAGAATATTCTCTTAAACATAATAAATATGATTTTAATCATTTTAAATCATGACAACATGCATTTATGATTATATTTTTAAGAAAGAGTGTATAAAATGCATGATATTAATGCATGAAATTGCATGTTATCAGAGAGCATCTTCTCACATTTGAACTCTTTAAGGTTTAGAAATCATTTCTACATCCGCCAGCTTTTCCTCTAGGGTTTTCTAATTACCCCAATTCCTAAGGTCCATTAGTACTATAGATGGACTAAGTGCCTCTATGCCCAAACTGATGGGATCTGAGGTCGATAACTTTCTGAAATTTTGATAAAAATATCAAATGCAGCGGAAAACATTAAATCGGACATTCAAAATACCAAGCCACCAAGAATAGATTATCCTATCATCTAGTATGAATGAGAAAACATACTTACAGGGTTTCTTTGAAGGAGTTCTTGAAGCTATTCAAGTGTCAAGCCTCTAGCGGTATCCACACGGTCTCTAGATGGTTAGATCTCCTCTTCAAAGCTCTTCACCAAGAGAGAAAGAGAAGAATGGAGAGAATTCCCACAAGGCCATGGAACAAGGATCATTTGCCCTTAGTTCCTGATAATTTTCTCCACACATCAGTACTAACTTGAGTGACCAACTAGGGCTTGATAGTTGACTTTATGAGTCTCATGCGGAACAAGGATTATATGTACATGATAACTAATGATGGCAAAGTTTTATACAAGTGCTCTTATACACTTCATATCTCCTAGAGTACGTGGTATTTCTATGCAAGTTTTATGGAAATTCTTTCATTTCTTCTCTTTCTCTCTTGGTGAAGAGCATTGAACATAAGATCCAACCATTTGACAATCATGTGGATACTTCTAGAGGCGAGACACTTGAATAGCTTCAAGAACTCTTTCAAGTGAACCTTATACGTATGTCTTCTCATAAATACTAGATGATAGGATCATCTGTTATTGGTGCCTTGGTGTTTTGATTATCTAATTCAATGTATTCGCATGTATTCCATGTTTTGATAAAAAAAAAAATTTAAGGCTTATCGACCTCAAATCTCAACAAAGAGGGCTTAGGATTTGGGGTTATGGGGTTTAGGGTTTAGGGTTTGGGCTTTGAGTTTAGGTTTAAGGAGAGAATGGGTGGGGAGAGGGGGGCAAGTGAAGGGAGTTTAGGGTATAGAATTGGGTGTTTGGGGTTTAGGGTTTGGGCTATAGGATTTGGCATTTAGAGTTTAGGATTTGGGCTATAGGATTTGGCATTTAGAGTTTAGGGTTTGGGCTATAGGATTTACGGTTTAGGTTTTGGGGTTTGGAGTTGAAGCTTTGGTGTTTGGGGTTTAGAATTTTGGGTTTAAGGGGGAGAGGGTTGGGGGAGGGAGGCAAGTGGAGAGGGTTTAGATTTGGGGCTCGGGTTTTAAGATTTAGGATTTAGTGTCCATAGCCTGTATTCCAGATCTTTTGAAATTTGATCAAATCGGATGATGAATTGAGGTGAAAAATTCCAGGCCTGTATTCCAGATCTTTTGAAATTTGATCAAATCGGATGATGAATTGAGGTGAAAAATTACGGAAATTGGTATTTTTGGAAAGAGAACTCAAAGAAAAATCCACGGAATCAACAATCACTTGATTTGGAACAAGATTCGTGACGAAATCAAAGAGCAAATTAGGTAGAAATTTCCGAATGCGAAGAGAGGGAAGTCTGAAAGAAGAGACAAAATTATATAAATCTACGATCCTAAATTACAATCTAATGATATAGGATGAAAGATTAAGAGGAAAACACATAATCAAACTCGAGATAAAGATCAAAATGATCCAATTAATCGTCGGATTCAAAGCTTTTCATTCTGCGATTTTGAAGACTATCATTGGTGTTCAAGAGGCAAATTTTCCCTATTCAATTGGCGAAATCTTACTTCCAAACACTTCGTTGATGCGGAAATGAGTCTAGAATTGATTGGAAGCAAGAGATTCAAGGATGGTGGTGTCTAAAAAATTTGATTACTCGAAAACATCCAAGAATGCATTACAATGTCGAAGAACATCTCTATTTATAGTAAATTTGGGCATAACCGTCTGATCTGGCATTTCATCTTCGATCAACGGTTCTGATGAAACGCGCGGATGCAAATCGTTACGATTAAGTCATGGCAGTTGGATCGGAGATGAACCGTCGAGATTTCCCCACGTCGCGCGCTTTGTAGCAACACTTGGAACATCATCCGTTGGATCTTGATTTGATGTTTCAGATGCATTTTGGTCTATTTTAATCTTAGCCGTTATAACTCTGTTCATGAACGGCTATGATTAAATCATTTTTAAAGTGATCCACCGAAGAGTATAACGAGAGAATAAATTTCTATTTCAAAAATACACTCACGTCTCTTAAAAAATAAAACTTAAAAAAATAAATAGGTATATAAAAAATATTTTCTCTTATTATTTAGCATTAAAACCCAATTATAATTTCAAATATAGATAGGAATAATCTATTTTAAATATATATTCCTAAAAGTGCATAATTGATAACATGCAATCATAACATGATAAAACATGATTATTAATGCAAAATAAGGCATAAAATATTCCATTTATATGCATGTTATCATATTTTGAGTGCATTTCTATCATTCTATGCAATTTTATGTTATAATCTCAAAATGCATTAATTTAGGGTTAATTATGACGAATTAAAGATTAAAGATTTTATAACCCATCTTTACTTGAGATTATAAATGGTTTTTAAAGTTAAATAATAAGAGAAATCATTTTTATAAACATTCATTTAATTTTCTAAAGTTAAAATATTAAAGAAATTGATGTATTTTTGAAATAAGAATTAAATCTCTTGTTATTTAAATATTTTGAATTTTTAGAATGATAGATAATTAAATTTCAGATCAAATGAAAGAAATTTGGATTAATTTGGAGTTGTATTTTAAAATATATGATTTTTACAATTTTTAGGGATTTTTCTGGATTTTTCCTGATTTTTCCGATTTAATTTCTATTTAAAAAATGTTTAAAATAAATAAATAAAAAGCAAAAAGCGCGCAGGTCCCACGCGGGTGCGACGTGGCACGCAAGGCCACGTGGAAGAGCCACGCGGACCCGCGCAGCGCGCCTACGTGGCGCGTTATATATATATTATATATTTATTACGTATATACGTAAAAGAAGTCTTCAGCCTTCCCTAGATGGGAAGGGTTATTAACCCTTTAGATTGTCGGGTATTATAAACCCGACGATTTGCTTTTTTATTTTCCGTGTGGGACTAATCCACACGTCTTACCTATTTCAGGTGATGTGGCGCGAGGAGGAGCGTCGGATCGACGGCGCGCGTCGATCTCACGCGTCGATCGCGTGAGCGTTGGTCCATGGATCAAGATCAAGACCACGTGCTTTAAAGAGGGCGTTATAACGGTCGGATCTGACGCGACGTGGCGACATCACACGCACCGATCATGTGGAGACGGGGTGCACCAGAGATCATCAAGCACGTGCCTTAATTAATCTAATTATAACGGCCACGATTTCACGCGATCAAACGCATCTGGAGCGTTAGATCGGGATCCAACGGAAGACGTTTCGAGGCGTTTTATAACACACATCGCGAGGATGAATCTGGAGCGTCCATCTAAGATCTGACGAGCGTGATTTATTTGTAGCGTTTCACCATTGAGGCGTTTAATCTGGATCGTTGATGGAGCCTAACGCACCGATCGGACGGTTTCGCCCAATTTGGGCTATAAATTGACGAGTTCTTCGTCGTATGTACTCATTATGGAGGGATTTGATCTAATCGACGCATCTAAACCCATTCTCTCTTGAATCTCTGTCTTGTAATCTCTTCTAGACTCGAAATCGTGTCCACGGAGTGTTTATAAGAGAGATTTCGACGATCGTGCGAGGAGAATTTGTCTCTTGAACATCGATGTTCACGATTGAATTCGCGGAATGAATAGCTGTCGATCCGGCGATCAATTGGATCGATTTGATCGTTGTCTCGGGTTAGAAAACAAGTTTATCCTCTTATCTATCGTCATGTATCATCAATTTTAGGATTAGGATTTCAATTTAAGTTTAATTTCATTTCAATTTCAATTTGATTTCTTCGTGATTCCGAAAATTTCATCTCACTTCCATCTTTGATTTATCCGTGATTACTAATCCAAATCGAGCGATTTTTTATTACACGGATAGATCTTTGAGTCTTCTTTCTAAATCTACCATTTTCCCTAATTTCTCACATCAATTCATCATCCAATTTGACCAAATTCCAAAAGATATCTCGAAAATACCTAAATTCCCTGTGGATTCGACCCTTATTTACCATTATACCCCTCAATTCACTCTTAATTCCCCAAATTGGTAAATTAGGCTTAATTTTTTTGACGCGATACCGTGTGAAATCGACGACCTCGCGGTCTCGTCTCGTCAATAATTATCCCTAAAATAGTGCATTTTGATATTATAACTTAATTTACATGAAATTATAGATATGCACTCAAAGTATGATAACATGTATAAAAATGGAATGTTTTATGCCTTAATTTGTATTAATAATCATGTAATTGCATGTTAAGATTACATGTTATCAATATGCATGCGAATGGTGGGGACCAATCACATGTCCACACGAAAGGACACATACAAAGCATCGTGTATAGAGAGTTTTAATACTCAACTAACTTGATGTGTGCGAGGTGCGGACACACAAATGATCTTCAACCAATCACGTGACACACAGAAATTGTTGGAGCAATTAAATCATGAAGTATGATCACGCGTGCGGAAAAATATGCATTGTAACACATAATAAGGTCACAAATGCATTCTTAATGAGTTTAGCAAATATAAGAAAAATTAAAGGAAAATTGGGGGCTATTCTTGATTTCCTACACAGTCGATCATTGGCCTCGAGGACACAACACATGCTAGAGTTGTTGGCATCGATCTTCAACTGAATTTGGGAAGTTCGAGGTCAAAATTGTTATCTTTAAGCGTCGATGATCATTGAGATATGAGCAGAAACTTATTGCTCAAGGATGATGATGATGATGAATGCGATTAAAAGCTGCGACAAGGTTTGATTTAGGTGTTTACACTTTTATTATACTAAATTTACATTGGTTCATGCATTAATTTATAAAATTTATTTTTGATATTCTGAATTTTCTAATTTTTTATTAATTTCAGTTCGTTTTGACTCTTGCAATGTTTATATTTAATATGTTTAATTCTTAGTCTTCATAAATGACCTCATAAAACTAGAAGACAATTTAATTCTCCAAATAACATACTATTTTAGTGAAATCAGTCCTTCTTTGCCTCAAGAAGAACAAATTTAACCAAAATTTGCAAGTCATGTATTCATAAACCCAAGAAAAAAAAATTCTAATTAACTTGGGAATAAATCAAATTTCAAAATGTAACTTAGGGTCTTAAATCATGAAATCTCTACTAAACATCTTGTGTTTGGTGAAATTGGCATCTCTTGATCGAAGAAAAACCATGTTCAATACATTTTTTTATTTTCTGCCTATGATTGAAAAAAAATAAAAACCAAAATGATAAGCAGTAATACGAGTAATAATGAAAAAAAGCTAAAAAAATTTGAAGGCTTAAAGTCATTTAAATCTGGAGTGCATGTTGCAATTGGTGGAAATTGGCTTTCCTTGACCAATTTCATAGGTTATTCTTAGAATTCTCTCCAACCGATGTGTTTTATTTGAAGAGAAACTTTATCTCAACATGCAAATGATGAGATCATTTTGAATTCACCATTTCAGAGGTGATTTCTTGCATTGATCTCCTATGTGTATCAAAATTCATGATTCTTGGCCAATTTTTCTTTCTGAGTTTCATGAATTTGACAAAATTCATGCTCTAAACCCCTAAAATTGAAATTGTCGCCACAACCTATCTTGGATTCAGCCCTTTACTGAGCCCTATACCTTTTATAGCCTAGATATTAATCAAAGACTATAAATTCTATTACATGAGTCCAAACATCCAAACAACAACATAATTCACCCCAACTTTTGAACTTATTTGGAGGTAAGGAGAGGTAGAAACAACATATTTGTACTACGCTTCTACATGGCATCTCTCATGCCCAAGATGGGAGGATGGGTCAGTATCATCATCTCGATCATTGATGAGGCATCTTTGTAGAGGCATCTCCATGGACTTGGACATAGACATTTTTTAGGGTGACAACTCAATGGAGCTGCTCACTATTGCTAGTTTTCCCATATAGGCGTGTGGCACCAAGCGATGTGCCATTGCCTTGAGGGAGTGGAATTTAAAGTGCATCAAATTCATATGGAAGGCATGATGGAATCTAAGGTCAATAACTTTCCAAAATTTTGATCAAAACATCAAATGCAGCAGAATTCATTGAATTGGATATTCAAAAACATTGAGGCACCAAGAACAGATGATCCTATCATCTAATATATATGAGAAAACATACTTACAGGGTTTCCTTGGAGGAGTTCTTGAAGCTATTCAAGTGTCTAGCTTCTAGCGGTATCCACACGATCTCTAGATGGTTAGATCTCCCCTTCAAAGCTCTTCACCAAGAGAGAAAGAGAACAAAGGAGAGAATTCCTATAAGGCTTGCATGGGCCCCTTGAGTTGTGGTCATTCTCCCCCTATTTATAGACATTTGATATGAGGTTTTTTCATAAAAACCCTCATAATTATGTCTATATCCACCAACATTCATAGACCTTATGTGTGTGACCCTCTAGGTCCATATATCTAACTATTTAATGACTATATAGACTAAATAACATCTTATTGGTCAACCTTAATTAATTATCTACATCCACATATAGATTAATTAATCAAGGATCAATTTAACCCAATCGATAGGTTTAGTTGCCAGCCCGTTGGGTGCCAAGCTACACGTACACTAGGAGATATGGAGTATGTAAGAACTCACTTATGGAACCTTCCCGTCATCGATTACCATGTATATATAATCCTTCATCCACATTAGACTCATGAATGACTTAGGGTATGGTCAACTGTTAAACCCTAATCAGTCGCTCAAGTTAGTATTGATGCATGTAGAAATCATCAGGAACTCCTCTGATATTTCTATTACCTTGGCCAAGGATTTTATCGCATCTCATTCTTTTGAGTCAATCTTCTCAAATACCGAGGGTGGATGATCCCATCTTGATCACACAATCATCTTCGTGGACTTCATGTCGTATCCAATATATGACGTTTTAGACATCCCATGACTAGGGATTCGTAAGTCATAATCAAAACACGATCATCTATCCACAAGATGTCTTTGGTGTCTCAAGTCAAATGACCACATACACAACCATGACATGAATCAACATGATTGACAAATAGGTATAATGTCATTCAAGGATTCATACGGATCAATTCAGTGAACTCTTTCTCCAAAGAGCACCCACTATCTATCCTTAGTGTCTCCACACCGATGGCTATAAGATCAACCATACTCATCATATGAGTTGGATTAGATAGTGTTATTCTTTTTGGATTATTCGATGTCCTTATCGAATATCCCACAAATAGGAATGTTTAGAACACATGTTTAAAGACTAGTGATCACTATATTATGATCTCATCATAATTCACTTAGTCATTGTACATGCTCATGGACTTCATTGCAAACATCACACAAGAATGACAATGAATAAATTTCATTTCAATGAACATAAACAAGATACATGAAAGTGTGATTGGCTTATAGGCCACATAATATATATCAATGCATGCCTAAGTCAATGGAAGGCATGTCTAATTGCTTGAGTCAATGGTAGCCTTGAGTTTACGGTTTGGGATTTGGGCTTTAGGGTTTGAGGTTGAGGATTCAAGGTTTAGGGTTTGGGGTTTAGGGTTTAGGTGAGAGAAGGTCAGGTGGAGGGAGGCAAGAGAGGAGGGTTCAAGGTTTTGGATTTAGAGTTTTGGCTTTAGGATTTGGTATTTAGACTTTAAAACTTAGGGTTTGGGGTTTGGGTTTGGGTTTTATGTTTTTATGGGTGTCATGTTTATTGAAGTGGATATTACCCCGGTTGGGGACTAACTTAAATACACAAGAGCCCAAAGTATCAATCGATAGGTAGAGGTGTAGTGGTGCATATCATATCACTTTATGGGTCATTTAAAAGAATGAAGAGGTTATTTAAAGAAAATTAAGTTCAGTCTAACCTCCCTAAAAATAAAGAGGCTGGCCCAAATTTCATCCCCTAACAATTATGGATCATTCTAAAAATATAGGATAATCCCTCTATCAAATTCAAACTTGATTGAGTGATTTTCTTCATGAAAATAAGGGTGACTTGGATCTTGAATTTGGCAAAGAGTTGCCTCTTTCTCTTTCTCGTCGATGAGTTGTATCCATGCTTTTTTCTCTTTTGGCACCTATCTTCTTGCATTTGCATGGCTCATAAAAATTTGAGAATGTAACCATTTAACTATGTAAAAATTCAAGGGGGGTTAGATTCAAAATATAACCAAAATATATAAGATGATATATGGTGGGGGATAATGATTTTTACACGATATCCATCCATTCAAATTACAGTCTCTGATGTCGGATGGGCTAGTAAACCTCGCCGAGTAAAGGAACTAAGGGGAACTTCAAGAAGATATCTAGGTGATCTAAGTATGATGAGATGCTCGCTCAAGAGTATATCCGATAGGATGCCTCCTCGTGTCTCGTCCTTGTAGCTCCTGGGGTGCGTCGTGTAGAGATAAGCCGGGAAACCTCCGGTCCTTGTCCTCGCGGGCGTTGGGTTGTGGATCGTCGAAGGTAGCTCGACGATCAACAAGACGAATCAACCCATGATTTTGATCCGCTCGTACCACCTACTAGCTAATCTGATCTAAGTCCCAAGGGTGGTGGAAACAAGTGCGGGAAATACTGCAAGAACTAAAAGAACTTTGAAATAAAGAGTAGGGGATGTGTGCCTGACATGCAGGGCGCGAGCCTGGTCAGTCGTGATGAGGGATGTTGCTCGTACGTGGCACGGGCGGTCGGAGAAAGGAGGCTGGGTCAAGCAACGTTGTGGGAAGAATGGGGAAGTCCTCAGCGCGGTGGCAGGGCGGCGGTGTTCGCAAATCTCGGACGGGAGACATGAGCGCGGGCGATCGGGTGCGCGCGGGCACGACAACAGGGCACACGCGGGCACGACAGCAGGGCATGCGCGGACATGTGCGGCAGGGCGGGGCGACGCACCTGGGTGGCAGCAGCGCGGGTTAGGTCGTGGCGGTATGCGACAGGCCGACACGGCGTGGGGTAGGTTGCAATGGCGAAGGGAGGTAGCAGCTGCACAGGCGGTGATAACATGCATATTTAACTTAAATTCTTATCTCATTTAACTCATATTCATGCTTTTTTTATGTGATTATGATGCATGTTATCATAGTTTTTATGAATTTTCTACATTGGTATGCCATACTACTAAAGTCCATATTTATGCATTATTTAGGGTTAATTATGTGCTTTATAGATGTTTAATCTTTTACAAGGTTAAATTAATAGAAATTAATTACTTCCCTTAATTTACTTTGATTTTAGTAGATGATTAAAAAGAGTAATTTCAAGAAAAGAATGATTGGATGATTAAAAGAGAGAATTCTTAATGAATTAATTACTATTATTCTTAATCCATCGCATTTTCTTGTTTGAATTTGTATTTTAGATGGCATGATATTAAAAAGAAATAAATTTGTGAGCCAATGGAGAAAATTTGAGTTTAAAAGGAGTTATATTTTCAAAGTTATTGATTTCTGAATTTTTTTATAGATTTTTCTTGATTTTAATTTGATTTTTATATGTTTTATTTCCTTATTTAAATTACAAAAAAAGGGGTTAATTTTTGCAAGACCCGTGGAGCTGACGTGGAGCGAGGGACCCGCGCGGATGTGACATGGCATGCAAGGCCAAGTGGCAAAGCCGTGTGAGCCCATGCAGCACCTAGATGGCGTGGAGGAGGCGCGGACGCGAGGTAGGGGCCACACGAGTCCACGCGGACTCCCGGGTGGTGCCACGTGGCAATGTGAGGGTTGGCAGGTGAAGGGCCCACGGGTTAGTGGGCCTGATTAGTAGTTTCAGGCGGTAACGCAAATGCGTTATGCCGCCCCATCTTTTATACTTGACCTTTCTTTCTTTTTCTTCCGTGTGAGACTATGTTCTCGTGAGATTTTCCATTGCAGTTGCCGTGGTAGCACTGCGGACATTAGATGCGATCGCAATAAACGAAGGGGTGTCCATCGCGTGGACCTGATAAGCTCGAGGTCGTCGTATATTCAAGCCTAACAAACTTACTAATTATAAGCTAGGAAGCTATGAATGATAGAGTTATGTAGGGTGTATAGCTTTCTAGGTCGATCCACAGGGATTCTAGGGCACTACAAAATCAATAGTAGGGATTTTTTTGTTGTTGGAGAAATGAATAAAGAGGAAGAGTGAGGAAGGAGATGAAAAGAGAGGGAATGTTTTCAAGGGAAATAAATAAGAAGGGGTAATAAAATAGATAAATAGTAGAGGATGAACTATGAGAGAGAGAGAGGGAGATTAGAAAGAGAGAACTAGATAAAGAATGAGAGAGGAAGATAGATAGAATGTAGATTTTGAGAAAGAACAAAATGAAAGAGAGAGGATCGTGATGGGAGAGAGAGTGAGGTTAGATAATTAATATAAAATGTGAGAGAGTAAAGGGAGAGCGAGGGCAAGATCGGAATAGAGCAAAGGAGATATCGGAAAAGAGGGAGAGGAAACGGGATTGACGGCGACTCAAGGAGAAATTAGGAGAGAGAAGGGGATTTGTGGAAGTAATTACTGAGGGGGAGTGTGAGGGAAATGAGGCGGAACGAAGAGGTAAATGCAAACGAGTAGAATATAAAACGCAGTAGAGGGAGAATCGCACGGCAGCGGAAGAAAGGGATAGGAGAAGCGAGTCGTTGGGAGCAGAAGATGAAGAGCTTGCCACAACAGAGGTCGCAAAGTAGAGAGAAGCGTCAAGAGAACAGAAGAGATGGAATTAACTATAGGAGATTGAAATGTGGAGAAGAATTAGGGGCAGAGACTGAAGTGAAGACAGGAGGCGATGAGCCGGAAGATGCGAGAGCGTGAGGAAAGAGAAGAGAGAAGAGAGAAGAGGAAAGAGAAGAGAGAAAGAGAAGTGACCGTGAGAGACTAAAAGAATGAAAGAGATTGGAAGAGAGACCGGAAGTGGGAGCGACCTTGGGAAGGCGGAGTATCGAGAGGGAGAGAGATTGCAGAAGGGAAACCGAAAGAGACAAGAGAGAGCGACGTGGAGGGCGAAATGGGAAGTACAAGCGGAATGGGAAACAAAATTACGAAAGCAAGATGAACTGAGAAAGAGGAGCCGCGGCTTGGAATTATCGAATGGGGAGAGAGAAGGCTTGACCGTGACAGAAAGTTAGGAGAGAGAAACAAAATTGTGGGGGAAAGAGAGAGAAAGCAGAATCGGGAGGTACGTGCATGACCGCGAGAGAGGAAGGTAGATAGCGACAGATGAGCGGAAAAAGAGGGGGAGCCACAGTCGAGAGAGAGAGAGAAAACGCGAGAGTCGGGGAGAAATAGAGAACGTGAAAGCGGATGAATGAGACAGAGACGTTCAGAAGGTTGAGCTTGTGAGGGAAATGAAGATGTCAGAAAATAGATGGAAAACTGGAGAGAGAGTGAGAACGAAGTCGGAAAATGGAGGGCGAGAGAGATTACGCGAGAAATTAGGAAGAGGCGATATGCGGTTACACGAAAGTAGGGAGTAGAAACGAGAAAGATTAAAAGAGAGGAGAGAGATAAGCAAGTGCGACGGTGATTGCGCAGAAGAAGGGGATAAATAGAGAGAGAGTGAGAGATAAATTTGAAGAGACGGAAAGGAGGGCACGCCGGTGGTCAACGCAGAGGGAAAACAGGAATTAAGAGAGAGAGTGTGTGGAGAGAGGAGGTTAGATCGTGTGAGAGATAGGAAGAAAGAGATAAACAGGATCGGGAGAAAAACGAAAGAAGGAAAAGGGGACAACGCGGTTACGCTAGAGAGGAGAGAAGATTGCGGCGAGGAGAATGGTGAGAATTTGTAAAGAGAAGCGAGAGGGGAAAAATCGTAACTTAGAAGAGTTTAACAAGAAATTAAAAGGAATGAGCGGAAACACAGATTGGAAGTGAAGAGATGAGGCAACGGTTGGAAATAGGGAGTCGGAAGAGGTGACAGAGGGAGGTGATAAGAGAGAGAGACATCGAGAAGCGAGGGCTCCAGAAACAGCGGAAGGTCGGAAAGATGCTGCGATGAAAACAGTAGGCGGAATCAACGACTGAGGTAAGAAAAAGAGAAGGAAGAGCAGAAGATTGACCAAGGAAGGAGATGGATTTCAGAAAAGGAAGAAAAAGAAAACAAAAACCACTACATTCCACTCCATCCACATTACACCATTACTCCCAAAACGAAAAGCTGCAAACAACATTTGTAAAACGCCTAACCCTAGGAGAGATAAAGTGCCAGGAAGAAGAAGCGAGCGAAAAGCTGAAGCCCCCTTCCCTTTTCTTTGTCTCTTTCCTTTTAAACCCATCGAGGAGAGAGAGCCCCCCGATTCTCCTTTGACTGGGCTCCACTTAAGATGCCTTGGACAGCCCATTGACCTTCTCCACCTCCACTTTAACTGATTTAGCCTCCATTTTCATGCTTATGAGTTCCTGAAAACAAGGAGACAAAGAAATGATGTATACAATTTCTTGTTTGGTGTATTGATGACATAAAATTATTAACTCGTGCAATGGGAGATATCATGATAGGTTTACGAGTTAATTGAGCTAAATAAAGGTAAATCTTAATATTTGTACATACTTTTTGTGCTTTCATCAGGACCCAAGTCCACGCGATCACCATCAAAGCACGTGCACTAAAGGAGACTTAAGTGAGCGCGATCGACGTCTCACCTTGTGACACATGGCTTCGCGAGGAGTTTTCGATCTTCATCGGACAGGCAAAATAAGCGGAAAGCGTGGGTTGCATCGTGCGATCGTGGGGCGACACGTGGACGCATCGGGAGCTTTCGATCCTCATCGAACAGACGAAAGACGACGTGATCGTGGGATCATGGGATCGTGGCCCACGATCCTCGCGTGATCGCGGCCGTCGATTGGTCTTCACCGAATCAGACGGTCCACGATTTTTGTGGGATTTTCTCCTATAAAACGGTGTTTTCTTCCTTTTTATCTTAACTCTTGATTGAATCGTGAAGTAATTAAGTGATTTTGGAGCAAGATCTTGATTTCATCATGATTCCCCTGCATTATACACTCAATTGTGATCTGATTGAGACAAAATACGTCGTGATTAATCGTTGGATTCGATCGAATTCTCCCCTTGAACGTCGAACGTCCGCCGAGGAAGAAATCAAGCCAATAGTCTTCAATCCGCGTGAATTGAAGTCAAATTCTCCTGGAAATTGGGTTAGTAGTGTGAATCAATTGTTCTTCTTGCGGTAATTTGTGCTTAGATTAGATTTAGGTACTTGATTTTACTTTAAAACTCATTTTGTTCTTCATTTTCGCCCAATTTCAGTTCAATTGTTTTTCTGATTTTGAAATAAAGATATCTCCCTAATCTTAAGTTTGAATCACTTGATTCTAGTTTCATTGGATTTCTTGTTTCATCAGCTTTCCATGGATAGTAAAATCGTAAAATTCCATGATCATTTGACCCCTCTATTTAACGTTTGACCAACCACTATTCATTTTCAATCTGAATTTGGGTGTTAACTTGCGGGATCAGTTACTCTTAAAATTTCAATTAGAATTTGAAAATTTTGGTCTCTTTGGAATCCTCTAGTTGTTAGATTTCTATTGATATATCAATTGCAGGATTTGGATTTCATTTGGTTAGTTAATTTGAAGATTTATTGCAAAGTGTTCATTTCAGGATTTTTCTGATCTTTGATTTTCAATAATTCATAATAAATCCAATTCTTCTCAAAAAATCATGAATTTATATCGATAAATTCTATTTTCACTCTATTTTTTGAATATATAATTTTTGTAATATTTTAAACCCTTTTTATTATCTGATTTTTAGAAAGTCAACTATTGGTCAAAGTCAACGCTTTGACCTTAACTTTTGACATTTCTTCGTCAAATCAGTTTTGAAAGTGTTAAAGTTTCATATTTTCCATATCTATACCATTTATATTCATAAACTATCTTTTCTACTTCTTAAATTTTCTTATTAAACCTAAGTTTTACCAAGTTAACTTTGCGATCAAAGTCAACCTTGTTCTCCGTGGATCGACCCGATTTACACTATACTTGATTTTATATCTTTGTCATTGTGAGTTCAGAATTATAAATTTTTTTTGACCGACGTTTGTGTTTTTTAACGACCGCATAAAATGCTTCGTCAGGCAGCGGCGGCAGCGGCAGTGGTGGCGGCACGGGCGCCGGCAGCAGAGGCACAAGGCGGTTGGTGACAGCGGAGGTTGGACCCCTTCCACAACCTTCCTTGAGCAGTCACTCAAGAGGGAGTTCACTCGTTTCTTTCTTCAAATGACGACTAGGGTTTGTGGGGGGATCCCTTACCCTCTTATAGAGCCCAAGATGGGCTGAGATGGGAAAGGGCCCACTTGAGGCCCACAAACCTATTAGCCCAACATAAATGAAATAAAAGGTCCACAAAGAGTGGATTTCTTAAGTGGGGCCCGAAAGAGAGGGTCCACTAAGAAACCCAAAGGGCGAGAGAGATAAACGCAGATCCACTAAAACACTTGCGGTCCCAAAAATTCATAAATAACGGAAAATGAGATATAGGTCCAGGTAGTGAGACGAAGTCCTCACGCGGTGTAGCGAAAGTCGGCTTCCTTTGTCTTTGCTTGTTGTGGGGGTTGGACGCGCTTGGGTGTCAGCTCCTCCTACACAGTGGTGTCGTGCCTTGGTGGCGACAGGGATCGTACACCACCAGTCTCTTAAGTGGCTGAATATGGTTAATGATGCATGAATGCAACTTACATTTGAGAGTTATCAAGGTTGCCTAAGTAGGTGTTATAGCTTGCACTAATGATGATATGTCTAAGCGATGCATACAATCATGGTTATTGAAAGTCAAGTTTGCATATAAAAAACTATACTCAATTCTTTGAGTTCAATTTTAAAATTTAGAGTATCGTGAGTCGACATCAAATCTACAAGGAGGAAGGTTAAAAGATTAAAAATAAAGGAATATTTTTGGTATTTTTAGATTAAGAAAGAAAAATTTATGGATGAAAAGAAAAATATGTACGCGGGAAATAAAATGAATTGATCAAACACTTTCAAACTCCTTTTAAAGATTGAAAACCCTTGATTAATAATGGAAATATGTTTAGGGTTTGAAAATTTAAGAATTTTGATGAAAAGATGGTGAAAATAGAAAAGATCGGTGGAAAATGAGTCTAATCGAAGGATTCTCAATGAAAACACACTCTAGCAATGCACTCTTTAATCAAAACACACCTTCGAGAGCTTGTACTTCTTGCCCACACTTTGAGTCTTGCATCCAATTTGAGGAATGAATAGAAAAAAGAAGAAACTCACTAGACATAATGTTCCATACAAGAAAAATGATTGATTGGTCCCCTCTTTCTTTTGACTTGCCAAAACTAGAAGCACACAATGAAACATTTAAAATCCTAACTTTTTGTCTTAGAATTTAAATCAGCCCCGACTAATATGTAGAACTTGACATAATAATTATGCCCTAAAATTTCAGCCCCTAATTTCCTCAAGATCATGACATATCATGTTTTCAATTTGGAGCATTTTTAGTCATTAAAAATTCCTTGAAAATGGCTTGATTTGATTAGAACGATCGATTGTAGTCAACTTGATTGTCCAAATGCACCAGATTGCGTGATGTGTCATGTTGTGATTCCTTGGGAGGAGAGAGAAAAGGCAAGTTAAGCACTTGCTGTCAGATCGAAATTATAAAATTCAGAATGCACGAGATTGTACCACGTGTTACCTCGATATTCGTCGCAAGGAGAGAGAGTGAGCGGAATATGTGGAAACCGTTGATTTGGTGGGCATTACATTTGATGGTTCATGTGCTACCACGCGTCACACGTCTATTCACTGCGGGAGGTAAGTGATCTCGTGGACTCGATCCAAGGGCTTAGGTGATCTTGGAGGTGTCACATGTCCTTCATAAGAAAGTTTAATAGTCCCACACTAAATATATTAAGACAAAATTTTTATCTTTGAATAACACAACCCATTAAGACTAAAAAAATAATTAGCAAAATAATACTCCCCTTATCGGCACCTCTATGCATTGATTGGGTGACACATGGCACCACACTTTTGTGCCACACATATGACTACCTAGTTAGCATGCCACATCAACACGAGCAAATGAAATCAATTTTTTTATTTTAAACATTCCTAAAAATTCTCTGAAAATCTAAAAAAATAGAAATATAGAAATTAGGAAAAAATTATAGAAACCCCTTAAAAATTAAAATATTCATATATTTTTTATAGAAAACTCCTTTTGAACCTTTTTTTGCTTCTTTTTCATCATATCACCTGAAACAAAATAAAAGAACCACAAAAAGAGGAAATTTTTGCATTAGACTCTCTTGTCCTCGTTATTCCTCATCATTCATGGTTCATTCATATGATCACAAAACTCATGCATACATAATTAAATCATCTTTTTTTGACCTTGGAAAATATCAAACATCAAAGGTACATAGAATTAAAGGCAATTTAACGTGAATTCGACTTATGAATGATGTGATATGATTAATACAAAAATTTCATCAAAACATGATAACATGCATAATAATGATATAAATTATGCTTTAAAATCATCAAATGATAATGAAATAGATGCCAAAAATGCATGATATTAGGCCTACAAGTATAGAGGTCCACTTGATACAAAGAAATGGTAGATAAAGTACCTCCAGGTCATGGCATCCTCTATCAGTTTCATTCATGTATTGCCAAAATGAGAAGATAGATCTTAGGCGAATAGAGATTGCATGGATAGTGAGCAGGTCAATTGTCTAATTTCCTTCTCAATACTAATGTGCAATCATGTGCATCCTTTATCAACATCATATGATATCTGTCAATATGTTCTCGAGTATCCAATGGGAATATGATATAGTGAGCAATATGTCAATTAGAGTACAAGAGCCGAATTCTAGGACTGTATCTTGAAGGTTGTGTTCCTAAAAGGGGGAGGGGGGAGGGGGGAGAGGGAGAAGAAGGGGAGAGATAGGGAAAGGATGGGAAGAAGGGGGGATAAGATGTAAGGGAGAGTGGATATAGTGGAGGAGGTAGATAAAGGGAGGAAATAGTGAGGAAAGGAGTGACAAAGCCAGATCATGTTGTCATTGAAAATACATGGCCACAGATCAAAATATAATCAAAACTCACTCAATTAAATATTTAGTTAAGAATTAATTTGTATAATGACGAGTAAGGGTCAAATCCATAGAGAATTAGAAGAAAAAAATATATCTTCAAATTTTACCAAATGAGAAGATGAATTGAGATGCGAAATTAAGGAAAAAAATGATATTTTTAGAAAGAAGAAAAATCTGCAAAATCAAAAATCACTCGATTTGGACTTGTATCTGTGGAAAAATCAAAGAGCAAAAAGAAGGACATAAAAAGATCATGATGAGAGAGAAATTTATAAAATTACATCAAATTAAACTAATCGATGAATTAAAATTAAACTCTAATGATAGAGGACAAAGGATTAAGGGTAGAACATGTAATGTAACCCAAAAAGTTGCTCAAAATGATCCAATTAATTTCCTAATCAAGGCTTTTCATTCCATGTTTCGAAAAACAGAAAGTTGGAGTTCAAGCGGTGAATTGCTCCTCCTCCTTTGACAAAATCTTGATTTCAAGCACTTCCTAGATGCAAAATTGGGTCTAAACGAGAATCAAAACAAGAGATTCAAGGATTATGTTACCCAAAAATTTAGATTCAAAAATTTAATAATTCGTACATCATTCAAAGAGAAAGAGTATTTGGGCATAACCGTTCGATTGTCTCTTCATCTTTGATCAACATCCGAGATTGAATGAGGCAAGGCAAATCAGTATCTTTAAGTCACGGTCATTAGATCTTCATAAGAGCATCTAAATTTCATCAGGTAATCGTGTGAACATGAATCATCATGTAATAGTTGTCGTTTGATCTTCATCGAACACTTGAAATGTCAACATGTGTCCATGGGAGTTTATTGGGCACAATTAATCTCAACCATTATAACTCCTCACATGAACGGCTTAGATTTAAGTGTCATTTATAAAGCAAATTATCTCCAAATTAGAGTGTGCCATGTACCCCTTCACTTTAGTGAAAAATGAAGGGTTGAGATTAAATTGTTCGATTTGCTTTGATCCAATGGCACTTGAATCCGTCACGTCACCTGCAAAAAATAATAATAGTCTCACATTACAAAAATTAAGGAAATAGTCATTAATATAAATAGAGGATTAGACCATTTAATTAGCTTATGCCCCTTAAGGGCGCTTAATCCCTAATGACGCACTAAACACATGATGGATATTATGTGGCCTATAAGCCAATCACACTTTCATGTATCTTGTTTATGTTTATTGAAATGAAATTTATTCATTGTCATTCTTGTGTGATGTTTGCAATGAAGTCCATGAGCATGTGCAATGACTAAGTGAATTATGATGATATCATAATATAGTGATCACTAGTCTTTACACATGTGTTCTAAACATTCCTATTCGTGGGATATTCGATAAGGACATCGAATAATCCAAAAAGAATAACACTATCTAATCCAACTCATATGATGAGTATGGTTGATCTTATAGCCATCGGTGTGGAGACACTAAGGATAGATAGTGGGTGCTCTTTGGAGAAAGAGTTCACTGAATTGATCCGTATGAATCCTTGAATGACATTATACCTATTTGTCAATCATGTTGATTCATGTCATGGTTGTGTATGTGGTCCTTTGACTTGAGACACCAAAGACATCTTGTGGATAGATGATCGTGTTTTGATTATGACTTATAAATCCCTAGTCACGGGATATCTAAAACGTCATATATTGGATACGACATGAAGTCCACGAATATGATTGTGTGATCAAGATGGGATCATCCACCCTCGGTATTTGAGGAGATTGACTCAAAGGAATGAGATGCGATAAAATCCTTGGCCAAGGTAGTAGAAATATCAGAGGAGTTCCCGATGATTTCTACAAGCATCAGTACTAACTTGAGCGATTGATTAGGGTTTAACAGTTGACCATACCCTAAGTCATTCATGAGTCTAATGTGGATGAAGGATTATACATACATAGTAATCGATGACGGGAAGGTTTCATAAGTGAGTTCTTACATACTCCATATCTCATAGTGTACGTGTAGCTTGGCACCCAACGGGCTGGAAACTAAACCTATCGATTGGGTTAAATTGATCCTTGATTAATTAATCTATATGTGGATGTAGATAATTAATTAAGGTTGACCAATAAGATGTTATTTGGTATATAGAGTTATTAACTAGTGAGATATATGGACCTAGAGGGTCACACACATAAGGTCTATGGTTGTTGGTGGATATAGACATAATTGTGAGGGTTTTTATAGAAATGACTATAAATAGGGGGAGGACGACCACAACTAAAGGTGCACTTACAAGCCTTGTGGGAATTCTCTCATTTCTTCTCTTTCTCTCTTGGTGAAGAGCTTTGAAGAGGAGATCCAACCATCCGGAGACCGCGTGGATACCGCTAGAGGCTAGACACTTGAATAGCTTCAAGAACTCATTCAAGGAAACCCTCTAAGTATGTTTTCTCATTCATACTAGATGATAGGATCATCAGTTCCTGGTGGCCTGATATTTTAAATGTCTGATTCAATGTTTTCCACTGCATTTGATGTTTTGATCAAAATTTTGGAAAGTTATCAACCTAAAATCCCATCAACACATGCCACAAGTATGTCACTACGTTGCCACGTGGTGACACACAAGCACGCATGCCACATCATCAGTCATGTCAACATGCAATTAAAAACTGATTTTTAATGTTTTTAATTAAAATAAATTCAAAATAAATTCTTTTTTTTTTAAAATCCTTAAAAATTAGAAAATTTATAACTTTCAAAATATAACTCATTGTAATCCAACTTTTTTCATCAAAAATTTAATAATGTATCATTCTATGCATTTTAATTTCAGAAATAAGAATAGAATAAATTTTTAACTCAAAAATATACTCATCTTCTTTGAAAAATAAATCTAGAAAAATAGATGAATGTGTATGAAAGTATTTTCTCTTATAATTTGTATTTAAAACTCAAATATCAATAGGAATAATCTATTTTCGATATTCATTTTTAATTCATGAATGTGTTGGGGATATTTTCAGTAAAAGAGTCTAAAGTATGTATCCAACTAAGCTTAAGTATCTGATAACATGCAAAAGAGAGCAAGTAAAGATGCTCATCTTTGTCATAATGCAGTAACATGAGTCAAAATTAGTTATATTTTCCAAATGTTATCATATGATTATGCCAAGATGAACAACTTTTAGATGAATAAGGTAAAAGTGTTTCAAGAGGTGATTTATAGATATTCAAGATAGTTTTAATTTCTTTACTTTCTGTGTTTTCCTTTAATAAATGAACTTTCCTTAATTTTTGCAATTTTGTTTTAGGGAAGTATTAAATAACATGTTGATTTTAACTAAAGCCCTTAATGGGCTCGTCAGATTTAATGAGCTTTAGTAGCTTTTGGAAAGGATATGTATGCAGATAACATCGACCAATACCGAGTGCAAGCATGATGTTGGGTGAAAAGCATCACATACAAAGACATCGGTGCACATGAGGTGTACGATGCGGGGATCACTAGCATAAGCTTCCACTAATCACCTGAAATTGCAGCTAACTAGCTACAGAAATGACAAAGAAGTACGGCGCAAGTGTAAAGGAGCGATCATCAAGATCTCAACTGACTCATCTAATCTCTTGTTGAAGACCAATTAGGTTATAAAGGGGAGAACAAAGAAGGAGAAGGGCGTTCTTGATTCCTACCCAACTAATCTTGGTCGGGAGGACACAATGGGAAGAAGAGTCGTAGGATCGACTTTGAAGACGTTCGGAGCAAGACTTTGAGCCAATGATTTGGTGATCTCTTGCGTCAACAGCCCTAAATCAGTGAGCTTCTGTGATCGCGCCATGTCGTCATCACGCTGGCCATGGATTTCCGCCACGTCACCTGAAAGGTAACTAACTTTTAATTAAATCACAAAAAAAGGTAAATGAAGGAATCTGCGGCGATTCACTTTCGCCGCAGATTCCTCATTTAGCGCGAATAAGAGAGCGCCACGGCCGCTCTCTTTATTCTCGCTATGAGTCAAAATTGACTGCTGCGTCTCACCCTGCGCAGGTAAGTAATATTTAATAATATTTTAATAGAACCGTCAGACGAGAGGAATCTGCGGCGATTACTTTCGCCGCAGATTCCTCATTTAGCGCAAATAAAAGAGCGCCGCGTCACTCTCTTATTTTGCCTTAGGTTAAAAACGACAAAAAGAGAAAAGAAATGACAAAAGAAAGGTGAGAAAAATGACAAAAGAACGGCGCTAAACGATGAAAGAGAAGAGAGCCTGCGGTGATTAATTCGCCGCAGATTCTCTTTTATGAGTGAATGAGAGAGCGCCACGTCGCTCTCTCATTCCTCTTCACCGTCAAAAAAGACGGCGCGCGATGCAGACAAAACGCCACGTCACTTGTAAGCAAACAAAACAGCATAAAACGACGAAATAAGAGTGAGACAAAATGACAAAATAAGGGGACGTAAACGACAAAAGGACAGGACTTTGCAACGAATGAGAGAGCTCCACGTCAGCTCTCTCATTCCTCCTTGATGTCAAAGATGATGACGCCATCCACGCTCATCTCGCATCTGAGTGAGCTAAACGACAAAGATCAAAACCAGAATAATAATAATAATAAAATAAAATAAAAAGGAAAAACTAGACTAAAAACGCCACCACCAGTGCTGACATATGTGTCAGCGATCCGGTGGCTTCTACCCGACTTTACTCGTAGTTTCAAAAATTGTAGATATGCCCCTGACGCTCATAAATAGGCAAGAAATGATTAGATTAATTAAACATATGCCCTCAAGATGCCCTAAAATTCATTTAAATCATTTCTAAAATTCTAAAATATATATTTTGCTTTCAAAATTCATTTCCTTGTTAGTTTATAATCTGAGAGAGATATTTAAATATTATAAAATCCAGGAAATACCATAAAAGCATAATGAAGCCAAATTAAGCAATTTAATCATAATAACACATAAATATATTCCTTTTAAGCCAAATGTTCATGAAAATTCAGAGTTAAAGGTCATAGATTTATGTGTTATCATGAAGAACTCAGGAAGAGTGTGGGGTATGGAGAGGATGAGAGATGGAACAAGTTCAAGAAGAGTGTGGGGGTATGAAGAGGATGAGAGAGGGAACAAATTCAGGAAGGAGACGAAAGAGGGGAGGGAGGGAAGGATGAGGGCGATGAGCTCAACACAGTGTTTTATGTCATTACTGTTTATCAATTTCAAGAAATAAAATTTATTATTCCTCAATATAGTGCTAAAGTGCGGGTTAAATCCACAAAGAACTCATACAATGAGGTTAGACACTTTGAATGGAAGATGAGAGCATGGAAAGGAGGGCGAAGTATAGTGGAGTGTGTGAGGATGAATATGGATTGACGATTTATTGTTTTCTTGATAAATTAAGGGAGAAATCAGAATTAAAAAATAAGATAATTGGATTAAACGAGATGAAAATGAGATGACACGATGGAAAGGTGAGAGGGTAGATGGTGGTAAAAATTGATCATTTGGGGATAATTAGTGAGAGAGGTGCGATAAGTGATGATGTCCATGCATTTCTATTCAAAGATAAAAAAGCAAATACAACATCTACACTTAGTATGGGGATTATTACAAAGAAGAATTTGATCCAAATCCTCACACAAACCTTGTCGTGATGAGCATCCTAGGCAAGGTAATTCTACATCTATTAAGATCATAATCTTTGCTTGATTTCTTCTCCATAGCAAGAATGAGCATCAATCAATGCTTCCCTTTGACCTTCACCTCATCTCCTCTTCCCTTTAGTAACTTGATGCCAAGAGAGAGCCAAAAAAGTTGAGGAAAGAGAAAATTTGGCTTTTTAAAGGGTTCCTAGGATTTGAGTGATTGGAGTTAAATCATCATTCTTAAAAATCATAAAGTTTTTCTTCTTGGTTCTTCAATCAGAGCTGTGGATGGAAAGAGAATGAATGACAAACCTACCCATGAAATTTCAACTTAAAACTCCTAGATACAGAGATATCATAAATTTGGTGGGAAGATAATGTGGTTATTTGAGTAAGATCAAATTAAAATGTATTTGAGGGTGAGAAATGACATGCTCTAATTAAACTAAAAAATTAGTGTCAATCTTTTCAAAAATCATAGTGGTTTTTCTATAAAAATCTATTCAAAGTGCACAATGGGTTTTTCTATAAAAGTCAATTTCAAAATTAAAAGGGTTTTTAATTAAAAACCCATTCAAGTGCGCAAGGGTATTTTTAAAAAAATGTTATATAAAAAATTTCTAAAAATCATGAAAAAAATTCAAAAAAACCATAAACGTAGAAATTCAATATCTCATAAATACTGCTAATTCTTCTACCAAATTTTCTCCATTGTATCACAATTTTATTTCTATATTTTTATCGTCTATAAAGTCCTTAAATTAAACAAAGAATTAAGGTGTCACTTACAAAATAAGGAAGTTGACCCAACTTTGACTTCTCTAATTGTGAATGGTAAAGCCCAATTGTATTGAGTGAGTAAAGAAAGAGAGAAAGATAGAAATATAACCCGTGTGGGACTAATATCCTTGAGCATGATAAAATATGAGTATTACCCAAGAGGTCACCCATCCTAGTACTGCTCTCACTCAAGTACGCTTAACTATGGAGTTCTTTTAAGAGCTATTACAATACACCTTACAATGAGTTATATCTAAGACCTTCTAATAAGCTATATCTAACACTAATAATTGTGAGTCAACCTAAAAAGTAGACCATCACTTTATCCAAATCAAACCGAATTGACCACTTCTTTCATGACGATAGAGTTGACTTAGCATTCAAATTTGGTCAAGATTTGTCTCTTTCTCTCTTTGGTTGTCATTGACATCCATTCTTTCCCAATCACCTATGCCCTTGCCTCCATATAACTCATAGAAATGTAATAATTCAACCACTTGACATTGAATGACTTAAATTGAGTTAGTGTCATGTGACGAGACTAATTCGTATGGTCGTTGAATACACACGATTTAGTGTCAAAACAAAGTCCTAAACTTACCAATTTATGATTAATCAATTTAATTAAAGAGTATAATGGTAATTAAGGGTCGAATCCACGGAGAATTAGAGAAATTTGAGAGATATCTTTGAAATTCGATCAAATCGGATGACGAATTGAGATTAGAAATTGGCAGTTTTATTAGGATAAGAAAGATAACTCAATTGCGAATCCACAGAATCAAAAATCAGGTGATTTGGATAAGAATTCGCAGAGTAATCGAAGTTTAAAAATGGGGTAGAAATTCGCATCGCGAAAATGATTAAAACCGAAATTAAACTAAAATTAAACTTAATCTACAATTTAAAATGTAAAATTAACACTAAATGATGAAAGATTAAGATGAAAACACGCAATATAACCCAAATTAGCCTTTGAAATGATCCAATTAATCGCCGGATGCGTGACTTTTCATTCCGCGTTTTCAAAGACGAAATTGAAGTTCAAGATGTGATTTCTCTTCTCTCTCTCGATCAAACTTTGATTTCAAGTATTCCTTGGATGCGGAAACGTATTAAGAACACAAAGAAATCAAATTGGCACTTAAATGGTGTCTGGACAGTTCAAATTTTTCGAAAGTTCAAGGGCACATTCTTCCGTCGCGAAGAACAGTGTATTTCAAGAGAAAAAGAGGCGTAACCGTTTGATGAAGAGGCGCCTCTTGATCAATGACATGTCATTTTCGTGCGTCGTTAAAACACAAAAACGATGGTCAAACAAAATTTATAAAACCGAACTCACAAAGACAAGATATAATAATCAAGTATTGGGTAAGTATCGGGTCGATCCACAGAGAGCAGGATTGACTTTAATCATAGAGTTGACTTAGTCAAACTTAGGTTTAAAAGGAGTTTAAAATAAGAGAAAATAAGATTTAAGATATGGAAATGATATAAATAAGGTAAATAAGAAGTTTTAAGAATTGAAATCTCGGATTTGACAGAGAAAAGTCAAAACTCAAAGTCAAAGCGTTGACTTTGACCAACAGTAGGTGTTCTGAAAAATCAGAGAATCAAACAGAGTCAGAAGATTACGAATAAATATTTGGAAACTAGAGAGAAAATAAAATTTACTAATATATATTTCGTAATTTTTGGATAAGAAATGGATTTATTATGAATTATTGAAAATCAATGATCGAAAG